>JAQFVV010012767.1:288484-762423 GCA_028023455.1 Epiperipatus broadwayi | reverse complement strand
ATATAGTTTATCCAGAATGTTTTGTATCTTTTAATCCATATTTAGAGGTATCACAATACATTGTTCTGTCACAAAAGTCTCTTAGCTACTCTTGTAATTAAATAAACTAATATATATTACTTTTTAAAAGGATTTTATTGTTATAATTTCATTTTGAGAGTAATGATTATTTGATCAGTTATGATGCAGACAAATTCTCAATGATTGGGAATGTGTGCAAGCACTGGATGAATTTATAAAAGGTTTTGACAATATATATATTGAAGCAATGGATCTGAAGTTCAATCCATGCTTCTCACATCTTCCTATAAACTTGATTTAATATTGTAAACCCAAATTAAGTTTATAGTCCAATATCAGGAGGTTTTGCATTACAGCTAAAATTAATTACGTTAATAAATTGTATTTGCTTTTAAATATTTTTTAAATAATTCATTGTAACATTAAATTGCTATAAAATATTACTTGTGAAAACCGTTTAGTCAAACATATATATACGTCAAGCATATAGATATGAGTTAATGCAAAATTCTGCTGAAATAAAATGCTTATTCTACTATAAAAAAATAACAACATATTGTTGTTAAAATTTTGTTAAAATATTTAGTATGATTTGATTTTGAGATAAGCCTGCCAACATTTTCTAAAAAGAATGCATAGTTTTAATTAGTGAGCCATTCAAGTCTAATTAAAGATGGCCTTCTTTTTTTTTTTAATTAATAGAATTCAAACTTTAAGAAGGAAAGTTAGAGTAAAAAAGTTAAAGTTATTTTTAGAAAATGTTACTTTGAAACAAAGGAGCATGGGAAAATATCAAGATCACATGAACAATAGAAGGTAGCTGACAGAGAGGGTATAAATAAAAGGGGGGGGAGGAGGCAATCAGAGTTTCCTTTTGGAAAAGATTTGTGGCATTCAGATTTTCCTTTTGAGAAAGATCAGTCATTCATATTTCCTTTTTTGAAAGATTATTCATTCAGAGTATTTTCTTGCGGGCTGTCAGATTGCTCCATGGAGTAGACTTTAGAAATTTTGCTATTGCCTGTTGTGATTTTATTATATGAATTCGCGATGGAGTCTACTATGCTTGGCTAGGCAAATAAATAACTTTATTTACCATTGGAGGGTTCCTCAATACCAGGAAAATGCCGTAGTATTTACTCAATTATCATTGAACTCTGGTGCCGTGTCTGGAGGACTTTTTTGTGAAACCATGCTACCGATTTCCACTCTCCTTTGTCCGGACAAACACATCTCATCAGATACGGAACAAGCTACACCCATCGATGGAACATGACTCAAGGAATAAGTGACGGTAATCATATCTCTCCTCGTGAACTATTTATTATGCTACCCTTTTTGTCCATACTTTTTATAATTGCTTCCTTGAATATTTATGAAATGTGTAAGTTTAATGATATTTATAATGTAACTATTTTTATTAGACTAGTTAGATATATGTATATGTGATCATCTATCTAGATATTTAACCCCTTTTTCCTTTGCTATTCTTCAATACCTCCCATGTGTAAATATTTTAATTCTATTGAGGTTAAGTTTATTAGTTAATTGTTCATATAAAAATCCCTTTCCAGTTTTATTCATACTTGTAAAATTTAGCACGGTAAGTTTCGTTTTTTTTTTGTTTGCCAACTTGATCTCCTCGATAATGCCTTTGTCCGCCATTAGCTTCTTACATAGTGTCAGATTTAGCGATATACATCTTAAATCATTTTAAACTCTGTTTTAGCGCAAAGCAATTCGAAATTGCTTTGAGAAAGATTTTTATTATTGCACCTTATCGAGCAGATTCGAATTGACAATGTTTAATAAAGCTGGGAAGGAAAGATTTAGACCGCAAGCATATTAATCTGGTTCTCATTGTCTCATTAGTTATTCATTAATTTCTGGGAATAGCGAAGGCCATTAAATTATTAATAATATTTCAAATGTCATTTATTAAAGATATTTATTTAACTAAAAGTTTGAGTTTGCTAGTTATCTTTCAATGCTTTGTTTTACTTTTAAATGATCCAGGCACGAAAAACACATATTTCTAAGTATTTTTGCACATTTAACTATTTAGCTCCGTAGGTGGTTCTGTCCATGTCTCCCGCTGATGCTAAGCTCGTGGGCTTGGCAAGAAAATATATATGCGTGTCTCAGATAGTGTTGTTCTGTTCATGATAGCTTCTAGACTAGACGAATAGGGCAGAGGTCATCGTATTCTTGGTTTAATATCTCGCATATGGGTGGCCTCGAGGTACTTTTGCCTAGTATTCAAACTGGGTTAAATCAACATACATCATCTGACTGTCACAGTAGATTTTTTTCCGCATTCTGGCATCCATCGTGTGGCTATTCGAAATTTCGCACACCCCTGTAGGGCAGCGTTTATGTTTTAAATAATAATATATATGTAGAATTTTTTTTGTCCTCGGATTTGTACGCATATATATAGTGATTGTTAAATAACACGAATAATTGTTAGTTATACGTGAATTTTTTTTGCTTCAAGTTGTCGCAGTGGGACGAATGTCATTTTTTTTAAAAAAAAAAAAATTTAGTACCCTGAGAAGTTTGTTTTGGTCTAATATATTTATATAAAAAGATATATATAATTTTTTCTGAGTCTTGTTCCCTAATGTGAGCAAATGTCATTTTTTAAAATTAATTAAAAAGTTAAAGGTGTCATAAAGTAAAATTTTTTTTTCCGAGTTTAGTATATATATGAAATGAATGTTTTACATTTAGAAAAGTTAACACTCCGTTAGTTTTTTTTATATAGTGAATATATATATATATATTAATGAGAATAAATATCAGAGTTATAGCAAGATTTTTTTTTCCGAATGAATAGTTTTGTCGATGGCCAGTTGCCATATTGTTGTTTATTGTATAAAGTATATACCTTCAATGAGGTGGAAGTGTCAAATATATACCCTCCCGCCCTCCCTTAAAATAGCTTTCATACTTTATGTTACTTTAGTAATGCTTAAATCTGAGAAGTTTTAATATAATAATGTTTTTTCGAAATATAACATTTTAGTTAAAAGTACAAATAGATAATAGAATTATGTTTCCGTTGTACAAATTTTTGTAAAGATTAAAATTGAAAACATTCTTTCGTTAATAGAAATTTTTTATAAGATCAAAAAGTTTGATAAGTTCAAACTATATTGTTTCACTTTCTCTGCGTTAGTTTCCTTAATTAAATCAGTAATTTTAATCATGCAGAATTTTTTTTTTTCACTTTTAAATATTCTGAAATTACATTCCGTGCAAACAATAGATATAAAATAAGTTTTGTTTCAATAATAACAAACTTAATTGTCAACTTTATGAAAAGTAAATGCGTATGTTAATTAATAAATATATATATTAAATATATATTTTTGTATAACATATATGTCAGCCACCCTTTAGTTAAGATTTTTTTTTCTCCATTTCGGATTATGCTATTGAATCATTTATTGAGTAACCGTTAGGTGAAGCCCTTGATTTTTAGTAACCATGTTTGGTGAAGACCCTTAGAGTAACCGTTTAGGCGAAGACCTTTTACATTGTAGAGTTCTCGATTGCTGAGTAGCCTGAAATAATAGGTCTATGTCCGCAATCATTGCTTCCTTGTCATAGTTGTGACCAGCGTTTACTAGCCTGAAATAATAGGAGTATGCGGTTTGCAAGTTGACATCTTTCTAATAAATTCATGTACATGATAATAAAAGAAATATTTGTATAGGTATATCTGTTTGTATATTTATATGTAGTCATATATATGCTTATTTAATGATGTACATATTCATATATATGGATGCATATGGTATACACTTCGTTATAGTTCGGTAAAACCCGTTTTTATATAAATGTTTTTTAAACAGTTTTTGATTTCAATGCGTGATTCTGTAAAATTGCGTGATAATTGTTAATCTATTTCGGGTGTGACCAAAATGGTAGTTGGTTTCGATCCCAGGTTCATAATTCAGAGTGGCGGTTATCATGGGATTTTACTTTTATTTTAATTGTTTTTTGTATTAATATTTTGTTTTGTTAATCGTACTTTAGGCTGGTTAAATTTTTTTTCTGTCTTGACCAAAACGGTAGCGTGGTTTCGAACCCAGGTCAGACATGTTACCTTACTTAGTTGTTATACGTCCTAGACTTACTTAATATTGTCATTTAAAATACCATTTACTTATTCATGCAGAGATTTTTTTTGAAAGTGAAGTGAAAATCAAAATAAATTGTAATCGCATTAAACTTTATAAACCTTATCAATGTGTGCTTGGATCATTATCCATTAATATGTATATTTGATATGGCCATTGTCTTGTCGACTGGCACCCTTCTCAAATAAATTTGTCAGCAAGTGCAATCTCTCATATCGGATATCAAATAAACCAAATTATAGTAGATGATCAAAATAACAATGTATGCATAGTGAGCCAAAATAATTTTTAAACATGACGTACGTATATTTTGCTCACATTTTTTTATATATATACTTGTATTAATATAAATGCATTTTTTAGTTGTTTCAGGTGTCAGAGAAAGCCAGGTCAAGCTGTAAGTGTGTTATTTTAATTATATTGGGACAAAATAGCAGTGATATTTTAATGAAATATAACAATAAATAAAGTGAGGAGACTAATATGTAGTATAAATATTAAAGACAGACATGGCAGGATTTTATATATATATATTTTCATGTACAAACAGATACATATAGGCATAGGGTTAAGATAGGACCTCGTAAGGTAGGCAAAGTTAAATTTCTGAAAACATAAATAAAACAGATAGTTGGAACTTAGAATAGTGACTTATTTTAGAAAGAAATATTTTTTTTTGTGTGTTAATAACTAGTATAAAAATATACTTATCCAGATTGTTTATTAAAAGACGAACACATTTTACAAACAAAGTGAATGCTATATAACAAAATAGCCAATATTAGGCAAAAATGGACCAACTGAAGAAAGTTGCAGATTATGACAGCGATGAGGAGGTAATGCTCAACCTTCCAAATACAGCAACATCGACTCATAGTGACTAAGAAAACAATGTGAAAGATCTCATCACAGAAATGAGACAAGAAAACAAAATGATGATGAACATGTTAAAACAATTCATGAATATGACATCACAAAGACTGGACCGTTTGGAGGAAAACATGGCGCTCCACCAACATACTATTGTAACAAAAGTATTGCCAGACGAGGATACTCACTTTAAATGGCAACCCCAACAGAAGCAAGATGCTACACAACTTAAATCATTGATAGATAATGAATTAGGAAAGGATATGCATGCCTTGGACGTGTCAGTCAAGCATCAAATACAGGAGGGAGAAGAAAATGGACAGGTGAATGTGTATAAAGAGGAAATGAACATTCATCAACAGATGAATCCAATCCAGGCACAACAAGGCAACCAAATCCTTATGCCAATAATAATTAATCCGGTAACATCTCCTGTGGCAAAATTCGTACATATACAATGTTTTAGAGGGGAACCAGGGGAAAACCCTAGACACCACCTAGACAGTCTCAAAATGTTTTTTCAATTTCAGAATATGACAGAACAAGAAAAAGTGGTGATCTCCAGTCATCATTTAAAAGAATCTGCCAGAGACTGGTGGAACACTCTGTCTATACAACCACAAACATTTATGGAATATGAGAATGCAATGTTGTCAATGTATTGGAGTGCAGAGCGGCAGGAAGGTTTGATGTATTCCATAATGCATGAAAGATACCCAGCTAACCATCAAGAGACTTATGCTCAGTTTTTTGTTAGGCAGGTAAATCGAATTAAAGCCCTAAGTGCATTCAATTATCCAGAAATGCAGATAGTAAGGATGATTAGGCACAACATGCCACCCTGGATAAGGAAAATATTAATAGGCACTCAAATGCAAGATATTGAAGGCACGATTCGGATACTAACTGACATTGACTATGGAAACTTAGAAGAAAACCAAAATGATAGGGTCATGAACCCGTCCAAAAGTACAAGGCAGTATATACCACCAGATCCTGGGAAATATAGGCATTAAAATAGATACATAACTTGTTAGATTAAAACAACACGGACTCGTTTTAAGATATAGCAGATTGAATTATGGATAAACTGTTAGTTATTTAGTAAAAGAAAGAAAAACTGTTAGTCAGTAACAAGTTAAATTTACACCAAATAAAGAGTAGGCTTGAACTCACCTGGCACAAATTCTTACCTCTGACCTGAAGCAACAGCATTTTTTTTAAACATTTTTTTCCTCACTAACTATTGGGAAATGAAGCAATGGATCTGAAGTCCAATCCATGCTTCACATCTTCCTATAAACTTTATTAATATTGTAAACCTAAATTAAGTTTATAGTCCAATATCAGCAGGGTTTTGCATTACAGGTAAAATTAATTACGTTATTAAATTTGTATTTGCTTTTAAATATTTTCTTTTAAATAAATTCCATTGTAACATTAAATTGCTGTTAAAAATATTACTTGTGAAAACCGTTTAGTCAAACATATATATACAGCAAGCATATAGATATGAGTTAATGCAAAATTCTGCTGAAATAAAATGCTTATTCTACTATAAAAAATAATAATATATTGTTGTTAAAATTTTGTTAAAATATTTAGTATGATTTGATTTTGAGATAAGCCCGCCAACATTTTCTAAAAGAATGTATAGTTTTAATTAGTGAGCCATTCAAGTCTAATTAAAGATGGCCTTCTCTTTTTTTTTTAATTAATAGAATTCAAACTTTAAAGAAGGAAAGTTAGAGTAAAAAAGTTAAAGTTATTTTTAGAAAATGTTACTTTGAAACAAAGGAGCATGGGGGCTTATCAAGATCATACGAACAATAGAAGGTAACTGACAGAGAGGGTATAAATAAAAGGGAGAACAAAAGATCAGGCAATCAGAGTTTCTTTTTGGAAAAGATCAGGCATTCAGATTTTTCTTTTGGAAAAGATCAGTCATTCAGATTTTCGTTTTGGAAAAGATTATTAGTTCAGAGTATTCTTGCGGGCTGTCAGATTGCTCCGTGGAGAACTTTAGAAATTTTGCTGTTGCCTGTTGTGATTTTATTATATGAATTCGATGGAGTCTACCATGCTTGGCTAGGCAAATAAATAACTTTGTCTACCGCCGAGGGTTCCTCAATACCAGAAAAATGCCGTAGTATTTACTCAATCGTCATCTGAACTCTGTGCCGTGTCTGGAGGACTTTTTGTGAAACCATGCTACCGATTTCCACTTTCCTTGTCCGGACAAACACATCTCATCAGATGGATCAAGCTACGACCATCGATGGAACATGACCAAGGAATAAGGACGGTAATCATATCTCTCCTCATGAACTATTTATTATGCTACCCTTTTTGTCCATACTTTTTATAATTGCTTCCTTGAATATTTATGAAATGTGTGTTTAATGATATTTATAATGTAACTATTTTTATTAGACTAGTTAGATATATGTATATGTGATCATCTATCTAGATATTTAACCCTTTTTCCTTCGCTATTCTTCAATACTCCCAGGTGTAAATATTTTAATTCTATTGCGGTTAAGTTTATTAGTTAATTGTTCATATAAAAATCCCTTTCCAGTTTTATTCATACTTGTAAAATTTAGTACGAGTAAGTGTCTTTTTTTTTTGTTTGCCAACTTGATCTCCTCAATAACGCTTCTTTTGTCCGCCATTAGCTTCTTACGTATGTCAGATTTAGCGATATACATCTTAAATCATTTTAAACTCTGTTTTAGCGCAAAACAATTCGAAACTGCTTTGCGAAAGATTTTTATTATTGCACCTTATCAAGCAGATTCGAGTTGACAATGTTTAATAAAGCTGGGAAGGAAAGATTTAGACCGCAAGCATATTAATCTGGTTCTCATTGTCTCATTAGTTATTCATTAATTTCGGGGAATAGCGAAGGCCATTAAATTATTAATAATATTTCAAATGTCATTTATTAAAGATATTTATTTAACTAAAAAGCTTGAGTTTGCTAGTTATCTTTCAATGCTTTGTTTTACTTTTAAATGATCCAGGCACGCAAAACACATATTTCTAAGTATTTTTGCACATTTAACTATTTAGCTCCGTAGGTGGTTCTGTCCATGTCTCCCGCTGATGCTAAGGTCGTGGCTCGGTAAGAAAATATCTATGCGTGTCTCAGATAGTGTTGTTCGGTTCATGATAGCTTCGAGACTAGACGAATAGGGCAGAGGTCATCATATTCTTTGTTTAATATCTCGCATATGGGTGGCCTCGAGGTACTTTTGCCTAGTATTCGAACTGGGTTAAATCAACATACATCATCTGACTGTCACAGTATATATATATATATATATATATATATATATATATATACTGTGATATATATATATATATATATATATATACTGATATAGTAATAGGAGTGTATGAAATTTAAATGTTGACTTCATACAATAGATAACTATCCATTCTTTTAAACACTGATATTATATCTTAATTCAATTAGTAATATTATTGGACTTTCCCCATAAATTTCTAATGCATATTTAAAAATTTCTGATGAACACAAAATAATTTTTTTGGGAAGCAGTATTAATTATATCTTTAATTTGGTATTAAACTTTTATTGATATTTCAGCTTGCCTTTTGTTGTAAATGTCAAATTTTCTTTTCAGGTGCTAATATTGTACTATTTCAACATAGGTCTTCTAAAGGATGTACATCTTTTCTTTTATATATATAAAAGAAATGTTTATTAAAATAAGGCCTATCTTAAAATAGGCAATATATATATATATATATATATATATATATATATATATATATATATATATATATAGGCAAAAACATGTAAAAAATGCACAAAAGGTATTTTTAATGGCACAAACTGTTATATCTATTCTGTCTTAATGATATAATATTTATTGATGTTGTTATGTGATACACATAATGTATTTGACATATAAAATGTACCAAACAATCATTATTATAAACAGATTTATTTAAATATGAATTATACACACATATATACAAATAGATTTTTGCACATATAAATGTAACTTATTTTTTATATTGTTTTTAATGTCCCTACTGATATATATATATATATAATAAAGTTTGATATCTGTGTTCGTTTCACAATATATGTAATATACAAATCAATATATATATATCAAAATACAGTACAATTTATATAAATTATATTATTTTAGAAGTACTTTCGACTATACACTTTGTAGTCTTTATCAACTATATAACGTTGAATAATCAAAACGAGACAACCCTTAACAATACCCATAGTTCAATTCAGATTTCCCACAATTCTGTTATCTTAACATTTGATGACTGGCGATTCATTAACATTTGATGATTTCTTGAAATCAACATAGCCTCTTTTATTTTATGTTTATTATGACAACGTTCAATTTGAATAATTTTCATATTTTTATAATCAAATTTAAATCCATATTGACAAGATTTATTATGATCAAATATATCAGATGATTAAGGTTTATTTACATCTGTTCCATATTGATTCTCTTTTTGAATTCTATTATATAAAAGCATATGTTCTTTTATTCTCTTCTCAAATGTACACTTAGATTCACCAATGTATTGTACACCGCATCCACATATCAATCTATATATAATAGAATTTTGATTAAACTTTGAATTTTAAATTTTAGAATTATTAAGCAATCTATTTATGTTATTTGTAGAGAAAAAAGCAATATGACACAAACCATTATAAATTTTCCTAATAAACTTGACCTGCTCATCTGATATAAATGGCATTGAAATCCATTTCATTTTGATATTTTTATTTTTAATTTTATTATAGTGTTGATGTTCTTTTAAATCCTTTAATAATATTAGCAATTGCATTTTTATAATAACCAATTTTCAACAAGTCCTTAACAAATAAATAAATGTACATTTTTAATTTTATCACTAGAATATTTGTATAATTTTTCATTTCGAAATAAGAATGATTTCAATCCAGACTGCTTATGACACATAGGTACATGTGATTCATATGGAATAAAACCTCTAGTTTCAATTGGTTTAATTAACATAAGATAATCCAAACTGTAATCATTAAGAGTAACTTGAATATCCAAGAATTTTATGGAATTGTATTTCTCTTTAGTTATAACCCATTTTATATCCTTAATCTCATTTAATTCATTAAATAAATTGATTATTAATTTTTGGTTTCCCCAAATAAAAACATCATCCACATATCTATGATATACTTTAATTTCTTGATATTTCAATTGTTTTAAAATTTTACTTTCATATGCTGATATAACAAAATTACAAATTTGAGCAACAGCAGGAAGACCCATTGACCAACCAAAATTCATTTTATAATATTCATTATTAAAATTAACATAAATATTTTTATCAATAAACTGCAATACTTTTATAATAAAATTTATAATATCAGACTTTACATTTTTTGAAACAAGAGCATTATAAATAATATTAATTGACTCTATTCTATCTATTGATCCATACATTTCATTTATATCAAAAGTACAAATTGTGTTATATAAATCTATATTTATATTCTTAATTTTATCTACAAAATCAAACGATGATGAAATAGTATATTCTCCAAAACCTAAAATATCTTGAAGTAATAATTCAATATATCTACATGTTTGTTGCTCAAATTTGTAATTTTGTTATATCAACATATGAAAGTAAAATTTTAAAACAATTGAAATATCAAGAAATTAAAGTATATCATAGATATGTGGATGATGTTTTTATTTGTGGAAAACAAGAATTAATAATCAATTTATTTAATGAATTAAATGAGATTAAGGATATAAAATGGGTTATAACTAAAGAGAAATACAATTCCATAAAATTCTTGGATATTCAAGTTACTCTTTATGATTACAGTTTGGATTATCTTATGTTAATTAAACCAATTGAAACTAGAGGTTTTATTCCATATGAATCACATGTACCTATGCGTCATAAGCTGTATGGTTTGAAATCATTCTTGTTTCGAAATGAAAAATTATGCAAATATTCTATTGATAAAATTAAAAATGTATATTTATTTTTTAATGACTTGTTGAAAATTGGTTATTATAAAAATGCAAATGCTAATATTATTAAAGGATTTAAAAGAAATCAACACTATAATAAAATTAAAAATGTCAAAATGAAATGGATTTCAATGCCATTTATATTAGCTGAGCAGGTCAAGTTTATAAGGAAAATTTATAATGGTTTGTGTCATATTGCTTTTTTCTCTACAAATAACATAAATAGATTGCTTAATAATTCTAAAATTCAAAATTCAAAGTTTAATCAAAATTCTATTATATATAGATTGATATGTGGATGTGGCGTATAATACATTGGTGAATCTAAGTGTACATTTGAGAAGAGAATAAAAGAACATATGCTTTTATATAATAGAATTCAAAAAGAGAATCAATATGGAACAGATGTAAATAAACCTTCATCATCCGTTATGTTTGATCATAATAAATCTTGTCAATATGGATTTAAATTTGATTATAAAAATATGAAAATTATTCAAATTGAACGTTGTCATAATAAACATAAAATAAAAGAGGCTATGTTGATTTCAAAAAATCGTCAAATATTAATGAATCGCCAGTCATCAAACGTTAAGATAACAGAATTGTGGGAAATCTGAATTGAACTTTGGGTATTGTTAAGGGTTGTCTCGTTTTGATTATTCAACGTTATATAGTTGATAAAGACTACAAAGTGTATAGTCGAAAGTACTTCTAAAATAATATAATTTATATAAATTGTACTGTATTTTGATATATATATATATATATATATATATATCAATATACAGTACAAATATATATATATATATATATATATATATATATTGTACCATTTATTTATATATGGTACAGATATATTGGCATTTGGTAAAAGCTAAAAAAAAAGAAAGTAAATTTAGATTTTTTTATTGAGTATAATTTTTTTTTGAGTATAATTTATTTTTTTAAAAAAACGTACAATGAAAGTTAAATTGTTCTTTCGTATTTTTTTTATGTAATTAGAAATAAAAGTTAAAATTGAGAGAACAAAAGACACGCAGATTACTAATCCTGATAAAGTAAAAGAATTCAAAAAGTAACAAGATAAGCTAAAAGAAAAATATTTTAGCTAATTAAAGATGGCAGAATTATGGTAAAAAAATAAAGACTTTGTAATTGAATAATGATAAAGAATTTACAAGATTATGAACCTAAACGCCATGATAATAACATGCGCAGAAGTCTGAAAAATGGGCCTCTAGTATAAAAAGGCAGAGACCAGTTTGAAGAATGTCTTGTTTCATTTGTTTTCTCTATAGTTTGTCCTGGATAAAGAATATATCTAGGATTGCTCTACACTGAAATAATTCAGCATGTCAGAGTGAAACGAAGCTTCTGCCGACATCATGCCTGAAGATGTACACCAGAAAAGCCTTCATGTCTGACTAGGAGAATGGACCACAAGATCACTTAATAATCAATGGCCAATCCCCTTCTAACCTAAAAAACTATGCATAGTTATCTACTACCTTCTAACTAAATTTACCAATAAGATATGACTCTTATTATTCCCGATTGTGAGTAAATTGTCAACAAACCATTTTGCAAACAACTCCTAAAAATATACATATATTAGGACCTCAATAGAGACTTTTATTTATCCAAGAACTTTTTTTTCATTGTGAAATTGTTTTTTATTAGTTGATTCATATCTGAATTAATGTATGTTCTTTTCAATTTATTTAACTAGTAATCTCTCTATTTTAATTTGTTAGTATAAAAATATTTATTTCTAATAACAACTTTTTCATTTGTATTTTATTAATAATAATTACTAGTGTTTATTATTAAATGTATTATTATCTTAGTAAGATGTAAAAATGTAATTTACTTTTGCCAATATGTGTTTAATAAGTTCCCCAAAAAAAACTATTTAAAAGATAATTCTAGTTTTCGGTAGAATTACCAATTCTTAAAATCTAATACTGATAATTTTAAAAAATATCTTTTCTTTTTTATTTACAACTGGTGAGACATGCTGGTGACAGATTTCAGCAGATTCTTATGAATCCTGGTGCCCAGATCAAATAAATTGAAAGCTGATTTCATCAATAGCACAATTAATAACAATTCTAGGCCGAGTTGACCAGGAAATATAGTTATGTTTTTAGAAATACAAATACAAATGTTCTTTTTTTTTTTGGCATAACTTGATCAACTCATGCACAGTTTATATTGCATGTAGATGCCTAGCAAGATGGAAAATGTTACTATATATATCCCATTACATATATATATATATATATATATATATATATATATATATATATTGTAATGGGATGGGGGTATCAAAACTGTGTTTAACTGGATGATAGGAAATCATCAACATCCCCAAGTTAATTTACAATGAAATATCAATAATTTATAAGAGCATGAGATTAAAGAAACTCTGAGAATATTGAGAGATTCACCAGCTAACTCAGAAGAGCAACTATGATTAACTATAAATCCACTAGAATTATAATAAAAGTAATTATAAGTAATACTAATACTCAAAATAAATAATCACACATCATCATGAATGATCCACAATAAAATATAATAAAAGAAATCAGTACAATAATTCAACAATCCATCTTGTGACTGGATTTGAACAATAAAAAATATAGATCAACAGTCTAACTTGTGACTGGATTGGAAATGGATCTTCTGTAGACCAGGCTAACTATTGAGCCTTTGCCAGCTTGGGCAATTATTTAAATATTACTTGGATGCACTACTTAAGTGATAATCTATTAGAATACATAGCTAGAAAAAACTAAACAATAATGCTGGGATATTAAAACATGCTGATCATCATCAATGCTAAGGCCACTTGTAATGGCCAACTATAAACTTAAATTTTTAATAAGACTAAACTAAAATTAAAGGTAGTGTATGGGTTTTAAAGATATGATCGTATGTGCCAAACCATGATGATGATTAATCATCTCTGGATGCACCAAAGCACTAAATACCCATTCCCATTCATATATTCATCTCATGCTTGAATCTATCTCAAAGAATATAAGCTCTATTATTGGATGTGACCAAGAGATGATGGAAACAATTTTTAACAATTAAATAAGCTTATTAGCAACAATAAAAAATGAATTTAAAGTCTTATAAAAATAAAATTACACACATATAAATAAGCTTTCTGATTTTGATTACAATACAAAATTTCTAATGATCATATAACAATTTACATAATTACTATTCAAAATTCAAATTGTTACATTGATTTACATATATGTGTGCACAGACACGTGATTTCTAATATACAATTAAAATATTTCAATTGATATTCAGTAATGATAAAAATGATTAAATTTTACATATATGTCCTATTTTAATTTGTTATAATAATATTATATTTTTATAATTAATTTCTTTGGGAAATATGCATACATTTTATGTGTCTACATCTAGACAAAATATAGATACAATTTAAAATCTGTTATCAAATTGTATTGCAGCTTTTTTTATTATTTTAAAAAACAGTATAGTCAATTTTTGAGAGGTTAGAAAACTTTTTATGAGGTTACTACTTAACTAATTATAAATGTATTTAAATTTTAAAATATACATTTAAATGTCATTCAAATGGATTGTATAAAAACAATTCACTTTTGTATACATGTTTATCCATGCTTTTCTTTGCATATAGACACAGAAGCATACATATAACTACTTCTTTATTTAACTGGTGTTTCTCTTGGGCTGGCTGTATTTTCTTGTCAATCCAGGCAATTGTCATCATCAGGTAAAAGTATGTAATTCAAGTATTGTTGGCTTTCTCCTTTCATCAGTTGATTCCACTTAGATTTGTGGCAAACTTCAATTCAGCAAGCTGTTTTCCAGAACACTTTTAAGGCTATGAATTTCAACACAAAGAAGTGGGTCATTTACCTCCATGTGAATACAAACTCCACTATTGAACTGAATAGCAGTTACATTTTTGTGTTTTTTACATCTTCCTGACAGTTCTGTACATAATTCTAATAACCATCTCTGCACTAGCTTTATTGTTGCAATTCTCTGCTACAGTTACTAACTCTTCACAAAATACTTTACACAAGTTTGCAGCTAGCTCTTCTCTTAATTGCTTTTCAATAATATTAAAGCAAAACTTTGTAGTTGGCCTAGTTGGCCACTGCTTAAAATATAACAACCAGACTCCTCTGGTCAATTTTTACAAAACTGCAAGCAAAAACTAATTGATATTTTTATCAATCTTTTTTATAGTCTTTGTTGGGTCATGTGATAAAAACATAAAAACTGTTTTCAATCTGTCTAATCCATTTGCAAACAAGCTAGAAATTTGTATTACTTTGTCCAAAACAAAGAAACAGTTAAGTGGTTTCTTGATCTAGCTAATTATTTTCTCTTTCAAGATAATTTTATTTGATCTATAAATAGATAACAAGAATTAACTAGGTGAGGTTACAGGGTGATATATACAAAGAAGAATGAACCAAAAGTCAGTAGAATACAAAATGAGTGTTAGTGACAAACTTAGTCTGTGAAAGCAAGATGAATATTGTTCATCTAGTCTATAATAAAATACCTTTGTTAGTAAACCCTGTTTTCACAAGTTATGGTTAGAGAGTTTTATTAAATCATAATAGTCTTTTTCATATAAATGTTTTAGGGGTTGGTTGGTCAGGTGCTGTTTAAGCCAGTTGTGAATTCCCAGGTTAATATGGCAATGGATCAGCCTCTCTTTTGTCTGTTTCTTGGATATTTTTAATTATGTTGAGGAAGCAGTTATTGAGTTTATCAAGTGGTAATTTTTGAAAAATCACCCTGCATTTGGTCAACCAGATGGCAAAGTTTATGTAAGTGGCAAGCCTGCTTTCAGCGAAAATGCCTCTATTTGAAACCCCTTGAAGTAATGTTAGGTCTGGACCTTATTATTAATGTTTCTGGAGGTTTTGTCTTAGTCCTTGCCAGACTGGACAAAGGTGAAGGATGTGGTACATATCTTCCAGGCTAAAAAGACAGAGACAACATATGGGATCTATGCAGAAGCCTCTTCTATTAAGAAATATAGCAGTGGAGAGGCTACCAAGCTTAATTTTTAGAAGGAAGTATGTGTGTTTAGGTGCTAATTTCAATCTAAGGGCTAGTTTGTGCAGTTTGTTTATGTCGATGGAAAAATGTAGATGTGTGCCTTCTGGGTATTTCAGTTGGATAGGTTGAAGGCTTTACAATAGGTTATTTTTGAATTGAAAATGGTTGCAGAAGAACTTTGCCTATAATATAATATTATTGTCAATATTACTAAAAATGAGAAGTGGAATGATAAGCATGCATGGGAATTCAGTAAAATTAAGACTAAAATTTTAGAAATGGTCATTTTGGAATATCTTGATTTTAGTTAAGTATTCTATCTGCTAACTGATGACAGTACTTATTGGTTGGAAGTAATGTTGTATGCCTTGAATTATTCTCAGCATCCTGAAATTTTATATTGTTCATCTATCACTTAAATAAATTTAAGCTGAACTACTCCATTAATAAAAAGAAGGACTTTAGTTTCAAGAACTTTTGTCAGTTTTTGCTAAAAATAGAGTTTATAGCATTGGCTGACTATAAAAGTATTGAATTACTCAATAAAAGATACTTAAATAATGGGAGACTTATAAGATAAAATCTTTTATTTCCAACAATTGGATAACAAAATTGTGTGCAAGGGAAAATATAATAGCCAATTTTTTAATAGAAATCCCATTGATGTGGTGGACCAGCAACCTGATACCCTAAATATTATTTCCAATGTTAACTTAATTATTATTAAATCAAATAAAACAGGATTACAGAAATTTAACTATAATACAGGATATTAGATTAGTAATATCATGTGATTCTTATCTGATTCTTCAATTGCTGTTAATTGAAATAAAAGTGCTAAGAGAATAAGAGAACTGTAGAAATTACATCAAAACATTCTGTTGTATAAATTTAGTCTAAATAGTGACCATCCCTGGAGGATAATTATTCTTAAGAGCATGATAAATAAACTAATGTATTATGCTCATTATAAATATTGCCACTGTGACTCAAAAATAGAATATGTGTTAAAAAGTACTTTTATTGCCAAACATGGATGCAACAATTGTCAGTACACTTAGGTGTTGTGAGATATGTTTAAAATTTAAACATCATACAAATCTTATGCAATGATATTTCAACTGATTATCCCAGTTAAACCTACAGAATTGTTATCATTATAATTCTATGGTCCACTTCTCCCCTTAATATGCAAAGATCATTTTGGTTATATATGATGTATTTACAAAATATGTGTTTTATACCTTGTTTTTAAAACTGATACTAAAAATGTAATAAAGCATCTTACCCAAGTTATGATCATATTATTATTTTTTATCTCCAGAATGTGGAAGATATAGAATTTGAGGCATAATATCAAACATATTAGGAGCTCCATAAAGGATCCTCAGTCGAACCCATATGAAATAGTGATGAGAGAGTGAGATACACTCTTTAGCATTTTTATAAAAGACATCCATAATCAGTGGAATACAAATATTCAGAGATTGTTAACTAAGGTCAATTGGACTAATAATGTGTCATCTATTTTTTTTCTTTCACATTGCAATTCAGAAAATATAACTCATTGCTTATAAAAACTCAGTTGCCCATCGTGCCTAAAAAATAGTCATAATCTAGAGCAGGGTCAGTTAATTTAAAGAAAATGAGTGTGAAGAGATTTAGACAATCTAAATCAATGTTACTCTTTTCAAAATGGGTAATTTTGTCTTTGTTCACACACAAAATGTTACTAACTTGTACAAAAACAAATTATGGAAATCGTTAAGCCTATATGATGGACCTCTTAAAATTGTTAGGTAATTATGATCTCAATCTTTGCTTATAATTCATGCAGCTTAAAGCCAGTCTTATCAGTGGATCTGGTAAAAAATTTTGCTTCTTATAGAACTGATAATATTATTAATATGGTTGTAGACAGAAATACCTAGTAAAAAAAAACAAAGTAACTAATAACAAGTGTAGAGCCATTGTTTGAAAGATAATTGATTTAAAGGATACATATATACTATTAATTTTTAAAAAATGTTGCCAAATGTGAGGGGTAACTGTACACATTTAGCCCATAAGAGTTAAATATATAGCATTATTTATAATGAAAGTAAAGCAAGCATTTTTAAATGAGCCACAATATGTATTTTTATTTTATATTCATTAACACACAAGAAGAATAAGTAGATGATAATAATAATAATAATAATAATAGTAGTAGTAGTAGTAGTAGTAGTAGTAGTAGTAGTTGTAGTAGTAGTAGTAGTTGTTGTTGTTGTTGTAGTAGTAGTAATAGTAGTAGTAGTAGTAGTAGTAGTAGTAGTAGTAGTAGAGGTAGCCATCTTGGCTCTTGACTGAGAAAGTTGACTCATTTCAGCTCCTGCTTTAGACTTAAGTTTTATTGGTTTTTGATTGAATTTGATAGTGAAAAGTATACCAAAAGAAAAAGGAAATTTTCCACTTAAAGGTAAGCTCTATTTCGAGCAAAATTGTTGTTAATATAAAGAAGAATATTAGATTTAAAATGTCTAATATTTCTGATTCTAATTCCAATTTAAAAATTGCTAATAATAGCTTAGATAAAAATAATTCTTATCAAGATCTAGAAAAAATCAAAGTTAACAATAGTTCTTTTTCAAAAGTAAAAACTGGATCCAATATGGCTGAAGCCTTATCTGATTTATCTAAAACAAGAAATAAATTTAAAAATACTAATTTGCCTGAGGCATCTGATTCTATTGAATTAAATAAGAATATTAAACAAACTTATGCTAGTATTTTAAAGCAAAAATCTGAACAAGATAACAATGTAATTACAGAAGAAAATTTAACAGAAATTTTTAATTTTGACAATGAACTACAAATGGAACAAGAAAATACAAATTTATTATCAACTAGTAATACAGATTATGTTTCTGTATGTGAAAAATTTATACAAACAATTCCTTTAACAGTTCTTAAATCATTTCAAAAATTTAAAAGTATTAAAACGTCTACAATAGCTATAACAGATACAAATTCTTCAGTCATGAATTTTCCTACTGATGAATTTTATTCTTATCTATCAGAAAAAAAACTTTGGTCAATGATATACAAAGTGCTAGATCATCCTAATAGCAGATATAAAACAATAGAATATCATAATGTGGCTCAAAAACAAATATTTGAAAAACATATTCACTTTCTTAATGGAAAATTTATTTGTTACATAGACATTGATAGACCTACAAATTTGAATGGACAAATTAAGAACTGTCATGTAGACTTTAAAGCTGATGATCTACAAGATTTACTAAAAAATGTTGGAACTGTGGCCAACTTTAAATATGTATGGGAAAAAAGAGCCACACAGCCAGTTCTAACCAATACTGCTCATTTCACTATGTCATTGAAGAAAAATATGCAACCAACAGATATACCAACATTACATGCAACAGATTCTTCACCTTTGATAGTTACTTTCAGAGGCATTTCACCTCAGTGTTTTTCTGTAAAGCCAGAGATCATCTTGTCAAAGAATGCCCTAACCGTTTTTGTAAAAAGTGTGGTATTAAAAAAACAAAAATGCATCAGTGCAGTAGAGATCCAATAACTAATAATGAAATCAGACTCATGCAAAGTAACCCTGAAAAAACAAAAGTAGATGAACCTATTCCCAATAATGAAGACAACAACACAGATATCCAAAATCTCAGCCTTGATGAACTTATTCCCAATAATGAAGACAAAACCACAGATATGCAAAATCTCAGCCTTGATGAATTTATTTCCAATAATGAAGACAACAACACAAATAAGCAAAATCTCAGCTTTGATGATACTAGTCAAAATAGCTCCATGAATACTATACCAAATAAATCTTATACCTCACAGGAGGAAACAGAAACAGAGTACATGAGTGATACCTTACCATTTCCTTGCTCTGATGAAGAGTTCCAATTAATTAAAGTAAAGACTAAGAAACGAATGCACAAAAGGAAAAAATCCGCATTGCATCAAGAGCCTATACAAACTAATGAACCTGACAAACATAGTGAAAGAAAATCAAAGAAAAATGATACAAAGTCTACCACACCAGCATTAAAAAAACAAAACTCACAAATAAAACAGGTGAAACAGATTATCCGGCTAATGAATCAACATTTCATTGGACCAGACAAAAACAAAGTACAAATCAATTGACACAGGAGCAGCTTCTTCTGATGGCAGGAGTGGATGTACACAGAAGATCTACTAAATCTAAGGATATCATAACAAATACCATGTCTCAAAATACAGAGACAGACTTTGAAGCACCATTAAAAATAGACTATCAAGATGAGTGGCATAAATAACACATATAGACTTTCAAACCAGGACAATTTTTTGGATTTAATTCCAAATGTGAAAATAATTATCATGTTTATGAACAAAAATATGCACAACAAACTCAATAGAACTTCACTTGCAAGGGTAAGTTCATTGTTTTCACACTGGTGTATTATTATAATTTTTCTTTTCTATTTAACACATTCCTATTATACTTTTACTAATATTAGTTGTCCCATTCATTATACAATAAACTATAAAATATCATTCTCCCACCATTTTATATAATTGATAATATGGGTCTTTCTATTACAGCAGTCAATGTAAGGGGTATTAACTCTACCCAGCGAATATATGCAATTAGCAATTGGATAAGGCAATTCTCACCCCATATCCTTTTATTTACAGAGACAAAATGCTCAGTACATTCAGCATTTAATCCTGAACTCTACCTTAGTAAATTTGGATACAGTAAATTTTCAACATCTGATATTGCTGCTGCTGGGGTAGGGATTCTCATCCATCATTGTTCTCCTTTTCAAACTTTTAAAATTTTGTACTTAGATCAGCATATGAGTATAATTATTCTTTATCATTCTTCTTTTACAGTGAATTTAATAACATTCTATTTATATAATCAGCCAGTGTTAATTCACCAATTAATAAATAAAATAAATTTAATTTTAGCTACAAATTCTTACCCAACTATAATCATGGGTGATTTTAACATGTCTTATAAGAATTTTACATTAAAATACCTTCATTTGATTAATAAAAATCTTATGAGTGCTGAAGGTTTTTTTCCAACTAACTCCATTTCATTCTACACTAAAAAACACTCCTCTCTAATAGACCTTGTATTCTATTCACCAGATCTACATTTCATAATAAATCCCTCTCTATGTCCTGTAACTTTCTCTGATCATTTAGCACTTAATGTGGAACTTGCAATACACATGCAACATCAACCAATTCTTCCTCTAAATAAAACTACTCGTCTTCTTTTAAAATCCACTACACCTGAAGCTGTTCTCTCTGAGATTTATATTTATTTTAAGAAGGTAGACATACTATCTTTAAACCCAGTAGAGGCCTGGCTATCATTTATTAACATAACCTCTTCTACTATTCAACATTATACCTCCAAAAATAGTTCTCCCACTAATCTTGTTAATAAGTTAGATACAATACACTTAAAACTAAAAAATACTTCATGTGACCCTTCTTCAGTTACATCAATAATGTTGTTAAAACAAGAATACAAGCAAACCCAACTCATACTGGCTGATTATCTCTCTATAAAAAAAGCAAAAATTTTTTTAGCTAATCCCCATAACTGGTCTAAAGGATATATTCGGTGGGCTTTAGGTTATACTCCCAAAAAATTAACTCCTTCATCTATTATTTTTGATTCAAAAATGATTGCTGAGGAAGACATGACTCCCCAAATATATTACCACTTTAAATCTAGACTCCAAAAATTTCCTTTTCCAAAATTTTCTTCATTTCACTTTGGTTTTACCACAGAAGAACATAACATTACAAAGTATGAAATTGCTCTCAAGTTGAATGCTTTTCCCAACAATACACACCCAGGTACACATGCAATTCCAAAATTTTTATTATCACATCTTAGCCACTTTACTATCCCAATAGTACACAATATGATAAATTATTTATCAAAACAAATATATAACATTGACCAACTTTATCCAGTATCACTGGTCCCTTTTCAGATCGGAAGAATACACGTCCTTCTCCTCTAGATAATCTACGCCCTATTTCAATGTCTCCTCTGATCATCAAACTAATAGAGTCTCTTTTAAAAGACAAAATTCAACCCCTAATACTTCCTGGGTTGTCTAAGTTTCAGTTTGCTAGAAAAGGATGTTCTACTTCTGAAGCACTTATGTTATGTAAAATATTAATAGAGGATGTAAGACAAGCTAGAAAATCAGCACCTATTGCAATTCAATTAGACATACAGGCTGCATTCGATTCGGTGCCTGTGGACAAGCTGCTACAGGTGCTTAGTCAACATAAGATTCCAATACCTATAATGTATGTTCTAGCAAACCTGCTCATCAATAGAAAAATACACATTACTCTTAATGGCAAAATGTCCCCTGACTTCACTCCACACAACTCAATACCACAAGGCTCTCCCCTTAGTTCACTGTTTTTTATCACATATATTAACCCCCTCCTACTAGAAATAGAATCTAAATTGCCAGGAATATATGTACCCCTCATAAACCAATCCATCAATCATATTTCATACATGGATGATATAGTCATTTTTTTGCCATCCAAAAAACATTTGCCTTTAATGTATACCATTTTAGAAAATTACTCTGCAGCTTATAGTTTAAAATTTAATAAAGAAAAAACATCTATTTGGAGTATACTTTCTGGTAATCAAATTCATTCAGTTTGCAGTTCCCCTCCCCACAAATTTCTTGGTCTCCCAATTCATCTGTCTATGAATGCAATGAGAAAGATTATACAAGAACAATTAATATCTACAATTGAAAAGGTGACAACCTCACTTTCAAAAGCATATCTTTCATTGCATAGTAAAATATCACTCATTAACATATTAATTTTCCCAAAAATAAATTACTATGCACCTATCATTAAATTTACTAACTCATTTAAGAAAAAAATTAACTCTTTTTGCACCAAACTCATTTGGAATAAAAAGGCAGTGGTAATAAGCATCAAAAGTCTGCAAAAACATTCAAGACAAAATGGCCTGTCATTACACTGCATTTCAACATTCTATTACCAAAAAACTCACAATGCATTAATGAAACTTTATATGACATATGAAAATTTTCAAGTGTTTCTTCCAATATCACCTACAGACACTCCACCTCCTATTAAAAATAAATTCATTAACAATCTAATAAAAACAATATTCAAACATAAAGTACCTGCTACAAACCTTTTCTCAACTAAAATTAAGTATTGGGAAGCACATTACATAACAACTAATTCCAGTCCCTTTGAAAATCCCATTAGCTTAATTAATATCACAAATAAAGCTATAATCCAAAAATTTAAATTCTGGTACTTGGAGCCTAAGTACTTAGATTTTCTAATAAAAATTAACCTTACATCTTTACCTACCAATGCTTTTTCTGGCTGGAAGATGGAGATCTCCAAACATAGATGCCATTTGTCAACTATGTAATAAAGAAGAAGAAACAACAGAACATTTTATTTCTCAGTGTACTTCTCTCAAAACATATCGAGAACTAATTGCTGATATAACCCATAATCCAAAATGCTCATTGACAGTATTGATAGAAAATATTCAAAGAGGGTTGTTTCCAACAATAAGAGTAACAATCTTTATACTATACACACTCTGGTTTATGAGATGCCACTTTATATTCAATCCCACATCTAGTAAACTTAAATCACTTTTTCTCAATAAGTTAGGAAAAATTAAAACAAGAGATCAAGCACTAGCTCCAACAGATATAGTATCAGCCACTTGGAGTTTGATCAAATTACCAACACCACTGTGAAACATGAATAGCATATTTGCTGTATGTAAGTGAGTTTTGTTGTCATATATGTATTTAATATTGTTACTGTTATTGATTAATTTTTTTCCTCAGTTTTTCAACATTAATGTAAAAATATTTCATGTATTCATAATAATAACTTTGTTAATAATTTTCAATTCTAAATTGTAGATCAGCTCTTGTAACATTTTTTTAAAATTGTATTTTCATACATGTACTTATGATATCAAATAAAGTACTTTAAAACTAGTAGTAGTAGTAGTAGTAGTAGTAGTAGTAGTTGTAGTAGTAGTAGTAGTAGTAGCAGTACTAGTAGAAGTAGTAGTAGTCATAGTAGTAGTAGTAGTAATGATGATGATGATTATGATGATGATGATGGTGCTTAAAAAATATTTAATAACATAGACAAAAATAAAATTTTCAAACAAATATTTTGATTTTCAATATTTCAGAAGCTTTGTGCTCAAACACAAAAACACAAATGTAAATAGGACCTTATCTGATATAATCACTTTTGTAAGTTCAGTTTGTTATACACAATAGCAAGATAGTCTTTTCTTATTCCTTGAGCAGATGATTTCATCCTTTTTGGTCCTTTTTAGGAATGTAAATTTAATTACAGTTTTAGTAAATTTTAAACTGGTTATTAAATGTAATAAGTCCTTTTTGAATGTTACTTTTTTAACTTTTTTTTTCATATGTCATAGCATTAGCCGGGACGCGAACTCACAACCGTCTGCAACCAACTACTTGCTTGCATGGCGGCTGTGATACCTCTCGGCTAACAATGCAAGACTACTTTTTTAACTTTGTATTCTTATTTTGCATAATTTTCAATTCTATATATTTTATTTAAAGCAATTATATGGTGTTGATCAGTTACATTGATAGATGAGAAAAACATTCAAATATTAAAGTCTTCTGATGGACTTTATGTAAGCTTTTATTTGCATAGTTTTAAAGATTTCCATTAGATAAGTTCCAAGGCTAGCTTACATATTTATGAATTGGCACAACTGGTACACTTGTTTAAGTCTTGTCCTTTATGCAATCACTAACTACTTAAGATCAGTAAGAACAGTAACACCTGTCACTTACCTTAATAAAAAAATTAAAAGACTGAAATGGAATTGGGATGGACATATTGCTAGAAGAGATGATAATAGATGGACAATTAAAATCTTAAATGGGATTCCAAGATATTGTAAAAGACCCAGAAAGAGACCACATGTGAGATGGATGGATGAAATAAGAAAGTGTGCAGGGATAATGTGAAGAAGAGAAGCTAAAAATAGGACTAGATGGATTGAACTTGGAGAGACCTTTATCCTGCAGTGGATTGATAATGTTTGATGACGATGACCTGCTTAAGATATTGAAGCAGTCGGATCTGAGTTCAATCCTAGCTTCATGTTATTTATTCTAATACTAACCTTAAATTTCCGATGCAATGGGGCTTTATACGTTCAATCCACGCTAATTTCCAAAATGAATAACTTGTTTCAAATACGTAGTAAAATTAGTTAGTTTAGTTAAATTTGATCAATTCTCTAAATAAATTCATGATAAAATATTCATGAATTTATATATATTAAATTGCGTGGATTGTGCGTATATATATTTGTAAATATTAAATGTATATAATTGTTCGAAAGTTTCATTGCGTCGGGAATACTTTTTTTTTTTACTTTTAAATAATCTGTAAAGTTTTGCGATTAAAAGCTACATTCCTTCCATGGGCTTTCAAATTCTCAAAAAAACAACAGTAAAGTTTTATTAATTAAAAAAAGATAAGAATTCAATTTTTGATTAAAATCATTTCAGACTTTAAGAATTCATTTTCTAATTAGGAAAGGAATTTACAAATTAGTTTGAAAGCTTATCGAAGGAATGTTTTGGAAAACAACTAATTATAAAAAAAAGACAGATTGATAATAAAATGAGTGCTAGCCGGAGGCATCAGGAAACAGTAGATATGGAGCCCTGAAAAGTAAAGAAGGGGCTAGTGAGTTTTTGATTGTAGAGTAGTGCAGTGAACTCTGTGCATATTAATTTGTTTTTCATCATGATAGAGGGCTAGAAAATCAGGGATCTGGCTGCAGTTCCTAAAGTCCCGAGGAATCTTCACTGGAGCTGCTGAACCGTTTTCCGGATCGATAATTCTGCTAAAATAATGAAAGCTACTAAAATACTACTCCAGTAGTTAACCAATGATGCCTACGTTTTCAACAACTTGGAGGTGTAACTTAAGGACCAGCGGAAGGGGTAATATGAACGTTAAACTTTCTGGCCAGTTCGAACTTTATTTTATACTCCTCCTATTTAAGAGCTCTTTATTATTTAATGTAAATCTTTATAAAATGCTAATATAAATTTATATTGTAATTCTTTCAATCTCTAGTCTTTAAACTTTTTCTTTTCTTCGGAAGAGGTTCGTTTAATATATATATGTTGGTGTGCTTTATTAATGTCGTATTTAAAAATTATATGCCAATAATCTTTCGACTCGATGAGCCCTTTGATTCCATTTGCCTCACGCAAATAATATAACATTAATTTCCAATAGTAATTCTCGCCCATTAGAACTAAATTTGAAAGTTCTATTAATCATCGAGTCGAAAGAAAATATTACATGTTTATTATTTGATAATTGGCAAATAATAAACTATTAGCTTCATTTTCACCTATGTCCCCAGCTACTAAGTTACAATTGTTTATATACTCACAAAATGTTATAATATTGATTTCTTGTTCTACTAATATATATTTATTCGAATATAACCTTAAATGTTTTTATTGCCAAAAAGGGTCGATAAAGGTTTAAATGTATTTTAATTCCATTTTTGTTATTTTAAATTGATATTCAGGAAGGGCACGAATATTAAGGCATAATTAAGATAGTTTATAAATGTTTTCAAAATAGTTCGATAAAGCTCGTTTGACTTTAATTAATTGGTCAAGTCATCACGTAGAGCATTCTACATGGGTTTTATTTTTCAACGATGACTATCAAGTCATCATCATCAAATGTTGCTGACGTAGGGCCATCTTCCGCTCCGTTAGGCTGGTCGGTGATCATATTTTCGCATTTAAATTTCTCGAGGAAGAAAATACTTCCTTTCCGTTTCATTAGTCAAAGGGCGTAAGACTTGCCAAATGCAAGCCGCCATAGGACTTCGATCATCGACTAGCGATCATCTTTCAATTTTACTCACTGCCTTGTAATTCGTCAGTACCATTGCGTCCTTGTTTCAGTAAAACCCGTTCCGTGCTCGTAATTCGTGATGGAGTGATTTAAATTAAAGTCGAACCAATCCTCAAATATATTTCGTTTCAATCAGTTTTCAAATCTAGATTAAAGTTATGCCTTAAATACGTTTTGCTCTTCAGGAATAGATTTCTGAATGTGGAGATAAATCTCACATTCCACCGTAATAAAAGTAAAACACTCATTTCCGTTCTTAATGAATACCTTTATCTGCCCTTATATTTCTCGTTGGGGGCATAGACATAGAACTCCATGTTGCGTAATACTTGTTGGCATATGATAAGGACCGCCACTCTTATTATATTTATAAATTCTTTTAAAGACTAGAGGTAACTAATGCAATCTATATTTTATTGAACAAAACAAATTATTATTATTATTAAATATTTTCTAACATACTTGGTTTCTTAGTTCATCATTCTTTTTATAATTATTTAAATGTTCATACCCGCTATCTGTGTTGGCAACCCGAACATACATATGATTTGATTTAAAAAGTATTCAAAGTAATTAATTATTAGATATTCGTGTCAGTGCAAGGGTCTCTAGTCCTCACCAACCGTTGAACTAGTTCTTGGCGCATAGCACTGTGCCGTCGATTTCTGCTATCTGAGCTGTTGAGTTGGGTTTGAATTCAGTTTTGGTTAAGCTGAGTTTGAATCCGATTTGACTTGCGGTGGTGGTGGGTTTCGACCGGTACAATATATAATCTTCTTTACTTTTATTAAGTCTGACAATTAAATCACAGAATAAAGGTTGATTTCTTAAACATGAGTATATTAAGGACAACTTGTTGTGGTGTATAATAAAATCTGATTCTTTCAAATCGTTGATGTGATTTCTTTTTTTTTTTTAAATTATAGCTTAAAAACTTTTCTCAACCTGTGATTCAATAAAATCAAACAAGTATCTATTTTATTTTTTTAAAAAACAAAACAAAACAAAAAAAAAACAATTAATTTTGTTTCACGTAGATGATTTATAAAAGTTAATCACTTAATTACAATCCATGAAATTGTCATTTATTAACTAACGATTGTAAAACAAATCTATAAACAAAATTAACCAGTTGCAAGTAATATATGACTGAATATTTTTTACATTTTTATTCTTTACTCTTCTAAATGTTACGCTATTTAATATTAATTTTAACATTTAAAATGCCTATTTATATTAAAATGGTTTATCTTTCAAAAGTAACCTTTATTAGTAAAAGGATTACAAAAATTTTGGGTACACTTACCCCTTGAGAATTACAAAGTGTTCAATGTGACAAAAAAGGTAAAACAATTATTGATTATATAAAGTAAATATTCTTGATAATAGTTATGTCCATTAAAGAGTTGCTATAATGTTGATATTAATGTGTATCTGAACATGAATATCTATACACGGATCTACATGGCCCAGCTACTGAGAAGCTATCCATCACCCAATGATCCCACTGCTGGGGCTCCGAAGTGAAGACCCAAATGCTTCAGCTGAATAGGTAAACAAGTCCAGCATTGTGCCAACCACCACAACAGGAAGCGAGGTCCAAGGCTCAAGTCCATTGAATAATAAACTCTTGACCTGCAGCAGAGCCATGTCAAGACCATTCCAGATGCCCCTGTCTCCCAATCAACAGTCCAAATGTGCAGGGACCACATTTGGTTTACCTGTCCAGAATTGGAAAGACAATTAAAAAAACACATAGTGAGCACAGATCTGCACTGCCTAAAACCAACCTATCAAGGGAGCACAGCAGCCAACCAGTGCAGGAATGGTGCTGAGACTTTGACCAGGTACCCTCCCAGCAGGTTTTCCAGGTAGCAGCAATAATTGTCAACAGCCTGCACCAAAGAACCAGCCTCCTAATGACCGCCACCACCCCCGAGTAAGAAAAGAGGAGTGCAAACCCATGCCCGAAAAATTATTGCAGCAAAGCCTCCATCAAAGTTACAAAATTTGAAGGTGGCCGAAATCAGACCAACCAACTTACAAACTCTCTAATTTTAAAGTTAACCAAAGAAAAAAATGATTAGCTCAAATCAACATTGCCATAATAAACAAGCCATCAGGGGGTTGAAACAGCCTCCAAAGTCTGCTTCATTGTTGTTAACTCTTGATACATGTCATATATTCTAAATACTAGTTCAACTCATCTGACTGCAAGGTTCTCCAGGGATTATGATCTAGCTTATATATTTCCATTTGGTTATTCCAATTACGAACAGTAATTAGCATTGTAGGATTCTTGCTTATTGTTTGGTTGTATAGTAGAGCTGAATGGCAGCAACCTGTTATATTAACTAGTTTCTGTAACCATGTTGTGGACTTGGTTGTAGTAGGATCCCAACTGGGACTCTTGTATTGATCCTATTTGAATTCTGCTTATGTTAATTGGAATCTAGGTCTTGATTAGTAGTCAAGGTTTCAATTGTATAGTGTAAAAGTTTGTAATCTTTGGATTATTCCTAATCATTGTTGGATTAAAGAAGTTGAGTGAATTGCAGCTTCAATATCATTGTTTGGGTCTATACCATCATTTGAACTTGTTTTTATATTTAAATCATTGTTTTTTGGCTCAGGAAACACTTGGTTCTAATTCTGTGTCAATTTGAAAGTTTTCTATTCTTTTTGTGGTGCTCCAATCGCACTGGTAGTGGCCCAGTAACTTTGATCTAATCGTCAGAAAAAAATAATTCTTGTGCAGTGAGATGGCTTAAAACATAATCTATAATGTTTGATTCTAAAATTGAGATCGAATTCATATTTAAAATAATTTCCCCCTCCTGCACTGTTCTACTGCATTCAGCCACGATGATATCGTAACTTTTTTCTTATGAACGAATTAACGCTGGGATTTTTTTTTTTTTAATTTCCATAGGTTTATGATTACTTTTGTGTCTAGTTTGTTTCTTGGTCTATTTCCTGTTTTGTTTGCAGCCGTACAATCTTGCTATATCTGATGCTATTGTGAAATTCTTGAGACTATCTTTATTAAGCTTTTTTTTTTTTTTCAATGTTTTCAATAAAATTTGACCCGCCAACTATATCTCAATTAATCCTATCATTAAGCTTAGAATTTCTAGTAACTTTTTTTTTTTATTTATTTATTTGGTTTCGTTTTAAAATCTTTTTCCTTAGTTTTATTCTTGCTCAAATGATTCTAAGATTTTCTTGTACTGGCTTTTGCCTTTTTTAATGGCAGCCATTTGCATAGAACGATACGATTGATAATTTCAAATACTTTCGAGTGAAAACTGATTTCAAATTTCTTGTAAAGGTGATGAAATGATAAAACAAGTACTCACCTACATCTTGGCAAACTTTTTCCCCCATAAACTCAAACTTGAAAGCATAATGAGTCTCATTCTTCTGGTGCCAGTGAACAGTCAACTGCTCCAGCTGGCAACAGGAAGTGATATATTAAAAGGTTTTGTTTTAATATTGAATAATAATATTATTTAACCTTTATTTTCAGACAACTATATATGTTATATTTAGTCTGTGCTCATTTCTTCATCTCTTTGTTAAGCTTTAAATATATACACATAACCATTTTATATGGTGCATTGTGAAAACACTTCAATTCAGTATACAGTTATGAATAAATTAAAGACTGCATAAAGTGAAATGAAACTCATATAGTAATAGAATACAACCAATTGCTATAGTTTTAATCATACTATCTGTATTTAAAAATTCAAACTTAAATCATGTACTTTAGATAAAAAAGAAACCCGTCTTATCTAACAGGGCACAAGCGATTAAGTATGATTGACTTTACGGCAATTCCAAACACAAACACTTTGTTGAAACTTTCCAAATACAAACAACTTGTTAACACAGATTAGTAATTACACAATGTTTCGAGTAGTATTATTCTCCATCCTTCTCAGTTGGTAGATCGTTTGCCTTAAATTCGATATTCAAGAATCTAAAGGTGCGAGCTCAATTTCTAAGTAAATATTGTTATTGTGCATATAAGGCAGCAACACCTGAAGAAAAGTAGAGAATAATATTTCTATTAGAGTGTTATTATTAACAAGTTGTTTGTATTTGAAAAGTTTAAATAAAGTTTAAAATTTTCAATACATTCAAAATTAACTCATAGATGATGGAAATAGTCGAACATATCACATCTAGTAATACAATTATGTATTTGGCTTATTTTACCATCTTGCTTTTTTATTCTGCTTGACTTCTTGAAGAATATTATTCACTTTATTTTGTAAGTTCTATAATAATCACTGTATTTTTTTTATTTTATGTGGCTGTACCCATCTTCAATTTCATTTGGCCAGCCAACTTTTCCATTTGACTATTACAACTCTCTTTAGTTTCCTTTATTTGATTAAGTAATTTTAATTCATCTAGTTGTCAACAATGACAAGTTAATTACCTTTAATTATCTTATATATATATATATATATATATATATATATATATATATATATATATATATATATATATATATATATATATATATATATCATCGACCATTATCAATCCACTGCAGGATGAAGGTCTCTCCAAGTTCAGTCCATCATTTACTATCTTTAGCTTCTCTTCTCCACATTACCACTGCACACTTTCTTATTTCATCCATCCATCTCACATGTTGTCTCTTTCTGGGTCTTTTACAATCTCTTGAAATACAGTTTAAAATTTCAATTGTCCATCTGTTATCATCTCTTCTAACAATATGTCCAGCCCAACTCCACTTCAGTCTTTTAATTTTTTCAATGAGGTCAGTAACACCTGTTTGTTCTCCTACCCATACATTGCATTTTCGATCCCATCTTGTTACTCTCAACATGTATCTCTCCATACTTCTTTGAGTGGTCTGAAGTCTCTGTATTGCTCTTCTATTAAGTGTCCAAGTCTCAGATCCATAAAGAAGAACTGGCAAAACACATTTATTAAAAACTTTCTTTTTCAAACACATAGGCATATTTCCTTTTAGTATCAAGTTATTTCTACCAAAAGCACTCCAACAATGTTTAATTCTATGATTAATTTCATCCATTATATTTCCATCTGTATTAATAATCTGACCAAGGTATTTTTAACTGTTAACTTCTTCTAACTCATCATAATCAATTTTTATTTTCATATTTTGAGAAAATCTATTAAACATTACTTTAGTCTATTTAACATTTATCTTTAGTCCTACTTTCCTACTTTCATCTGATAACTCCTGCAACATTTCCTGTACCTCTAAAGTATTATTTGCAAAAACAACTACATCATCTGCAAAATCTAAATGACTTAAATAATCTCCATTTACTTTCACTCCTTTATCTTTCTATTTTAATCCACAAAATACTTCTTGCAGCACTGCTGTAAAAAGTTTGGGAGATATGGGGTCACCCTGTCTTACACCCTTTTCAATGTTGATCTTCCTACTATCATTATGTAATCTAATTGTTGCTGTTGCATTTTTATAAATATTCTTCAAAATATGACAATATCCTGGATATACACCTTGATGATCCAATGCTTTAATCACTGAAGAAATGTTTATAGAATCAATTGCCTTTTCGTAGGCTACAAATCCTAAGCATAATGTTAACTCATATTCATTTGTCCTTTATATAATTTCTATCAATACCTGGATATGATCTACTGTACTAAAACCACTTTTAAATTCAGCTTGTTCTGTTGCTTGGTTGAAATCCAGTGTTTTTTGTAGACGAGTTGTAATTATCTTAGTAACAATTTTGTATAAAACTGATAAAAGACTGATAGGTCTGTAATATCTAATATCTTCTTTATCACCTTTTTTAAATATTAATATTAATACTGCATTCTTCCAATCATCTGGTACATCTTTATCATTTAGACATTTGGTATATAACTTTGCTAAAAAAAATTATATTTCTTCACCTGCTTCTTTTAATATATCGATTACAATTCCATCATTATCTGGAGCCTTTCCTTTCTTCATAAATTTAATTGCATGTCTCACTTCCTCATTCAAAATTCTGGGCAATTCAGAAGATATAATATGTATAGGAGGCACTTGTTCTTTATTACTATATAATTCTTGATAGAAGTCTTCTACACATTTTATGATGTCATCTCTCTTTTTAGTAATAATGCCATCTTTTTTCCTTATTGCAGATATAAATTTCCTAACAATACCAAAATGTTGTTTTACACTCTTTAGGCTTTTATTCTCTTCTACAGCTTTCCTTGCTAGTTCACAATTATACTTTCTTATGTCATTTTCAACTCTTTTCCACACCATTTTACAAAATTCGAGATATTCAATCTTTTTTAATCTATCATTGTTGTATATCCTCATACTCCTTCCTTTCTTCATAAATGCTCTAGTCTCAGTAGAAATTGTACTACTCAATTGCTGCTTTTTTCTACCAGCTATCTTTGTTGCAGTTTTTAAAAGTGTATCACTTGTTTTCCTATTAATGTCATCAAATATAAATCATGTTCAAAATCTACTAATACTTGAAACCGATTTGTAAGTTCTAATTTAAATTCATTAGAATGTTTCTGAAGATTAGGAATATCAACTGTAAATATTGTTTTTCTTAATAATTTTTGTCTCTTTAGTTTGCATTAACATGTATTTTACATCTTACTAATCGATGATCACTTCCTGTGTTAAATTCATTAAGAACATTACAATCTTGAAATATGTATTTTCGGTTAGTATATATATATATATATATATATATATATATATATATATATATATATAGGGGAGAGATGATATTCTGGACCAATTGGTGAGTGCTGGTTTAGCATGAAATACTAATATTGGTGATTATTTATCTTTTCTACATGTGTGTGATCATATGTATCAGTTGTATGAGATAGTGTGGATAGTTGAAGGGTGCTTGAAAGTCTGAGTTCAAATCCCCTATATTTATACATATTAAATAGCATAACCTTTTGCACGCAAAAATATGATCATATTTAATATGTTTTTGTTCTTTTTTTGCCAAAAGAAAAAAAAGAAAAACAACATATTTTGGTGACAAATTTTAACAAAAATTTTGAATTCATATTAAGTTCACCACTATCTTAAAAAAAGAGTTTATTCAAGTTAGAAACTCTATGTGTGTATTGCTTTAATTTATTTGTTTATTTGGATACATTTTGAAATATGAATTTAACATATTTCTATCAAGTCAATTTGCTTCAAATTATATGTCTATTATAAATTGATGCCAATATAATATAATAGTTAAATATTTCAGAATACAAAATTGTTTATGTAATCTGAGACAATTGGAAAAACAAATTTCAAACACGTTTATATCGATTAGTAGATGATGTGCATGAATAAAGAATAGTATATATTCAAAAAACAATAAAAAACACTCAAATAAAAAAAATAAGCAAATGCTAATTTTCTTTAATGGTAATATTTTTTTTTTTTGTAAATGAGACTTTTACACACTAAATTACAATAGATTTTTTTTAAATAAACTAAACTTATTACCAGCAAATTAAATAAATATATTTCCATATATAAAATTCCCATTGTAAAATAATTATTGTAATAAAAATAATAAGTGTAATAATGTTAAATAATTCTGTAGTTTATGATAGTTGTTTATAAATATTAGCTAATGTCTAAAAAATAAATCAAAGTTACATAACATTTGATATACTATATATAAACCCCATAAGTTAAACAATTAGTGTTTGCAACAGATGAAATATAATTTGAATTAGAAAAAATGAATATCCTATGTAAGTGGTTGTGTACCTTATGAACAATTTACATACTGTATGTATGCATCCATCAAAAGATAAACCCACTTTTAATACTACTACCATTGTGAACAACTGCTAACATAATGTAGAATTCCAAAACATATTATGCTGTCAAATTTTGTTTATAATTTTTCTTTGTAAAAATTATAGAATATTTACGTATATATTAAACAATTCTTTATTATTTGTTAAGAACATTTTATTTCTTATTATCAAATAAGTTAAAACAGTAAACTAGTCACAAACAGCTTTTAGTCTTCATTTTAATTAAAATGATTACGAAAGTAATTCATAACCACATGTTAACCTGTCATGATATTGTTTTATGATGCTGTATAAATTTTCCAATACCTTAATTTCCTATAATTTTTTTAATTGAACAAGTTTCCATAACAGAATCTTCCTAAATTCATTTTTATCTTGTCAGTATAGTTTTAGGTACTCATTTCTCCATTAGTGGTAACTAATACCTCTTGTAGTTCAAACATTTGTAAATGTTTTTTATACTTTTGCAATTGATGATTATTTTTTTACTTTTAATTGTAATTAATGGCAAAAAATAAAAAGCAAATAATTTAATTTGATTACAAAAATCAATTGAATCCACTTGATTAAAATTAACATTATTTCATTATTTTTGTAATTTTATAGCAACGTTTTTAAAATTTTTTACTTAAAAATTTTAATATTTATTGTTATGCATAAAATAAAAAGTTAGATGTGAAATAATATTTACATAAAATGAACATACTTTTTAGAAGTATGAGATATTAATTGCAGTGCTTTTGTTATTATGCAGTATTGTAGCCATTGCATGTTAAAATAATGTATAAAAATATTTTATAATAGACACTTTTATTTACTAGATAGTAAAAAGCAAAAAATAATTGAGGGTTTTAACTACAAATGTATGTTTTATCTTTAACATGAAATAAAATTGTGAGATATCCAGAAATTAATTTAATCTATTCCTACTTTTTACAACAACATATTTAATTATTTAATTTCTGGGTAGCCAAAGATTTTATTTTTAGTTGAAAATAAAAATCCCAATTGTAGTTGATGAAAACAATTATTTTGGTCACTGTAATTTGCAATAACTAAAATATATATATAACTGTTGAGATAAAATAAAAAAGCTGACACAGTTTTCAAAAATAAAAGTTAAAACAAAGAAATAACATTATGACAGCAATTTAAGAATTAATATTTAAAAATATTAAAGTACTGTTAAAATGTAGTGTTTTGTAAAAGGTAATGTTTACAGATTATCAAAAAGAAGGTTGTAATCAAGTGTTGGTGGTCAAGAGGTTATCATGGCTGCCTTACAAGCAGTTGTCCTGGGTTAGTGGGTTAATTTCCTGTTTGATGCTATGACACATGAAGAAAAAAAATAACAGTTAATAAAAAAAGAATGTTGTGTGCATAAAAATCAATAGATGGTTTTAACACTTTCACTGCTAATTATATTATTGGTCTGTGAGGTAAAAATCAAAACCTTTAATGGGCAAATTCACAAACTTTGACAAAGTCAATTGTAAAAATGAATTTACATTTTAATAATATAATCACTTTAGTTTCATTTGTAAAATGTATATTAATAATTTGTCCAGTTATAAAAGTGAATGAAAGTCTTTTCAAAATAAATTTTGATTTATAATTTGACAGATATTCGATTTCAGCTGAAACTCAAAGAAACATCAATTAGATCAACCAAAAAGATTTGCTATGGAATGATTTCTGCCCACTTTGCAATAAATAAATTTTTCTTGCTCAAATCTGAACTATTTTTCTAAAATAATTATGTTCTTAGCTCTATTTTCTCAAAATTGTTATTATTCATCAAAAAAATACTGTTAAACATTTGTTTATAATTTTCAAAATAAAACAAAAAACGATTGTAACTCTTTACTTTTTGGCAGCCATTTTCTTGGTTGTCCAAATTTAAATAGCCAATAAGATCCAAGAGAAGGTGGAGCTTTGCTATTGTTTGACATATTTGGTCATTTTTATTGTTTTTTTTTACTTGTAAAATAATTCCGAGAGGGCAGCATCTTACAGAACTTTTTTCATTCTCTTCATTCTCATACGTAGTAAAAAGAAAGACCGATTTACAGTGATGTCAAATCCCCTCATTTATTCACGAGTCAGGCATGGTAAAGATTTTTATATGGATATGCAATATGTTTTTGATTAGCTCAAACAACAGTTTAAAATTGTTACAGGATACTTTAATGATAGAATTGATAACTATAGAAAGATGAAAATGTTGTAGATAAATTTGGTTAAGGTGATAGAAATGAGAGAGGATATAGACTTTTGGAGTTTGCAAAAAAAAACTATATTATAAATTTTTTTTTTTTTATTTTTGAAAGAAATGCTTAACAGGAATGCACATGGAATCATTCAAATAAAAATATAGTAAAATTGGATGATTTGTTGACTAACAGAAATATGCATTTAAAGATGGCAATATTGATCATAAATAGAATACAGTAAGTTATTATCTATTAGAGACATGTAAAATATATGTTAATGTAAATCTAGAGAGACAAAAATTATTTTTAAAAAACAATATGGATAAGTGATATTCATAATCAACAGAAATATTCTAATGAATTTTAACTACAGCTTTCAAATTGTTTTCAAATATTAACAAATTTGGAATGCAATTCAGATTTAAATGAAATCATAGAAAAAAACTGGTACACTTTTTAAAATGCTACAAAGATAGCAATTGATCTATACATTTTCTGAGATTTTATGATAAAAAAAAAATATGAAAAAATAAATAAATGATACACTAAGAAGGACTGAATATGTAGAATTTTGTAAAATGGGTGAAAGGAGATTGATAATGATATAAGAAAGTATCAAGAGTGTGAAATCACAATTTTGGTATTAGTGAAATTTATTTCTACAATATAAAAAAATAGAACTATTACAAAAAGATAGATGACATCATAAAATATATAAAAGAACTCTAGGAAAAGTATTTCCCTCAACAATGATATTTTCTGAATTGCCCAGGATTATAAATGAAGAAGTGAGATATGCAATTAAATTTATGAAGAAGAAAAAAGTTCCAGGTAATGATGGAATTATAATCAACATCTTGAAATAAGCAGGTGAAGAAATATAATTTTTTTTGGCACAGTTATATTCCAAATGATGAAATGATAAAGTTGTACAGGATACATGGAAGAATGGTCTTTTAACAATTCTAAACAAAATTTTTACCAAACTACTTATAATTCTGCTACAATTTACTTTGAATTTCAATCAACCAAAAAAAAAAAAAACAAGATGAATTTAAATGTGATTTTAGCAGAATGGATCATAACCAAGTATTGAAAGAAGTTATTGAAAGAACCAATTGATATATATTGTCATTATTCTTTGGATTTGTAGTTCATGAAAAGGCAATTAATTCTATAAGCATTTCTTCAGTGATTAAAGCATTGAATTATCAAGGTATAGACTCAAGACATTACTATAATCTGAAGAATATTTATAAAAATTCACACAACAATTAGATATTGATACTAGGAAAATTAACATTAAGAGTGGTGCACAAGGTGATTCCATAGAATCAAAACTTTTACAGCAATGATGCAAAAAGTTCCATAGAATCAAAACTTTTACAGCAATGATGCAAGAAGTATTTTGTGGATTAAACTGGGAAGTTAAAAAAATAAAAGTAAACAGAGATTATTTATGTCATCTAGATTTTGCATGTGTAGTTGTTTTTGCAAATAATATTAACTACAATTTACCTGGTGAAGTGTCTTATTCTTATTTTTTTTATTTAAGTTAATAACGTTCAACTGAGAATCATTAAGATACATGAATGAAAAATTCACTAAGTTAAACAGAAAACTAATAAAAAGAGAATAACACCCTACCATAGGCATTCCAACATAGTATGCCATGTTATTGCATATAAACTATGTTTGAAAATATAATTTTACAAGTGTAGCTTTTATAAGGAAAACCTTTTAATATTTAGATTATTTTGTAGAATAAAACTGTGATTAAAAGTAATCAATATGATAAAAGATAATCAATAAACAGCTAAAAATTCATTTATTTGAAAGATGTAGTTTACCTTGCATGCATCACTTCCTATTTTCAAATGGGGTCCAGCACAGAATTCATCATCTTGGATACTAAAGTTAATAGAATTGGCTGCATTTTTGCATTTTTTATATGTACGAATCGGAACTTGAGTAGCATGAAGTATATTATATTGTTCCTCACTACCTATAAAAAAAAAAAAGAAAACCAATGTAAAAAATTAAATGTATTCGTTAAAAATATTTACCTATGTTTTGTAAACATGCGCTATATAAAATAAATGCTTATTTACAAATAATCAATAATGTAACTAATAAATTATAACGATATATTGGCATATTTTGTTTTAAATTGTAGCTTTTAAGTATCCTCTACTTGGTCGTTATTTAATTGGGATATAAAATGTCATACGATAGCCAACATATGAACTAGTAACTACAATAATGTTTTTTTTTTAGTTAAATAATGGGCTAATAGACTCTAACTTAACAGTTTTCATCAAAATAACATAAAAATTATGAGATTATAAAAATATACCAATTCATAACTGAATATATTATGTTTAATGCGTATATATATACTAACATTTATGAATTTTATAAAATAATTAACGCTTTTATAAAGGTTGAATTTCATAAGGAAATACTACTTCACGTAAATAAATTTAATTTAAGGTAAGCTTTATAAAAGAATACAATTCTTTATAATATATATATATTGTAACAGAAATAAATAAAATTAAATTTATAACAGAAATAATCAAAATATTTATTAATTAAAAGATGATATTTATAATCTGCGTCATTTGTAACAGAAAATATTAATAGAAGAAATTATGAGTTTTTAAAATATGTTTACAATCTGTCATTTGTAACAGTAAGAAAACTTTGTAACATCATACAAATTAATGTAATGATGAAAAAGGCTGCTATTTTGTAACCGTTTAATATATAGATGAGTGATAAAATGATAGTTGCTATAATTCAATAACTAAACACTAAACAGGATATATGATATGCTCCAGCGGTTCATCATTTATAACGCCGAGTAAAATTAAATGAGAAATGAATTTACTGTGTTAGCTAAAATACAATTTATAATTAAATAAGGATGACGCTAACATATAAATAAGAATATATGCATATCATGCTCTATTTAGGTATCCAATTTTTTTAATTAATTAAATATAACATTATAGCCCATTTGCAACTATCGTAAACATTAATTCTGTCATGCTAATAATAAAATAAATAAACTATCTCATTTCTCAATACTTAAAATAACAACAATGAAAATTAAACTATTATCATTAAAGATTTAAAATATTTCGATATTGGGGAAGTCATTTGAACAATAAAACATACTAGCTATTGTCATCAGATAAACAAATATTAGATATAGCAACTGAATAAAAATTACTGAAATTCCTGGAGTGCATTATGCTCATCTCCAGTAATAGGTTCTTTTAACAAAGAATCCTTCTCATTTCTTTTTACATGTATATACGACCATTCATGGTCACACACACACTGGTGCTATTTATAAACAATTTATATAAAATATATATATATATAAAGTTAATAAGTTGGAAAAGAGATGGGATCACTTTTATCCAGTTTAGCTGAGGACATGTGTTTTCCATGAACGCCACTAGATTGTTCTAAATCTAGATAAATATTATCGGTGCATAGTGTACTGAGTTCAAACTCATTCCATACATTTTACTACACATGACTTGGATGACTAATGAAAAAAAAATGAAATTCTTATATTTTATCTATGTCAAAAAAATTACAAGATCCCAATGTCACAATTTTTTTTATATTAAAGACTCTTATAGATATTAATAACTCAGTTTAAGTATATTGATGAACAGACAAGTAAAATTTTATTAATGGCTTCCAAACAAGTATGTGAATACCATTACTGATATGGATGGCCATTTAAACTAGTTACTTAACTGAATTATTTATCATGATATAAAGATGATGATGATGATAATAAAAATGATGACAATAATAGTGATGATGATGATACCAGCCATAGCTTTATAATGAACTCACAACAGTAAATTTATCTTTATAAACTCATAGGCACTTTTTAAAATCATCCTTTGTCAAAGTGGGATTTAAACATTACATTCACTAGCATTTATATAAGTTTATGGTTATTTACTAAAATCATTTTATAGTTAAAACTAGGATTCAATAATACCAGTGATGATGACTGATCATCATGCATCTCCCCACATGATATTCAACTTTCTATAAACGCCTATTTACTGAATATATTAATTATGTTAAACATTAGATTTACTGATTATAATTTATTTAATGATGATGGTGATGATGACTCATGTACAGTATTATTTGAAACAGTGTTTTAATCAATAATACAATAACCATTTTTGATGAAGATGATCAAAATTCATGGGCACAACATAATTTTAGCTTTCTATTATTAACCTATAATTATTAAAACTTGGTTATTATCAAGCTTAATCCCCAAATACTTAAAACGTAAATCAATATTCCAGCTTGCTTAACATTTTGCAAGCGCTTGCAATATTTGTGAGGGCTGATGATTCTTAATATCTGCAAGCGATAATGATGATCATTTAAATGATAGAATCAAGACAAGAAAATACAACAATATTTTTAATAACAACTGGGAAACCAATTAAGATATATAACTACATTTATTAATACTATTCTTCTTTCTTTTCTCTTGTTAAATCAAATCTACCACTTATATAAATGATCCATTTCTTACAGTAATTAAATATAGAATAAGTACAAAAAATTATATACACATAACCAAATAAATTTAATATACAAGTTTGTCATTTTGGATATTTTAAAATAAGCTGGCTTAAAATGACATTAAAAAAATATTTCATTGAATGCTTACTTAAGACTTTCCTAACTTATTATATCATAAAAATAAATTTCCTATGTAACTTCTGTGGTTTATTTCACTTCCATTCATATGAGAAGCCCTGCTTTTCAATTTACTATATTTAAATAAATTATGCACAACGTATTTTTTTGACATGTTTGTATAAGCAATTACACATTCACACACACCCCCTGTGATATGTCAACATATATTTTTAAAATGTTCTTTCTTATATTAGGGATTAATACATAAATCACATATATAAAAATATTCTTGCAACCTTGAGCAAAATAAAATAAAATACATTATATTAAATTTAATATACAAAAAAAATAAAAAATAAAAAAACATTTCAATATTACAATATATAATAAAAAAATAATAATAATGAAAATTAAGTTTGAAGATTTAAACTGTGTTTGTGTTATGTTATGTGATATTGAGAATAACCATCAATAAACAAGCCTTTAATGTTTCTGTATCAAAAGAAAAAAAATGCTTTGATTCTATAAATTAAAGTTTACTTTTATTAAGTAAGAATAAAAGATTTGTTATTGAAAGTTCAAAGTTACCCAATTACTTTCACTTCCCATGATCATCTCAGGTTTGAATTTTCTGACTGCTCGCCTAACCTAGCTTCAACTGGCTGGTTGCACCATTTAAAACAAGAAATGTTCTTGCAGATACATTTAAGATAAACATGAATTAATTGACTTGCTTATTTCCACAATTTTAAAATTATTTATTGTTGATACTTTTGATAATGCTGAATTTGTTGACTGGCTTGATTCTACCATTTCAAAAAAGGAAACAGTTCTTGTTGATACCTTCTAATAAACATGAATTAATTGACTTGCTTGTTTTCACAATTTTAAAATTATTTATTGCCAATACTTTTGATAACAATGAATTGGTTGTCTGGCTTGTTTCCAATTTTTAAAAAAAAATCATTTTAGACACTTTAGATGAATGTGAGGAAAACTTTAACAAAATTGATTCATAACTTAAACAAACTTAGTTATAAGGCTTTTAGACAATTTCCTCTTTCTTTTCTCTTCCTTCCCCTTCTCTTTCCATTCAAAGGTAATGAACTCATAATAGGCAAGGAGCCAGAAAAGAAGCATTTCAAATAGATTGTGTGTTTGGCTTTAAACTCGATCATTCTGTTGGTTATAAAGAAATTTAGCTATAAGTCCACAGATATATCAGTGAGTTAACCTGTAGATGTCAGATGTCAAGAAGCAGAAGAAGTGGCTTTAACAAGGCAAATTCATTGTATTATACACAGCAAAATATATTAATATCATTTTATAGAATTGTCAATAACTTCTTCCAAGAAATTCAATTTTGTTCCATTTCTTTATCTTAATCTTGCTGAGAATTACTTATATATATGCACATCTTTGTCTATACTGACTTTAAAACAAGTCATTTTTCTCCTTCCTCAATTTTTTAAAGGGAGGAAAAAAATCAATTGCTCACACACTTTAAAAAAATGAAAACTGTCCATTTCCTTTGGTTTTACAAACTCAATCATTACATCTCTGTCTAATAATAATGAAAAACTGATCACCACATCTCTTCTTTAATAATATTGAAAAAAACTGAGCACTACATCTGTTCTTTAATAATAATGATAAAAAAAATCTGAACCTCTAAATATTGTTTCATTCGTTTATGTTGTGAATCTTTGATCAAAGAAAAGGACCACTGAAAAATCCTATCTTGAGATAAAGATCAAAGTCTCACATGTTTGATGGTCTTTTGCAATTAATAAAAACTTAGGATTAATTGTTACATTTATTCTTTCCAAACATCACTTCCCTCTCTAGATATCTACAATCTAAATAATACAAAAACAACAACGCTTGCAATCTTAGTCATTAAAGATTTGTGTAAAAATGTTTTATGTTTAAAACATTTATACTCACATGTGTACATTTTCATATCCTAATCTACTAATCTTGATCGCTTTATTTTACACTGTCTTTCTGATCTGCTTTATTTAATAAGAATATTTAATAAGAATATAGCTAAATAATTTCAACACATTATTTAATCAAAATATAATAAATCCCTATGTTAAATATTGTTTCTCATTACCTTCTCTCTTTACAACTGCTTATTTATTAACTATTTATAAACTATATAATAATAAATGCATATATATATATATATATATATATAATATTTTTTTCTTAATTAAATAATATATATGTGTGTGAAATGAGAACATATATATATATATATATATATATACATTTGCCTCACTCCCAAACAATAAAAAAGTTTTTGATAGTCTCATATGGAATGACCTTCCTAAACAATTAACCAAATGCTTAATATATACATTTGTTTTTTTACTTAATACAAATATAATTACAACATAGTCCAATGAGAATGACATTATTCGTGACTATCCTCCTTGGACTATTAAACAAGTATTCTACATGTATCATATCTTATTGATTTCAGAACAACTTGCTATTGGCTTTTTATTTCCATTGATCATGGGTCTACAATTTTCAGTTAGATCATTGAAGTTATTCTCAGGCCAACTTATATTTGGTTTACTAGGTTCTGTGGGATAATGTCAGCCTAACTGATTATTCACAATCCTTATAGTGGACATTTTATTACCATATCTCTCCTCCCTCCTAGAATAACCTTCAGCTTTACTTTCTGTAACTTCCAAGGCATCCAACAGGTCTTCCACTCTCATTGGGGTGTACACATCATCCACTACCTATATATATATATATATATATATATATATATATATATATATATATATATATATATATATATATATATATATATATATATATATATATATATATATATATATTCCCAGGCCTTCCTATGTTTGGTTTGCCAGGTTTTGTGGGATATTGTCGGCCTAACTGGTTTCTTCCAACACTCATATTGGAGATTTTATAGCCATAGCTCTTCTCCCTCCTAGAATAACTTTCATCAATCCCTTCTGTATCCCCTAATGCATCAAACATGTCTGATACCCTTACTGGGGCATATACATCAGCAGATACCTTTAGTTCTAAGAAACTAGCTTTATTGATTACATTTTTCCTGAGGTCAATAAGTTCCTGTACAGTGGATATCTTTACTTCTAAGGTATGGATCTCACTGTATATATCCTCTTTGGGATTACTCTGTTTTTGAACAGCTGCTACCTCATCATTTTAAGATAGCTTGATTACAGTCACACAACTCTTGACTTCTATTATACACATATTTACATCCCATTTCCCTTGACTTTCTGTCCATGCATTACTTATATTTCTGCCTAGGTTTTCTATTTTTTGAGTTTGTTGACTTATTTCTTGTTTTATTTCTTGAGAATGCTGATCCAGTTTATTAACAAATTTCTGATTCATTTGGCTCATCTTTTGGCTCATCTTTTGTAATTGCTGATCAAATCTCTGATTCATTTCTGTAAATTGTGCCATCATAATTTACAACCACTCTGGAGGGCCATGCTTTCCTACCTCCTTTTTTCCTTCCATGACAATTTCTTTGCCTTGTTCCATATTATTCTTTTTTCTATATTTATTTATAAACTTATAAAATATTTATATTACTGATTCTGTTCTGCTTTATTCTGTTCTGCTCCCTGATTTCCTATACATCCAGAGTTAAACACCTGTTTCTATCCACCCACATACTTTAAAATTTTCAACCAGTCTTTCTCAGCCATAATTCTCCTCATCCATCTATCTATATCTTAAGTGCCTTTAATTAACTTAACTTCCATCACCACTCATTTTTACTTATATCCGATTGACAATGTATGAGGTCATAGTCCCTATTTAAAAACATTTATTTAAGAATAAGCTATCTCTTTATAAGTGTGCCTTTTTTATACCATCATATATCTAGTTTTTAATGCTTTCATAAAACTTAACTCTCTCTATGCTTTTTTTAATACACTAAGCAAAAAAAAATTACTTATATAACATATGTGCCTATATTTATAATAGAGTTCATACCTCAAGTTATATATATACTCATCTATCCTTCCAGAGATCTGACAGATACTTACAGCCAAAAGAATGATTAACAATTCACAATCATGAGATAGACAAAAGAATTCAATCACAGCACTTAAAGGACACAATACTCCATGAACACTCAGATGATCACCCCAATTCAATCACTCTAAGCTACTACAACCCATAATAGTTTATTGCAAACACTGTTGCATTGCCCTGCTTACTTTCAAGTCTTAGGGGCTTTAATTTATAAAATACTGCCTTGCTTATCTTTAAAGTCTTAGAAGCAACAATTATATAACAGTAAAAAAATACTGCCTTGCTCTCTCTGGAGTCTTAAGAGGCGAAATATTATGCATCATAAAAAAAACTATGCCTTGCTCTCTTTGGAGTCTTAGAGGCAAAATCATGGCAGGCCTACTGTTAAATGCTTCATGGTACATAATAACTGATATTATAATCTGGGTTGGAGCAGTGAATGAGATAAATCAATCACCAGTGGCATGAATACATCACATCCTCAAGGCAATGACAAAATTCTCCATCCATCATCAAAAAAGTGCAATATGACCAACCAAACTCCAACAATCAAATATCCAATCCAACCCCCAAAATCATAGATTTTCTATAACACAAAGTTTTTGAATATGAACAAAATTATTATTCTACAATTCAAGGCTATTAATATTTCTATGCTTATTTAGCAGCAACACTATATTTCACTGATAAGTAAAATATTAAAAAAAAACAGTGCTATTACCTTTAACACTTATTATAACTTGTGATATTTTTATAATGTAAAATTGAAACTAAGCTGTTTAATGGCTGTATTTAATTATTATTATCAAAAATACAATAACAGTAATCATCATCATCTAAACATAAGGCTGAAATGTTTCTATATAATAATAATAATAATAAAAAGAACATCCACAAAAAAAACATTCTTTTTTTTTTTTTAAAAAACTATACATCTGTCATCATTATATACTACACATCTCTCAGGTATGTGGTGTATTTCAAGCCCTATTTGGCTTATTCCGAGCACTAGTTGGTGCGCCATTTGTAACAGAAATAAATAAAATTAAATTTATACAGAAATAATCAAAATATTTATTAATTAAAAGATAATATTTATAATCTGCACCATTTGTAACAGAAAATATTAATAGAAGAAATTATTAATTATTAAAATATGTTTACAATGTGTCATTTGTAACAGTAAGAAAACTTTGTAACAGCATACAAATTAATGTAATGATGAAAAAGGCTGCTATTTTGTAACCGTTTAATATATAGATGAGTGATAAAATGATAGTTGCTATAATTCAATAACTAAACACTAAACAGGATATATGATATGCTCCAGTGGTTCATCATTTATAACTCCGAGTAAAATTAAATGAGAAATGAATTTACTGTGTTAACTGAAATACAATTTATAATTAAATAAGGATGACGCTAACATATAAATAAGAACATATGCATATCATGCTCTATTTAGGTATGTAATTTTTTTAATTAATTAAATATAACATTATAGCCCATTTGCAACTATCTTAAACATTAATTCTGTCATGCTAATAATAAAATAAATAAATTATCTCATTTCTCAATACTTAAATAACAACAATAAAAATTAAAACTATTATCATTAAAGATTTAAAATATTTCGATATTGGGGACGTTATTTGAACAATAAAACATACTGTCTATTGTCATCAGATAAACAAATATTAGATATAGCAAATGAATACAAAATACTGAACTTCCTGGAGAGCATTATGCTCATCTCCAGTAATAGGTTCTTTTAACAAAGAATACTTCTCATTCCTTTTTGCATGTATATACGACCATTCATGGCCACACGCACACACTGGTGCTATTTATAAACAATTTATATAAAAAAATATTATATAAAGTTAATAAGTTGGAAAAGGGATGGGATCACTTTTATTCAGTTTAGCTGAGGACATGTGTTTTCCATGAGTGCCACTGGATTGTTCTAAATCTAGATAAATATTATCTGTGCATAGTGTACTAAGTTCAAACTCATTCCGTACATTTTACAACACATGACTTGGATGACTAATGAAAAAAAAATGACATTCTTATATTTTATCTATGTCAATAAAATTACAAGATCCCAATGTCACAATTTTTTTTATATTAAAGACTCTTATAGATACTAATAACTCAGTTTAAGTATATTGATGAACAGACAAGTAAAATCTTATTAATGGCTTCCAAACAAGTATGTGAAGTCCATTACTTATATGGATGGCCATTTAAACTAGTTACTTAACTGAATTATTTATCATGTTATAAAGATGATGATGATGATGATAATAATGATGGCAATAATTGTGATGATGATGATACCAGCCATAGCTTTATAATGAACTCACAACAATAAATTTATCTTCATAAACTCATAGGCACTTTTTAAAATCATCCTTTGTCAAAGTGGGATTTAAACATTACATTCACTAGCATTTATATAAGTTTATGGTTATTTACTAAAATCCTTTTATAGTTAAAACTAGGATTCAATAATACCAGTGATGATGACTGATCATCATGCATCTCCCCACATGATATTCAACTTTCTATAAACGCCTATTTACTGAATATATTAATTATGTTAAACATTAGATTTACTGATTATAATTTATTTAATGATGATGGTGATGATGACTCATGTACAGTATTATTTGATACAGTGTTTTAATCAATAATACAATAACCATTTTTGATGAAGATGATCAAAATTCATGGGCACAACATAATTTTAGCTTTCTATTATTAACCTATAATTATTAAAACTTGGTTATTATCAAGCTTAATCCCCAAATACTTAAAACGTAAATCAATATTCCAGCTTGCTTAACATTTTGCGAGCGCTTGTAATATTTGTGAGGGCTGATGATTCTTAATATCTGCAAGCGATAATGATGATCATTTAAATGATAGAATCAAGACAAGAAAATACAACAATATTTTTAATAACAACTGGGAAACCAATTAAGATATATAACTACATTTATTAATACTATTCTTCTTTCTTTTCTCTTGTTAAATCAAATCTACCACTTATATAAATGACCCATTTATTACATTATTTAAATATAGAGTTAATACAAGCATTTATATACACATAACCAAATAAATTTAATATACAAGTTTGTCATTTTGGATATTTTAAAATAAGCTGGCTTAAAATGACATTAAAAAAAATATTTTATTGAATGCTTACTTAAGACTTTCCTAACTTGTATCATAAAAATAAATTTCCTGTGTAACTTGTGTGTTTTATTTCACTTCCATTCATATGTGAAGCCCTGCTTTTCAATTTACCATATTTAAACAAATTATACACAACCTATTCTTCTGATGTGTTTGTATAAGCAGTTACACATGCACACACACCCTGTGATATATCAACAAATATTTTTAAATGGTTCCCTTATATTAGGGATTAACACATAAATCACATATGTAAAAAATATTCTTGCAAACTTGAGCAAAAGAAAATAAAATACATTATATTAAATTTAATATGCAAAAAATAAATAAATAAGAAACATTATAAATGCATATATTTATAGGTTGCTCATTATCATAATAACTGAAGAACAATAAAAAAAAACATTTCAATAGTACAATATATAATAAAAAAAAACAAAAAATAACGAAAATTTAAGTTTGAAGATTTAAACTGTGTTTGTGTTATGTTATGTGATATTGAGAATAACCATTGATAAACAAGCCTTTAATGTTTCTGTATCAAAAGAAAAAAAATGCTTTGATTCTATAAATTAAAGTTTACTTTTATTAAGTAAGAATAAAAGATTTGTTATTGAAAGTTCAAAGTTTCCCAATTACTTTCACTTCCCATGATCGTCTCAGGTTTGAATTTTCCGACTGCTCGCCTAACCTAGCTTCAACTGGCTGGTTGAACCATTTAAAAAAAGAAAAGTTCTTGCAGATACTTTTAAGATAAACATGAATTAATTGACTTGCTTATTTCCACAATTTTAAAATTATTTATTGTTGATACTTTTGATAACGCTGAATACATTGACTGGCTTGCTTCTACCATTTCAAAAAAAGGAACAGTTCTTGTTGATACCTTCTAATAAACATGAATTAATTGACTTGCTTGTTTCCACAATTTTAAAATTATTTATTTCCAATACATTTGATAACAATGAATTGTTTGACTGGCTTGTTTCCAATTCTTAAAAAAAATCATTGTAGACATTTTAGATTAATGTGAGGAAACTTTTAAAAAATTGATTCATAGCTTAATCAAACTTAGTTATAAGGCTTTTAGACAATTTCCTCTTTCTTTTCTCTTCTTTCACCTTCTCCTTCAATTCAAAGTCAATGAACCCATAATAGGCCAGGAGCCAGAAAAGAAGCATTTCAAATAGCTTGTGTGGTTGGCTTTAAACTCGATCATTCTGTTCATTATAAAGGACTTTTGCTATAGGTCCATGGATAGATCAGTGAGTTAACCCATAGTTGTCAGATTTCAAGAAGCAGTAGAAGTGGCTTTAACAAGGTAAATTCATTGTATTATACACAGCAAAATATATTAATATTATTTTATAGAATTGTCAATAACTTCTTCCAAAAAATTCAATTTTGTTCCATTTCTCTATCTTAACCAAAAGACTGTTTCTTACGAAGCTCCTCGTAGACATCTGACGTCACTCTAACTCTGCCAGTTCTTATGCTAAAATATTCGTTTTATGGGTATTGAATAGATTTTTAAAAGTTCTGTAAGATGGTGACCTCTTCCGATTTATTTTACAAGTAAAAAATTAAAAAAAAACGCATTTAAACCTAAATAAAGAAAGAACATGAGTTTTGATTGGTTCTTAGCATGCTCTCAGCCGAAAAAGACATTCTGATTGGCTGGAAAGAACAAAGAAACCACCTGATCAAAGAAAATAAAGAAAAATGCTGAGATTTTCATTTCAAACATGATATAAATTATTATAAAATTATATTTATGGAAATTACAAATTATTTTCTGAGAGAATAATAAAAAAACAAAATTATTTTCGAAAAATATTGAAGATTTTAGTAAAAATATTAAAGAAATATTTAAAAGAAATATTTACTTTTCTATAACGTAAAAGTCGACCTTTTTGTTTATATTACAGCTTTTATGTTGCCGAAATTGAATATTTTAGAATAAATAAATAGCAATTTATTTTTGAAAGAACTTTCATTCTCTTCATAACCTGAAAAATTAGTAATATACTTTTTATAAATGTATCTGAGTTGAATTTAATATTATAGGCAAATATGTTTTAACAATAGGCTTTGTCTTCAGTTTGTGAGTTGGCCAATTAAAAGATTTGATTTTTACCTCATACAACCAATAATATAATTAGCGGTTAAAAGGTTAATATTGCTGGGAATTACTTATATATATGCACATATTTCTCTATTCTGACATTAAAACAAGAGTCATTTTTCTCCTTACTCAATTTTATAAAGAGAGAAAAAATCAATTGCTCACACTCTTTAAAAAAAATGAAAACTCCATTTCCTTTGGTTTTCATGAACTCAATCATTACATCTCTGTCTAATAATAATGAAAAACTGATCACCACATCTCTTCTTTAATAATATTGAAAAAAAAACTGAACCTCTAAATATTGTTTCATTTGTTTATATTGTGAATCTTTGATGAAAGAAAAGAACCACCTGGAAATCCTATCTTGAGATAAAGATCAAAGTCTCATAAGTTTGATGGTCTATTGCAATTAATAAAAACTTGGGATTAATTGTTACATTTATTCCATCCAAGCATCACTACCCTCTCTAGATATATACAATCTAAACAGTACAAAAACAACAAAGCTTGCAATCATTGTCATTAAAGATTTGTGTAAAATGTTTTATGTTTAAAACATTTATACTCGCACATGAACATTTTCATATCCTAATCTACTAATCTTGATCGCTTTATTTTACACTTTCTTTCTGATCTGCTTTATTTAATAAGAATATAGCTAAATAATTTCAACACATTATTTAATGAAAATATAATAAATCCCTATATTAAATATTGTTTCTCATTACCATCTCTCTTTACAACTGCTTATTTATTAACTATTTATAAACTATATAATAATAAATGCATATATAAATCCATATATATAAAAAAAAATTTTTTTCTTAATTAAATAACATATATGTGCATGAAATGAGAACACACACACACACACACACACACACACATATATATATATATATATATATATTGTACCGGACCATACTCCCTGCGGAATTCTTTTCCTAATCTTGCACTGAGCATGAAGTGACCAAGATCGAACAGGTAAAGAAATGGATATCAATTTAGCCGATTTCTATACTCATATATATCAGTACTTCTGGCTAAACTGATAGAAAGAGTGGGTTGACAGGAATCTTCCAGTTAAAACACTTTTAGTTGATCTCATATTTTAATGCCCGAATATTTAGAACAATGGCAAGTACACACCTTTGAAAAATTTATTTACAAAATAGACCTTTGCGCGCCACTTCTAGAAAAGAATCAAAAAATGAATTTTTCACCTTCTTAGAAGGGTGTGCAATACCATATGTTCAGCAGAGCATAAGAATAAGATTTAACACCCCGGTAGAGCGATATCCTGTGTGGCTAGCTCAAGTCACTCTACATCTAGGGTCTTCAAATGGGTAAGTTAAATGATTATTACAGGTATGTGGTTGATAAGGAAAGAACACATTTTATCGATATAACTAATACTATAAAAACGAAACAAGTTTAATAATGTGATTAAATATTTATTTAGTCCCAAATACCCATTACCGTTTCATATAAATGATGATATAGTAACAAAATACTAAATAATTAATTATCCCAATATATAAAGATTTTCAAAGCGTTTAAATAGATAAAATCCAAATTTAAATAAGAATAATAATAATTCCCTAAAACTATTGACAATGTTTATAAGTAATGGAAGTGGTCTGAGCTCTTTTTACCCAATAGAAATAAATTTTAAGTTGTGTGATTTGATATACAGATATGAGATTTTCGGTCATACAGGCATACGCTTTTACTGATAACTTTAAAACATTTTTATTGATAGGAAATATAATAATAAAAACTATGCATATTTGCACAATGAAATATATCACTAATTTCATATTTTCAACAAGTCAATATGTTGCATTGGCTCAGATACCATATCGTACTCACCATAAGGTACTGTATCTATTTCTGTTTTGCCAAAGATAAATTTCTATACATGTATATACGTGCGGCCCAATTATACACCTACTATTATTTTAAATATAAAGTTATTAGAGTACTTGCTTATAGGGAATCTATAATAAATCAATCCCTTCTTACACTCATCGTGAGGTGTAGCAGTCACAAAAAAAAATAACTTAAAAAGGATATATGGTTAAATACATTTTTTTTTGATATTCAGCATAAGATATCATATTTACCGAATATAATAAGCGTATGTACGCATACATATATATATACATGCATATTTATATTTGACGAATTTCAGGAATAACAGCAACAGCAAAACAAATAGCAACAACAACAACAAAAAAAAATCTCATTCCAATCTTTGTTGAAAATACTAATTTGAAATAGAAACATTCACTCAAAGGATTTAAGTAAAAGCTTTACCATTTATGACCGCAATAACCGTCAATTTATACATATGCGAGAGACTCTCTCATTTTTAAATGATAAATAATAATAACAAAAAAAAAATATCTAATCGGAAATAGAAAAGTTAATTATTTCAATGTTAATAAATATCTTAAAATAATCTTATATCTGCGTCTTCATTCTTCTCCTCTGGGCTGAGTGGGCTTCAAGTTAACTGGCTGTTTGGTGACGATTTCTTCCATTTAGTAAGGCGGCACTGGTCATCCTCCTGGGCGGTTGGAATTGGCGTGGTCACATCTGGGCGGCTTAGGACAGAGAAAGGGTGGTGCACTGGCTAGTTGTCTACCCCACGGTCATTTTGCCGGAATCTCTAGTATATTGTTTCATATCCTCTTTATATATATATATATATATAAATAGTAACGAGGATTATTTAATAAATTTTCCTAGGCTGTCTCCAATAGTTATTCGAATCCACAAAGACAAGAGTTCTTAAAAGAACTGTATAAAGGATTTGTTCTAACGAATGTCACTAACAGTACTATTCATAAATGACATTCTAAGTAGCTGATCGCTTGGAGAATTTGGGAGCAACGAAAAGAATGACTTGCCCAGAATGGCTGCCAACGAAAGACTGAATCCCACAGCACTATCCATCCCACTAATAAGAACCAATTCAGATATCCCTCTGAGAAGAATGAATCAGCCAATCCTTTTAATCTAGCTTATCACTTAAATTGCAAACATTCCTTTATATTTTTCTGATTAAATTCTACATTGTAAGTTTGACATCCATCTTGAATGCTCAGACCACTTGATTACAGCTATTCATTTCAAAAGAATTTCTATTTAAAAAAAAATAATAACATTTTAATTATAGCCTTATCAAACATTTTGCTTTTGGTCAGATTTTTGCAAAAGCAATTAACAGTCTTTGTTTATAGAATAAAATTAGTTTTTAGAGGCAGTAATTAACAAAATGAAAAATGTACAAGTATGTTGGAACAATTGCTTTAATTATTTATTTTACTACTATGTTCCAACATTTGATTCACTTGTTTAATAAGTTTGCCTTTCTCTATTTGAATTTTTCAGAGAAAAGCCCAATACATAAAGTGATATAAAAAATATACAAAATAGAAAAATAAAAAAAAATACATGAGCTTATTTTACAATATTTTCCATGTCAATTTCATATTATTTAAATTGGTGTGTGTGGGTATTTTAATGCTCAGACCACTCCATTATCAATATAGCACATTTATATATTTGTTGTGCTTAATCCATACTTTGTGCAAGGCCATTTGATAATGCCTGGCACAATACCCCCCTCTCCAATGAGACTTTTAAATGGATATGACCATTTAAAGTCTTAAGTTCTTATTTGCATAGATATTAAGTATATGTTTACTAATTATATTTTTACTAATTTTTGTATTTTTTTTTGAAAGTCTAAAAAGTACGATGTCGAATAGTAACAATGTGACATTTCATCCCCCATAACATCAATATACTAAGCCAAAACTACATCAGCATCCCAATCACCAGGTTCAGAGATAAAAGAAGACAAACAGATGGGCAACATGAAGATATCTATCCTTTCTAGAACTCTGTGACCAGCCAAGCAAAGTTGAATGAAACACGAAAAATACTACTAGCGTAATGTGCCAAACTTCGTGGGTGCATCCAAGCTCACTTTTTGGAGGCTGACAGGATATTTTGCAACCCCTAATGAAGGGCTTTCAATTTATATGTATAAGAGATGAAGTTAATGCTCCTCTGCTCTTTCTACGAGACTTACGAATACTTTTGCATTACCCAAATGAGTCCCAGAGAATGTTTTCTCTCCTAAAAGAATTGCTTGCATTTTTGCGTGAAGTGTTCCTTCACCTGAAGCCACAGAAACTCCAGATTACACAGACATCTCCAAACAACCCCTGCACATCTTCCATCTCCAGAGCCCAAGTTCAAAAAATGCCAATCCAAATCAACCCATACACACAATACCTGAGAGACAAAAGTTCACAAGAAACCTATAAACATTTAACTACAAAGACTCTTAAATCATGTGATGTGATTAATTATCATCTTTACTACACCCCGGCCTTGGCGAGGGTGGTCTGAACTGTTTTTCTTTCCAATATTTTTTTCCTTGGTTGTAACCGTTGTTTTCAGTTTGGTGAGTGCACCTTTGTATGCTGTTATTTCTCGGTATGGCCTTTCTATGCCAATGATTTTGTTTTTGCCTATCTTTGGTCCCTTGTGTGTCTCTTTGGGTCATGTCTACTGCACTTAATAATTCTTCCATTTGTTGCACTGTATTCATATTCGCAGTAAGTAACATTTGTTCAATCCCAAGTGGCAGATTACGACAAATTATTCTGACAATTTGTCCCTCTGATATGTGACATGCGTTTAATGTCCGAAGTGTTGCCACATGTCTTCTGAAAAATTGCAAGTAATTTTCACCATTATTCTCATCATGTTTTTCCTGCATGGCTTGATATAGCATCATCTCTTGATGCTGTTCATTCCAAAAACTTTTTAATAATTATTTTTTGTATTCCTCAAATGTCACTGGATATTGGAACAAGGATTCCCACCATGCTTGAGCATCGCCATGGAGATGACTGCAGGCAATTGCCAGTTTACTAAAGTCATTAATTTGGTTTACCTGGAAATATTTTTTCAAGCTTTTAATGTGCTCCATAGGAGCTTCACCTGTTTGTCCTTCAAATATTTTTATTTTTAGGAATTGGTTTATATTGTCCGGGTAAAGTTGTCCCTTTTCTTTTTCATGCCTATCATTTTTAATGCTATGATGTTTGGTTATTTCAGCATCCTCTCCTTTTTCCTTGACTTGATCCTGAACATATTCATGCTCTGCTTCAGTCATTTGCTGATGCATTTCTGTTTTTTCTAACCTATTGCTGTTGCCTTGTTCCGGATTATTTCCGTTTTTTATGCTCTGAAATCTTGTTTCGATTTCATTTTCTAGTTCACATTTGACCTCATCTATTCTTTGATGTATATATGATGCATTTTCTGACAGTTGTTGCCTCAATTCATTTATTTCCTGCGGTATTCTGGCTATTTCTCATTTTATAGTCCATAAAATTTCTTCCATCATGGTCCACCTGCGTTCGTTTTCCGCTTCGAGTTTTTTGCTTCTTTGATGATCACTTTCTTTTTGCTCACGGTGAGTCTTTTCCTCTGGTTCTTCATTAACAGAGGTGATTGTATCACTTATTGGCTGTTGATCCATTTTCCTTGATTTGGATCTTGTCCACATTTAAAAACACAGTATAACTATTCTTTATTTTGGAGTTACGGAATACCTATATTTATTTATATTTGGTATATATTGTTTTCAGTTGCTGATCAGATACTTTATTTTTATTATAAAACTATTTCTTAACTATGTGTCTTATTTTTAAATACGCAGTACACCGCACACCTAACTCTGCCTTATTCGACTCGCCAATTATTTGTTTTTCCTATGCCCTGTTCCAGTTATTGTGCCCATTTTACCTATGCCTATTTAATTCGATTTATCACCCACAACAGAAATTCAAGTTTAACATACGAAACTTTACTTCGTTAGCTGTTATCCACACTTTATTTTATTTTACTCCCCCCCTTTTTTTATTTAAAAAAAAAATCTTCCAGTATAAGTTATTCTAGATCGTTTACGAAATTTTAATTCGTAAGCCAGTATTTAACACTGTTTTATTTTACTTTTTCACTAACAACAAAACAAATAGATTCAACTAAAAGTTACTTTAAAATCACTTATTAGTTATTTCAAATCATTTCGAAACTTTAATTCGTTAAGCCAGTATCATTTAACAGTATTTCCTTTTACCTTTTTTTATTTTTATAAAGAGCAAATTCAAGTATAAGTTATTTTAAAATCGTTACAAAACTTTCATTCGTTAAGCAAGTATTTAACAATATTTCATTTTACTTTTTTTTTTCTAATAAACAACAGTTGATTCAAGTATGTTACCCTAAAACATTTCGCTACGTTTAATAAACAGGTTTTATCCCTATGTCTAAAATGTCTATTTTCTCTCTTTTTAAAACAAAACAATAAACTCAATTGTAAGTTATTTTAAAATATTACGCTATAATAAATTTTTACTTCCATTTGTAAAACCTCCGACCATTTATATACGCATATACACAGCATATGACCTACTCCTCCACTCATTCGTTTAATAGTTTTTTATTTCTATTTTATTACTATTTTAATTTCATATGTTGACAACAGTTTTTTACTCAGTTTAAACGGCAACTTTACTTATCCAATAAAATGAAAATGTTAGCGACCCAGTTTAAAGTGGAAATTGTTAAGCAATTATTAAGATAAAAGAATCTATACTCTATATAACAAAATATCAACCATCAATATATTACATGTATACTTATTTAAAATAACTTCGAAGTCTATTTTATTTATCCGGTATATTTATAGAATACAATGTGAGCATTTGATTTATTGCTAACAATTTGAATCATAATTATATCTTAATTTAAATATTCATCGCTACAAAAAATAACACTATCATTTTGGAACTGCAAATTACTGAGTAAAATATTTTACCTTATCTAAGAATATGTTTAAAAAAAATTCCAACAAACCAAGCGTGTTACGGCCTGTTAATTACACTATACTGTATATTTAAAAACAATGATCGAATTTTATATAATTTCTCTTATATATGTAGTCAAACTTTTAATTTAGTTTTTAATTACACCTACATAAAGTTTATATATACATACGGCATGTAAATTATTTTTACCATAATTTATACATTTATATAATTTTAACTTGTTCTTTCCTTAATCGTACCATTTCTACATTTAAACCACGTTGTGCACCAGTTTTACTGTACCGGACCATACTCCCTGCAGAATTCTTTTCCTAATCTTGCACTGAGCATGAAGTGACCAAGATCTAACAGGTAAAGAAATGGATATCAATTTAGCCGATTTCTATACTCATATATATCAGTACTTCCGGCTAAACTGATAGAAAGAGTGGGTTGACAGGAATCTTCCAGTTAAAACACCCTTTAGTTGATCTCATATTTTAATGCCCGAATATTTAGAACAATGGCAAGTACACACCTTTCAAAAAATCTATTTACAAAATAGACCTTTGCGCGCCACTTCTAGAAAAGAATCAAAAAATGAATTTTTCACCCTCTTAGAAGGGTGTGCAATACCATATGTTCAGCGGAGCATAAGAATAAGATTTAACACCCCGGTAGAGTGATATCCCATGTGGCTAGCTCAAGTCACTCTACATCTAGGGTCTTCAAATGGGTAAGTTAAATGATTATTACAGGTATGTGGTTGATAAGGAAAGAACACATTTTATCGATATAACTACTACTATAAAAACGAAACAAGTTTAATAATGTGATTAAATATTTATTTAGTCCCAAATACCCATTATCGTTTCATATAAATGATGATATAATAACAAAATACTAAATAATTAATTATCCCAATATATATAGATTTTCAAAGCGTTTAAATAGATAAAATCCAAATTTAAATAAGAATAATAATAATTCCCTAAAACTATTGACAATGTTTATAAGTAATGGAAGTGGTCTGAGCTCTTTTTACCCAATAGAAATAAATTTTAAGTTGTGTGATTTGATATACAGATATGAGATTTTCGGTCATACAGGCATACGCTTTTACTGATAACTTTAAAACGTTTTTATTGATAGGAAATATAATAATAAAAACTATGCATATTTGCACAATGAAATATATCACTAATTTCATATTTTCAACAAGTCAATATGTTGCATTGGCTCAGATACCATATCGTACTCACCATAAGGTACTGTATCTATTTTCGTTTTGCCAAAGATAAATTTCTATACATGTATATACGTGCAGCCCAATTATACACCTACTATTATTTTAAATATAAAGTTATTAGAGTACTTGCTTATAGGGAATCTATAATAAATCAATCCCTTCTTACACTCATCGTGAGGTGTAGCAGTCACAAAAAATAACTTAAAAAGGATATACGGTTAAATACTTTTTTTTTTTGATATTCAGCATGAGATATCATATTTACCGAATATAATAAGCATATGTACGCATACATATATATATATACATGCATATTTATATTTGACGAATTTCAGGAATAACAACAACAGCAAAACGAATAGCAACAACAACAACAACAACAAAAAATCTCATTGCAATCTTTGTTGAAAATACTAATTTGAAATAGAAACATTCACTCAAAGGATTTAAGTAAAAGCTTTACCATTTATGACCACAATAACCGTCAATTTATACATATGCGAGAGACTCTCTCATTTTTAAATGATAAATAATAATAACAAAAAAAATATATATCTAATCGGAAATAGAAAAGTTAATTATTTCAATGTTAATAAATATCTTAAAATAAACTTATATCTGCATCTTCATTCTTCTCCTCTGGGCTGAGTGGGCTTCAAGTTAACTGGCTGTGTGGTGACGATTTCTTCCATTTAGTAAGGCGGCACTGGTCATCCTCCTGGGCGGTTGGAATTGGCGTGGTCACATCTGGGTGGCTTAGAACAGAGAAAGTGTGGTGCACTGGCTAGTTGTCTATCCCACGGTCATTTTGCTGGAATCTCTAGTATATTGCTTCATATCCTCTTTTATATATATATATATATATATATATATATATATATATATATATATATATATATATATATATATATATATATATATATATATATATATAAATAGTAACGAGGATTATTTAATAAATTTTCCTAGGCTGTCTCCAATAGTTATTCGAATCCACAAAGACAAGAGTTCTTAAAAGAACTGTATAAAGGATTTGTTCTAACGAAAGTCACTAATAGTACTATTCATAAATGACGTTCTAAGTAGCTGATCGCTTGGAGAATTCTGGAGCAACAAAAAGAATGACTTGCCCAGAATGGCTGCCAACGAAAGACTGAATCCCACAGCACTATCCATCCCACTAATAAGAACCAATTCAGATATCCCTCTGAGAAGAATGAATCAGCCAATCCTTTTAATCTAGCTTATCACTTAGATTGCAAACATTCCTTTATATTTTTCCGATTAAATTCTACATTTTAAGTTTGACATCCATCTTGAATGCTCAGACCACTTGATTACAGCTATTCATTTCAAAAGAATTTCTATTTAAAAAAAAAAAATAATAACATTTTAATTATAGCCTTATCAAACATTTTGCTTTTGGTCAGATTTTTGCAAAAGCAATTAACATTCTTTGTTTATAGAATAAAATTAGTTTTTAGAGGCAGTAATTAACAAAATGAAAAATGTACAAGTATGTTGGAACAATTGCTTTAATTATTTATTTTACTACTATGTTCCAACATTTGATTCACTTGTTTAATAAGTTTGCCTTTCTCTATTTGAATTTTTCAGAGAAAAGCCCAATACATAAAGTGATATAAAAAATATACAAAATAAAAAAATAAAAAAAATACATGAGCTTATTTTACAATATTTTCCATGTCAATTTCATATTATTTAAATTGGTGTGTGTGGGTATTTTAATTCTCAGACCACTCCATTATCAATATAGCACATTTATATATTTGTTGTGCTTAATCCATACTTTGTGCAAGGCCATTTGATAATGCCTGGCACAATATATATATATATATATATATATATATATATATATATATATATATATATATATATATATATATATATATATATATATATATATCTTGCTAGTTAATATCACAGTCTGTGACAATTAATAATTATGTGGCTTTTGTTTTTCACAGTTTAAAATAAGTCAACTGAAATCTGATAAATATAAATAAAATTCAGTTGATTGTGATTTGTGATGAATGATTATGAGGCTTGGGACTATGGATGAAAACGTGCAGCCAAATGTAATTTAAAAATCAGGCTTAAATATCAGTTCTAATCTCAAATTTTAATACTGTTAGCAAACTAAGTTTAACAAAATGCAAGAAAATATGCTAGTCTATTTTTTGCATAGTTTTCACTGATGCAAAAGTGAAAAATGTGATAATTTATTTCATCATTACAAGGAACTTAGAAAACTATATTTTGGTTTCTATATATAAGATAGTCCACTATATGTATGCATATTTATGCAGAATAAAAGTATATCATTTTATTAAGTACTATAGTACTAATTGTGTCACCTCAAACGTAGAGTTTTGTTTATAGTAAATGTAATATTAATCTTCCTATGAAAATACCATTTGACACCAATTTACTTTGGTACTTATAGATGATTTTTACTTTAGATGCATCTTTCATCACTGCTTTTGAAATCTTAAAAAATTCAGGAAACACGAATCTATAAATTGACTATTCTTTTTTTTTCTTTTTTTTTTCTTGTGTCATAGCATTGGCTGGGATGCAAACCCACAACCCAGGCAACTGCTAGTAAGGCAGTCATGCTGACCTCTCAACCATGTGTATTTTAAAAAGACAATTTATTACAATAATACTATGTTAACAAAATTTATAAATTCAGTGCAGAATTTAAACCCTCTTCTTACTTTAAATTTACAGGATGTTTTTGTGTTATGTGTCTTTTTAATTTTTTATTTGGTTTTGATAAAAGTGGAGAGAGAGTTGTTGAAAAGTGAGAGGGTGCGTGTGTGGTTAATTGCAAGTTTTCAAGGTTGATCTTGATTTCTCATAATATTACCAACCTTATAACTGATTTGAAAAAATAATTGATGTAGATAATTTCAAACAATCTTCGTTTTTGTAATTGACAAATTAGTATAATAGTCAGTATCTTCTCTATTCATATCTGCCTTTCCAGGGCACCATTAGACTATTTCAACCTAAAAATATTTATAAAGTAAGCAGACACATTCAAGTGAGATTTAAATTTTATTTGATTGATAGACCTAGTCACAAGCTCATGGAGAGATTGAACTTTAAGAATAACCTTTCAAAGTACAATTATTAATTATTGATTTCAAAATAAATTATCACACTTATGAATTAAGAACATGTTTGAGCTATTGGTATGCTCCCTATATTACATGTTTGTAAATACAAGCTTATAAAGTTGTTGTTGTAGTTATTATTATTATTATTATTATTATTATTATTATTATTATTATTATTATTATTATTATTATTATTATTATTATTATTATTATTATTATTATTATTATTATTATTATTATTATTATTATTATTATTATTATTATATTATAGAGCGCCACTGGGATACAAACATAGTAGCAGGTAAGCAAATAACATCTTTGCTTTTTGTTACTAAAAGACAGATTAATTTGCTAATAGATAATAAAAATGTCCAATAAAACACATTAAGATATTCAAATACTTACGTTTTATTGAAAAAGAGAAAAAAAGAACAGATAAATTCAAAGAGTTTTTGTTTTGAAAGACCGTATCTAATTATTGATAATCGGTAAACACATAGCGGATCTATAGTTAATGCCAAAATGTCAGGCAAATTTAATTAATTAATAAAAGTAGAAAAGCAAAGAAACCTACAAAACTCAATAAATTTGCAGATAACTGAATTGTATTGGTTTTTATATCAATATTTGTGTTTGCTAAAAAAAAATTAAAATAATTAAAAAAACATAAAATAGCGATTGCTCATCCACTTAACCAGGTAAAAGATCCATCACAGGGCATGAGAAACACATTTGCGTCCTTAGAAAAAAATTCCAAGATAACACAAGCCCAGAAAAAGATCATGGGTTCAGGAAAACATCATAAGATAATCTGGAAAACTTGAATGTAATAGATCAAAATAAAAATGATCTCTTACTCAAATTGAATGAACTGATGAAATGCTGGAACAAATATTTAGATGGTTTTTCACTCACAAATCTATGGTACTAGTGTTAACAGATATACTTTGCATATTATAGTTTTTCCAAATCACTTCTAATAGAAACACTGCATGAAAATAATAAGCTTGAATTGGTACAATGCATATGTGACCATCCAAATAGCAGATATGTGGCTTTATTTTATGAAAATGGACAAGGAGAATAATTTAGAAATCAGATCAAGATGCTAAGAAACTTTGTACTAATAAGAGTTGATGAGAATAAATATAAAAATATGTTCAGAATTTTTTTTAAAAAAAAACTTCTTTGGCTACAACATAGAAGATTTACAAAAAATAATGAATCCATTTGGAATAGTTATTTTTTTCTAGCAAAGATACCTTAAAGAATCAGAAATTCATATATTAACCAATAGCTTTGAATTCAAATTAAATTGCATAAACCAATAGACCCAGAAAATATCCCCACACACATAACTGGTGAAGAAGATACACTATATCTTTATATTAGAGGGCTTAAACTGGAATGCTTCTGTTGTGGAAGAAGAGGACATATTGTGATGGAATACAATGAAAAACTCAGCAAAAAAATACATCAAAAAAATTCTGAACACATTATGGAAAGCAGAAACACAACTAACCAACTAGATGAGTTAAAATACCCCACACTACCAAAAACCCAGGGAAATTACATATAAAAAATAAAAGAATTAATAATCCAGCAAACAATATAACAACCACACAAATCAAAACAAATCTGTTAAAGAAAAATCAAAGCAGTGAAAAAACACCCAATAAAAATAAAATGGATGAAAAAGAAAATGAGAGCCTGTCAAAAGAGTTTAAAGAGAAAACAAATGAAAATGATAAGCAATCAGAAAATACAACAATAAACAAAACAACCACAGAAATCATGAATAAAATAACTCTGTATTATCCAATTCTGAAAATCACACCAATAGAAAACAGAAAAAAAATACAAAAAAACAAAAAAACAAGAGAAAGTAAAAAATGAAAATGAACGAGGAAGAAAATTACCAGATTAATTTAATAAAATAAACCCCAGCAGAAGAAATGGAAATAGAACTAACCACACCAGAAACAAAAAGCACACTCTAACAAATGTATTCAAACACAAATAAAATCACCACAGGATTAAAAACACACAAACAAAAAGAGCAGAATAAATGAAGGATCAATAAAAAAGTTCCCTCACAATATAAGTTAGTTTCAATGAAAGTTAAGATAGGGACTGTAAATGTTTGAGGTTGAAACTATAAAAAAATAAAAGAAATCATTCACTAGATACAACAACTCCAACCTACCATATTAGGACTCATAGAAACAAACATTTATAATGGATAGCAGATAAATCCAGCACAACTAATGAGTAAAATGGCATTCTGTACATGTTCTAGAGACACACTAACGCCCTCAAGTGGCACCAGAATATTTATTAGTCAACAAAGATTCTTCATAATATTTAAAATAGTATACATAGATGCGAATCTATTAATAACTACGTTCAATAACAAAAACTTCTCAATAAATATTATATTTGTGAACATATCACTAGGACCAACTGTAATTAACAGAATAATAACAACAATTAATTCAATCTTTTCAAACAATCCCTACTCAACTATGAGAGATTTCAACATGAGTTATAAAAAAAATATTACAAAATGGATATACCAGTTAACAATTCCACTCATGAGTGCTGAAGGTGTTCTACTACCCAAATCTATATCTTTTTACAGCAAATATGGAATGTTAATAGATCTCATGTTCTATTCCCCAATGCTACATTACTCAAATAGAACTCAGCTCTCTCCATCCCCATTTTCAGACCATGCAGTGCAGATAATAAAACTAAATAAAAACACATACCACAGTGCAATAAATAATTTGCTGAAAATGATCCGGATCCTACTACTAGATAACACTATGGAGTCACTCTTCTCAGAAATTTATATACTGATAAATAAAATAAATCCGTTAGAATTAGACCCAATATTTAGAAATATAACTTACACCAACACACTTTCATTTAATATAAACCATATTACACAAAAATCAACCCCTCTTCCAGACTAATCACATTAGCAGATAAAATACATAAAAGAATCAGTCTGTCTAAACTGGTTCAATAGAATCAGACAAACCTAATAAAACTCACCCAGCTCTATAAACAGTGATGCATTAAAGTAAAACAATATCTAAGCATAACAAAAATAACCTAGCACAGCTGCACACTTGGACACACAGATACATTAGATGGGCTTTGGGATATCCATCCACAAAAATGTTCTCATGGTTCTAGAATCAGAAAATAAGATTACAGCATGATTTAATATGATTACACCTATATATAGCCACTTCAAAAGAAAATTAATTAAGCATGCACAATTCACATCTGCAGTACATTTTTTTTGGAATAACTGAAGATGAGGTACCATTTAAAATAGAGGATTGTATCAATACCTGCCACAAATCTTCCAAGATATTCAGGCATTCCACATTTTGTACTTGCACATCTTAGCCAATTTACAAATACATGCCTGTGTCAACTAGCAAATCAAATATCACAAAAATATATAGCATACAAAGATTATACAGGATATCAATGGTGATATTCATGAAAAAACAAGAACCTATTATAAAGGTCCTGAACTTAAGACTTATCTCAATTGAGCCTTTAGGAAATAAACTGCTAGAATAAGTAATAAAGTAAAAATTGAAGTATTCATACTGACAAGAATATCACAACATAAATATGCAAAGAAAGCTCATCCACAGGTCAGACAGCACTTATCTTTAAAACTATAATTAACTCAGTTATTAAGAAGAATAAATATGCTACAATTGCAGTACAACTAGATTTTGAAGGTCATTTTGACTCAGTACCAATAAAATATTACTAAACCGAATAAAAAACACAAATACCGCAATCAATATTATACGCAATAACCAACCTACTTTTAAACAGAGAAATACATATCACACTTAATGGAAGAACCTTATCATCATTCTATCCCACTCAATAAATACACACAAGGTTCACCACTGAGCATATTAGTGATCACTTTCTACACAAAATTCTTTATTAGAACAAATTGAAACAAAATAGAAGAAGTGCTAATACCAAATATGAAAAGATATATTCCTTGTATAGCTTATATGGACAAAATTACTACATTCTTAAGATCAATAAAGCAACTACCCGCACTTCAAAACATCATAGAAGATTATACAGATAAGTTCAATCTTAAAATCAATATCAATAATCAGTTGTGAAGCAGTCAATGTCTAATCATCATTGAGCTTCATGCTTAACCATCTACACTAACCTCCTATGGGGCCCGCAATTCAGACCCTGCTATAAATATATGCTATTCACTCACACACTGTATGTGGAATCATTCTAAAGATGAGTAAAATTAATTTTGTTTAGTAAAAATGAAACAGTAGTTTGAATGATGCGTATATATATTATGACTAAAGCAATAGTTCTATTGCTATAAAAATACATTTGCTTAGCTATTTGTAATTATTTTTATATCTGTGTATATTCAATGTAACAACAAAGAAAAATGGGGAAGGCTTGAAATATTGAAATTATCTTTATTACTAGTCAGATCGTTGTCTATAATTAAAACTTATAAATCTTAATTACAATCGAAAAACAAATCATTTATCAGTTGTTTTCAAATCTTTCAAAACAGCTAAAAGGGGTATTTCAAGCCTTATCTATTGAAAATATTTTACTAATTAAATGTTGTTTTTAAAAGGATTACAGAGATAAGGGTGGTGTATGAAATTGAATTCTGTGCAGTATTGAAAGGTTATAAAAGGAACCACAGAACAGAGGAAAGGGGAGTTTTTACTTTCAGTTGTTAGTTAAGTGCAGAGGAGTTTTTAATCAGTTGAGTTAATTACCTTTAAGAAGCAAACACAAGTGCTGTAGATGGAGCGTGAGTAGTGGAATCTAGCACCGATCTCTTCTTCTCTCGAAGAACTGTCTACCTGTCAATTGCCATGTCCCATCCGGCCGACCATACAACATGATTGCTTCCGACTGCTGATTGCTAATGATGCTGCTATGCTGTCTTTTCCTTAGGTAACCTTTTAACATAGAACTGCCTTTATACGACAATACTTTTGTAATCTATAGTTCAACCATCATATCTTAATTTATACATTGTTTTATAAGCTTCTGCTAATTTTGCTTTTAAACTCTCTCTCTCTCAGTAATCTTTTATTAATATCATGTATTTTAACTTACCTTTCATGCTTAATTAAATTATATATAAATGTGTGCGATGCCATTAAGATTTCATGTATTTTGTTTAATGTATAGATATGATTTATTTTCTTTAATGTTCCAAAATTGCTAAATTCGTGAGTAAGGGGGAAAATAATTGTTTTACTTGGGAAAAGGGTGGGCTTTATTTAAAACTTATCAATAAAATTTTGACTATATGAAATAGAAATTGCTCGCGAGTTTGGTTTCATTTTAAATTCATTATTCTTAAAGTAAATTAAAAACTTTTACTGTGGATGAATTTTGCTTTAATTTTCTATTTTAAAAAGATCGTGAACCTTCATATAATTAATCCATTCCTTTTTGCTGGTGCCTGAAAGGCAAACTCTACCTGTTAATACGTATTTGGGAATCGATTCTTTAAATATAAATGTTGTTAGTTTAATAATATTATAAATAGAAACGTTATTATTCATTATGATTAGTTAAATGACTCAGAATTGAAAACAGATTATTGCGCAAGAGGTTAGACAATTTCCAAGTTTGAAAATTATATTATAAAACTTATATTCATGTCCAATAATGTTGCTGGCATACATTTCCATTATTCTGATATTTTATCTTCTCAATTTCTTGATTGTTTAGTCATTGGGAACGTCTAAAGCTCCCAACCTACTTCTCAGAATCATTCACAATCAGGTACAATGCTTCCTGTGGAAACGTAAAGTTTACGAGGGTTATGATATTTATGTGCTGCAGAAGACAGCGCATCCAGATTCTGGGCTCTCAAACCCAGACTCTCTCTTGATATCGCTCCACCAGAAGGTGTGGATATATCTAATCTAAGTTCGTTTCAAAGTATTCTTTTAAATGATAAAATATTCATAATCAACATGAAGCCTTATTTTCGTTATTGTATGCTAGTACCGTTACTTTGCTCTTTACTTTGATCATCCATCTGTCTAATCTTAGTAAGTCGCAATGATGTGTTAAAGATAAAGATTCATTTCATAAAATACGTTCAGTATGTTGATCTAAAAACTGTTTTCCTTTAAAAAGCTTTATCGATTCCCAGAGACGCAAATCAATTTGTATAATTTATTCTAGTAAATATTGCACATTGTTTGTTTCTTATGCATACTTATTCTAGAGACGCTATGTCCAAACAATGCTTATCAAACATATGTAATGATTTTAAGATTGTAAATAAATGATTTAGACCGTAAATTTATATTTATTTGTCAAAATGATTAATGTTAAATTATCGTGTATCTTTCTGTAATCCGAATCTGTTCCGATCTTGTAGATTATTTTGTACATCCACATTTTGGCATATTAACTCTGCACAACTTATAACACATTCTATCAAATGGTATCTACTAAATAATTGATGTAATGGGGATTTTATAAAATAAATCCCAAGTTTTCATAATGTATAAAATCACTCCAAGCGTGAAACAATTTTGTAACATATATATGCGTTTTCTGCATTTATTAAATATATATATTTTCGTGTTAATCCTGGTTTGTGTTGAATTATTAGTTTCTAGTTAATATTTAGAATTATTTTTTTTAGCTAAGAGCTTAGCATTAATAAATAACTATGATAATGTAATAACTGGGCTACTCCAACCTCGATCATCATCATCATTCTGATCTTATGCTCTACCGCTTTGCTTTGCTTCTGGGCACGGATTTAAAATAATTTTACTGTGTCATCAGAATTGTTGTTCATTGAGTCAGAGATTCGAAGAATAGGCAAATAGGTTAAAATTCAGGACTTCTCCAGACCTGTGTATCTCGAGCATTATTGGATTCGAGGTACTTTTGCTTAGGATTTGAATCTTGTTAAGTGAGCATACTATTTTGACCGGTACAGTGGATTTTTTTTTCCGGGCTTGGCTGCCCAAGTGTGGCTTCGATATAAACACCCACATACCCTGAGTACTGAATTCTGTTTATATATATGTTTTAAAAAAAGGTTGTAAGAGATCATTGATGATAGATATGTATATTTCCTTCCTACCTGAGTTTGTTTTCTGATTTTATATACATAAAATGTGAAAATTTGATATTAAAACCAATGTCCATGTGTTGCAACCATAAATGTAAATGGTTTTTGTTGTATCTGGTTTTACAACTATAGAAAAATATTGTTTTTCCATGTTAATAGCTACAAATGCAAAAATCTTGTTTATAAAATGAAAAAATTTTGATACCCATATGTGAATTTTTTTTCTGTATCTCGTTTTAAAAATATATAAAAGTGTTTCTTATGTTATATATGCAAAAATGAAAATGTTTATAAATAAAACCCATGTACTTCAGCCATAAGTTATAAACCTTGATTGTAACAAGGTGCACTTCATGTTTCATTCATTTTCTATACATTATATTTGTAATAGAGTTTATAATGTGTAACAAATACTTATATTTACTAGTTGAGTAACCCAGATGTATTTGGAATTATTTTTTTTTATATACTGTTGGCTGGCACCATTATATAAATATGCCAACAGTAATATAATAAACTACATGTCAAAATGAGTTCAAACCAGGATGTTAGGGGTTGAGAGAGAGTTAAATTATATTTCCACTGTTTTCTATGTATAATTGCCATGAGCAAACATATATGATATTGCTGAAACAAATCACTAATATTTTTTTGTAAGAGTCTATTATAGGTGCAGAAAAACAACCAAAAGTTAAGCAGCAAGGCAGTTGAATTCCAATAGATCATACACATACATGTTATGATCAAATATTTTTCCTGGTTATCAGCAGCAGTCAGCAGCAAAAAAAAAATGGCAAAATGAAAACAGTTGAAGAGAGGTGAGAGAGAGGTGTATAATTCATGAAGAAATAATATAAAAAGGAAGTCAGAAAGTATAGCAACCAAAATTTCATGCTTAAAGAATTCTTTAAAAAAAATAGAAGGGAATTTTAGTAAATAAAATGAGGCATCAGGGACTACCCATCACTGGACAATATATGCAGATCCAGATCTTCCGTGGTGAACCACAGGAGAGTCCATAGGAACATATGGAAAATCTGAAGGCAATGTTTTCACTCTATGCACTGAGCAGTGAGGAACAAATGGCCATAGCTAGCCAGCATTTGGAGGCAACCTCTAAAGACTGGTGGTGATCATTGACACACAAACCAACAGATCTCAAAGAATACTGCCGGGCACTATGCAAGATTTTTTGGAGTGAAGAAAGACAGGAGTATATTTTGCACACTATAATCAATGAAAAATTTCCAACTAATTACCAAGAAACGTATGCACAATTCTTTTTAAAGCAAGCCGCAAGACTCAGATTTCTACCAGATATCACATGGTCAGAATCACATATTATCCGTACCATACGACAGAACATGCCGATGAAAGTGCAGGAAATGATGATCATAAGCTGGATCAACAAGATAAATAAAATGACTGAGTTTTTGGTTTCAATAGACTATGGATTCAGGAATCCAGAAACAGATGGAACCCCAAAATTGAACACAGAACAAAGGAAGGGGGACATACAGGAATGCCCAGAATATTTAAAAAGACAATGGAATCAGTTTAAACCAGATAGTAGCCAGATGACTAATATAATATGGGAAAAAGAAAGCATTGAGAATGTTACAACCACAAGCTTGTGTCCTATTATTGAAATGATGATAGAATACACCAAGGTATTAGCACTAGTGGATTCATGAAGCCAAGCATCGATTGTATCAAAGGCATGGATTAAAAGTATAGAGAGAGAAGGGGAGATCATGCAAATGCCAACACATCCCATCCAGTTGACCTTGGCTAATGGGAAAAGAATCATGAGTGAGAACAGTCAAATCTGGCTAGAGGTGAAGATTAATGAGAGATTAATGGGCCATACATTCTTGATTGTATCTGGACTAATCTATGATGTGGTGTTGGGTTCCGACTTTCTAACCCCAAATCATGGAATTATCGATTTCTTTGGAAGAAAATGCCTATTGGACAATGAATCAACACATTTCAAAGTGACCCACCAAGCCGTACCTGAGAAGCAAAGCTGCTTGATCCAGCCTGTTGATTCAGCATTGATTGAAAAAAAGGTCTGTGACTCAGCTATTACAGGGTCCAAAGATAAAAGAAGTATCCAAAGCATATTAGAAAATTATGCTCAGGTGTTCGCCCAGATGCCTGGAATAATAAATGGGTATACTCATAGAATTCGAGTGAAGGAGGAATCGTACACCCAATCCAAAACTTACCCCATCCCATTCCAATACCGGGTTGAGGTGGAAAAGCAGATTCAACAGATGATCGAGTGGGATATTATTGAGCGGAGCCCATCTCCCTATAACAATCCGCTGGTTGTGGTGAAAAAAAATGGAGATTTGCGGCTATGTTTTGACGCATGGAAATTAAACAGCATGACCATCCCTGAGAGAGACATCCCGCCACCGATCCAGGAAGTATTTATCCAGTTGGCAGGGCAGACAATCTTTTCTACCTTAGATCATACTGCCAGTTATTGGCAGATGGCCCTAGACCCTTGTGACCGAAAGTATACCGCATTTTGGTATGGAGGACATACCCATGTGTTTAAGCGAGTCCCCTTTGGACTCATTAATAGTGGGGCAGGACTTATGCGATGTTTAAAACAAGTCCTATCCAAAGAGATACAGAAAAATATGGTCTGCTATGTGGACGATATAGTAATTGCATCGAAAAACATCACTGAACATTTGAAATGCCTGGAACAATTTTTCCTTGAATGTGCCCAAGAAAACATAAGTATTAACTTGGAAAAGAGTCACTTTGGGGTAAAAGAAATTACATTCCTTGGACATGTTGTAAGTGAGTATGGGGTCAACGTCTACCCTGAGAAAGTAGAAGCCATTGAGCACTTGCCTAAACCAAAAACTCGGAAACAGGTCCGATCTTTCCTAGGGCTTTGTAACTTCTATCACCGGTTTTACCCAAATTTTGCTCATGAGACAGGAAAGCTGATAGAGTTACTAAAGAAAGATCATAAATGGGAATGGTCCGAAGCACATGACAAGGATTTTGAGAACATAAAAAAAACATTTCCTTAAAGCTGTAATGTTGTGTCACCCTGATTTTACAAGGACCTTTTACGTCAAGACTGATAGTAGCAAGGAGGGATTGGGGGCTGTGTTATTCCAAATTAATGAAGAAGGAAAGCATCAGATGCTCTATTTTTGTAGCCACTCCTTAAAGGGAGCCAAAGTACACTATACCAGCACAGAACAAGAAATCCTAGCAATCGTTTGGGCCTGCCAGAAATTCCGGCAATTTCTCCTGGGGTCTGACGTGGTCATAGTAATCGATCACAAATATTTGGAATGATTGAATAAAAGTTTCCTTATTAACGATCGATTGATCCAGTGGAGCCTGGCCCTTCAACAGTTCCAATACAAAGTGGCTTACTGCCCAGGGCGTGAGAACATTGTGGCAGATATCCTAAGCCGCCATCCTGTACCTGCCAGTATCCAAAATCCCCAGATGAGTGACCAGACCCTCAGAATCATGGCCACGACCACGAAGACCCCTATGGAAACTGATTTGACAAATCTACGATATTGGCAAGATGACCAATATGCTAACATTATTTCCAACCTGGGAACCAATCACCTAATGTGTACAAACAAAAGAAATGTGCAGCGATACTCCCAATTCTGCTTAAAAGATGGGATCCTGCAAAGTAAAACAAAAGAAATGGAGAACCCATGGAAAATCATGACGCCAAATAAGATTAGGATGCAACTGGTCGAACACGTCCACAAAACCTTGGGACATTATGGGCCATGGAAAACTGAGGAAGCCTTGAGATGCCAATTTTACTAGCCAGGTATGTACACACAGATTCTCACAGTGTTACGAAAATGCACAACATGTGCCCGGACTAAGTTTCCGAACATGTCTTATGCTGGAACTGTGAAACCCATAACTGCATCAAGGCCCAATGAGCGAATTGCAATTGACCACTATGGCCTGTTGCCCAAATTTAGAATGTTCCAATATCTACTCGTGACCTATGATGTTTTTTCCAAATATGTACGAGCATATCCTGTCCAGGCTGCAGACTCAAGGAATACGATTCGGACCCTCCAAGATAAACAATTCCCTGTGGTGGGAGAACCTAATTCTATTCTATCAGAGCATGGTTCAGCCTTCACCTCTAAGGAATGGAGAAGCTGACTTTTGAAGCAACAACTCACTCATCGGTTGACATCGATTAGGAATCCCCAATCTAACCCATGCGAAAAAGTCATGAGAGAACTCAATCGTCTCTTTCACACCTACATATCAACTAACTACCGGGATTGGGTAAATAAAACCCCAGAAATAGTCAATTGTATAAACCAGATGATAAATGAGTCTACCAGTTTTACGCCTGAACGCCTTCACTATGGGAAGCCATGTCGCAACTTATTTCCAAACCTGGTGCCACTAGATGAAATAGTTATTGACCCTATTCATGACCAAGAAGCTGCTAGAACACGGTTGGCCCAGGCAGCTGAAAATCACATAAAGAGGGGACAGATGCAATGTCACCAATTTCAGGAAGGCCATCAAGTATAGTTGAGATCTCCCAAGACTAGCAGTGTAGTAAAAAAGGAGTTTAAAAATTTTTTTCCTTTGTATAGTGGACCATACTTTGTTCAGAGATGTCATGAAAATGCTTTTCTATTGGAAGGAGAAAATGGGTTTAATGGCATCTATAATGCACGACAATTGAAACCATACACACCACCCGATCCTCATACCAAATATTTCAGTTAATGGAAAAAACAGCAAGAAGTTGAAATAAAAATATAAAAAGGAATGAAAGATTCTTTCTTCTCCATACTAAAAACTTGGTTCAAATAAGAAGGCAGTTTTTTTTTGTCCACAAGGAGCAAAGTTTTCATGCTCATTTATTAAGGTTGTTTTTCTTACCAACATCATATTAGACTCCAACAAAGGTATTTTTTATTGATTTTTTTTGATCACTTTAAGTGGGGAAGAATGAAGCAGTCAATGTCTAATCATCATTGAGCTTCATGCTTAACCATCTACACTAACCTCCTATGGGGCCTGCAATTCAGACCCTGCTATAAATATATGCTATTCACTCACACACTATATGTGGAATCATTCTAAAGATGAGTAAAGTTAATTTTGTTTAGTAAAAATGAAACAGTAGTTTGAATGATGCGTATATATATTATGACTAAAGCAATAGTTCTATTGCTATAAAAATACATTTGCTTAGATATTTGTAATTATTTTTATATCTGTGTATATTCAATGTAACAACAAAGAAAAATGGGGAAGGCTTGAAATATTGAAATTATCTTTATCACTAGTCAGATCGTTGTCTATAATTAAAACTTATAAATCTTAATTACAATCGAAAAACAAATCATTTATCAGTTGTTTTCAAATCTTTCAAAACAGCTAAAAGGGGTATTTCAAGCCTTATCTATTGAAAATATTTTACTAATTAAATGTTGTTTTTAAAAGGATTACAGAGATAAGGGTGGTGTATGAAATTGAATTCTGTGCAGTATTGAAAGGTTATAAAAGGAACCACAGAACAGAGGAAAGGGGAGTTTTTACTTTCAGTTGTTAGTTAAGTGCAGAGGAGTTTTTAATCAGTTGAGTTAATTACCTTTAAGAAGCAAACACAAGTGCTGTAGATGGAGCGTGAGTAGTGGAATCTAGCACCGATCTCTTCTTCTCTCGAAGAACTGTCTGCCTGTCAATTGCCATGTCCCATCCGGCCGACCATACAACATGATTGCTTCCGACTGCTGATTGCTAATGACGCTGCTATGCTGTCTTTTCCTTAGGTAACCTTTTAACATAGAACTGCCTTTATACGACAATACTTTTGTAATCTATAGTTCAACCTCATATCTTAATTTATATATTGTTTTATAAGCTTCTCCTAATTTTGCTTTTAAACTCTCTCTCTCAGTAAGCTTTTATTAATATCATGTATTTTAACTTACCTTTCATGCTTAATTAAATTATATATAAATGTGTGTGATTCCATTAAGATTTCATGTATTTTGTTTAATGTATAGATATGATTTATTTTCTTTAATGTGCCAAAATCGCTAAATTCGTGAGTAAGGGGGAAAATAATTGTTTTACTTGGGAAAAGGGTGGGCTTTATTTAAAACTTATCAATAAAGTTTTGTCTATATGAAATAGAAATTGCTCGCGAGTTTGGTTTCATTTTAAATTCATTATTCTTAAAGTAAATTAAAAACTTTTACTGTGGATGAATTTTTCGTTAATTTTCTATTTTAAAAAGATCGTGAACCTTCATATAATTAAACCATTCCTTTTTGCTGGTGCCTGAAAGGTAAACTCTACCTGTTAATACGTATTTGGGAATCGATTCATTAAATATAAATGTTGTTAGTTTAATAATATTATAAATAGAAGCGTTATTATTCATTATGATTAGTTAAATGACTCAGAATTGAAAACAGATTATTGCGCAAGAGGTTAGACAATTTCCAAGTTTGAAAATTATATTATAAAACTTATATTCATGTGCAATAATGTTGCTGGCATACATTTCCATTATTCTGATATTTTATCTTCTCAATTTCTTGATTGTTTAGTCATTGGGAATGTCTAAAGCTCCCATCCTACTTCTCAGAATCATTCACAATCAGGTACAATGCTTCCTGTGGAAACGTAAAGTTTACGAGGGTTATGATATTTATGTGCTGCAGAAGACAGCGCATCCAGATTCTGGGCTCTCAAACCCAGACCCTCTCTTGATATCGCTCTGCCAGAAGGCATGGATATATCTAATCTAAGTTCGTTTCAAAGTATTCTTTTAAATGATAAAATATTCATAATCAACATGAGGCCTTATTTTCGTTATTGTATGCTAGTACCGTTACTTTGCTCTTTAATTTGATCATCCGTCTGTCTAATTTTAGTAAGTTGCAATGATGTGTTAAAGATAAAGATTCATTTCGTAAAATAGTTCAGTATGTTGATCTAAAAACTGTTTTCCTTTAAAAAGCTTTATCGATTCCCAGAGACACAAATCAATTTGTATAATTTATTCTAGTAAATATTGCACATTGTTTGTTTCTTATGCATACTTATTCTAGAGACACTATGTCCACACAATGCTTATCAAACATATGTAATGATTTTAAGATTGTAAATAAATGATTTAGACCGTAAATTTATATTTATTTGTCAAAATGATTAACGTTAAATTATCGTGTATCTTTCTGTAATCCGAATCTGTTCCGATCTTGTAGATTATTTTGTACATTCACATTTTGGCATATTAACCCCGCACAACTTATAACACATTCTATCAAATGGTATCTATTAAATAATTGATGTAATGGGGATTTTATAAAACAAATCCCAAGTTTTCATAATGTATAAAATCACTCCAAGCATGAAACAATTTTGTAACATATATATATATATATATATATATATATATATATATATATATGCATTTTCTGCATTTATTAAATATATATATTTTCGTGTTAATCCTGGTTTGTGTTGAATTATTAGTTTCTAGTTAATATTTAGAATTATTTTCTTTAGCTAAGAGCTTAGCATTAATAAATAACTATGATAATGTAATAACTGGGCTACTCTGACCTCAATCATCTTCATCATTCTGATCCTATGCTCTACTGATCCTATGCTCTACCACTTTGTGTTGCTTCTGGGCACAGATTTAAAATAATTTTACTGTGTCATCAGAATTGTTGTTCATTGAGTCAGAGATTCGAAGAATAGGCAAATGGGTTAGAATTCAGGACTGCTCCAGACCTGTGTATCTCAAGCATGATTGAATTCGAGGTACTTTTGCTTAGGATTTGAATCTTGTTAAGTGAGCATACTATTTTGACCGATACAGTGGATTGGACAATTTGTACATAAAAGTAAACAAATTTATCAACAAAAGTCCAGCAGTTTTCTAGGTTTCCCATTTTATCTAGGAATGAATCAAATGAGAACAAAAATACAAAACAAACTCAAAGTGGAAGCAGAATGAATCTCAGAATCATTACCCAGATAACATCTATCTATATATTCAAAAGAATCATTATTGAATCAATGCATATTGTCAAAAATCAACTGCTACTTACCAATAGTTTCACCAAACCATTTATAGCCTAAATTAATTCATTTTGTAATAAACTACTATGGAATAGAAAAGTAGTTGTCATTTCAATAAAACAACTTAACCAACTACCAAAATGAAACGATCTGGGATTTCATTCAATATCAGTGTTTCAGACACAAAAAACAATAAATCTGCTAATAGCCATAATCGACACGTTTCCAGATATTGAAACCAATATTGTAAATCACACACCACCTACAAACAGTTACATCTTTGTGTTGCTTGAAAGCATTTAGGACATCAAAAAACAAAGTAACACTAAGAAGACCTATAAAAAACATATAGCCACATACATGATTTCTTAACCCCAAAACAATCTACTGGGGGTTGATAATATCCAATTACTTAGAAAATGTAGGAAATGGTATCTGGAACCAAAATTTTACGATTTTATCATTAAAGTCAATTTAAAACCATTACCTACATCTCACATTATAAGATACAGAAGATTATATCTCAATATAGATCCCCTGTGCATGCTGTGTCACTGGGTTGAGGAACATGACCGATGATGGTTGGCAGATATAGGAAAAATGGAACCACAATAGATGAGACACTGCAAACATTCAAAAATAATGGAATACCAAGCATAAGGGCTGCCACTTTCAGCTTGTATGCATTATGCTGCACCAGATGCACTTTTACACTAAGGAATAATACATGAAGGCATCCTAAGACCTATAAAAACAAATTGCAAAAAATAAGGGAAAGGGACAGTCTTATTGCACTGCCTGACATCTTTGAATAATTGTGGTCTCTTTTTAAAGTACAGGCTACTTTGTAATAAAGGACATAACAGAAAAGGGTAAAAACAAGCATAAAATCCAATGTTACAAAAATGATATAGAAAAAAGCAACAAGTTGGAACATTGAGAATCAAATATGGAGAACAAGGCATATAGGAAGATCTGAAATGCAAAGAGACTTTTTCAAATATAGAGACTGTAATGGAATAACTATATAATCCTATGTATAACACTATGTATAACTTACAACCAATGTAACCACTCGTTTTTTAATAAAGTTACCTTTGGAAAATAATAATAATAATAATAATAATAATAATAATAATAATAATAATAATAATAATAATAATAATAATAATAATAATAATAATAATAATAATAATAATAATAATAATAATAATAATAATAATAATAATAATAATAATAATAATAATAATAATAATAATAATAATAATAATAATAATAATAATAATAATAATAATAATAATAATAATAATAATAATAATAATAATAATAATAACAACAACAACAATAATTCACTCTCAAATGCATATCTTTCAATATACTCTAAGATCCAGCTATTTAACCAGCTATGGCAGATAAAGACAGTGTCAATATCTGCAAAGCAGCTTACCAAATTACCCTTTCACAATGCATTAAAACTTCATAGTATTTATACTTTCCTTCTACAGAAAGCCACAAATCTAATAGCAACCACAGTCAAACACTTTTCAATGCTTGAATGCCTTCTTCAAATAACACCGACAGATAGGCCACCCTCTGCATATGACCAACTATCATCATTGATCAATTAGATAAAATCCACATCATAAATATCTCTTCAGACAATATACAAGTACTCATACTGACCAAATTACTTATTAATCCATTCAAATTCAAGCCATGACACCAATCTGACAGTGCTTAAAATGAACAACCTACAATTACTTTGTAAGTTTAAAAAATGGTATCTGAAGCCAAAGTATTTTGATTTTTTTGTTGAAACTTAACCTACATGCACAGTCCACAACATATTTTTTGATATACCAAAGACTATATAGTAACATAGATCCATTTTGTTTCCTCTGCCACATGACTGAAGAAACAGAGCAACATCTTTTCTATCTCTAACCAGCACTAGACAAAATTCACTACATCATAACAGGAACTATAGACAATCTAACACAATCGTTTAGACAATCTTTAATTCATATTGCAAAGGTTCTATCCTATAAGTCCATGCAGCCACTTTTGTGCTTTACACATACTGGTACACTAGTTGCACATTTACCTTTGGTAACAACACAAGGTAACATCCATTATCTTTCAGTATCAAATTGGCAATAATATGAGCTGGAGACAATAAAACTGCACATCCAGGTATTTATGCAGAAACATGGTCACTGACAACACAATAATCAAACCTATAAGATGGCTCCAGATAATCAACAATCTGTACCATCAACCAATATTTTTTCGCCAAAAGATGTGACATATCCACAAATAAAAATACAGAGAATGTCATCTTTGACTGCATACTATTAATATAAAGACAGTATCAACAAAATCAGGACCCTGAAAAGCAAACTAAACCCAGCACTGCAATAGACATATAAGTTGATATTTGCAAGGGAACAGTGATAACACAAGACATTTGAGAACTCAGATTGCAGCAAGTAATACTCATAAATGTAACATATACATATGTATTTGCATCCCCCTTAAAGGCATTTGCATAAAACATATCCAAAAAGAAATTGGTAAATGAACAGACTAACTATCATGCATACCCGAAATTCAATGTAAATATATTTCCCTCCTAATTTAGTTTTAATTTTTGTTCCATCATATCAGGGGTCCCCAACCCTATGCCCGCGAGCACCATGGTGCCCGCAGACCATTTTACGTGTGCCCGTCACTATCCGAACATGATAAAAAATTATTTATCTGTTACAAATAAATTTAATTTTTAAAATTTCTTATAAATTATTGTATTATATTGTAATCAAATTGTAGGGTATACTATACTTTTACAGCGTAAAAATATAAACGTTAATTATATGTTAAAATTTTATTTTTGAAATAAATATTTTTTTGTACATTATGTGTATTATTAACAATATCCAACTATAAATTTACACTGAAAAATAAATGGTGCATGTAACCTGGCTGGTATTATAGAATGTGCTCTTAAATGCAAAAAGGTTGGGGACCCCTGCATCATATATACAAACTTAAACTTGTTCCATTCACTAGCAATGTAAACATATGTATACAAAGTGGCTTATGGAAAATGTAATCCTATGGTCATCAATAAAGGTCTTTCTTTGAAACATAATAATAATAATAATAATAATAATAATAATAATAATAATAATAATAATAATAATAATAATAATAATAATAATAATTAGTAATGATGATGATGATGATGATGATGATGATGATAATGATGATAATAATAATAATAATAAAAAGAAAAATAATAATAATAATAATAATAATAATAATAATAATAATAATAATAATAATAATAATAATAATAATAATAATAATAATAATAATAATAATAATAATAATAATAATAATAATAATAATAATAATAATAACAAAACAACTACTCAATTCGATATTTATTTAATGTACATACCAACAGCATGTAGCCAATTATAGATTGCACAGTAAGGTAATTATTATATACAAATGTAAATAATCATTAAAATAAACAAACAAAATAATAATAAAATAAATAAAAAACAATAAAATGCACAAATAAATAAAAAGGTAAAATATCAAATGAAATTAAGGATAATATTTTTTAAGATAATTTTAGTGAATTGTTTAAAATCCAAATTAAAAATATCATCATTAGCAAAATCTTTGTTATAAGTTCTAGGTAAATGAAATAATGGGAAAAATCTTATTACATCAGATTTCCAAAATCAAGTTCAAAAATATTGTGAGTACAAGTATTATAATTCTGTTTCTTGATACCCAATCTACAAAGCAAATTAGATACAGAAATACTCTGGAAAATAAAATTAACAAGAAATTTATAATTCTGTTTCTTGATACCCAATCTAGAAAGCAAATTAGATACAGAAATAAATATTCTGGAAAATAAATTTATATAAGATCTCTTGTTTTTTATATCAGCAGTAAGTCAATATACTGTTCATTATTTAAACTATATAATTTTGAAAATTTGTCAAACACAGACTAAATTTTTTATGATATCTGTCTTCTTATGAGGATTCCATATAATTGAACCATACTACAAGATGGGAAGAACTAAGGATATAAAAAGTTTAATATTTGTAAATTTATTAAATGCTTTTCAATTTCTGTAACTAGATCCTACAATTTTAAGAGATTTATTCACCATAAATTTAATGTGATTATGAAAAGATCCATTATTGGAAAATATTATTTTGAGATCTCTTTGATAATTATTTGTTATGATTTTAGAGTCACCAATGTAGTCAGAAAACTTTAAGATTTCAGATTTTTTAGAGTAAGAGACAATGGAGCACTTATTCATATTTATATAATTATATTTACACCAATTCAAGAAATTATCTATATCACTTTGGAGTAAAAAACAATCATTAATAGAATAAATATGCCTAAATTTTTTACAATTATCTGCATGACATATAAGTCACAAAAACTTAATGCATTTTTCACATCATCAATGTATACATTAAATAATAAGGTGTAAGAACACTGCTTTGAGGCACACCAGTAAAACAATAATATGGTAATGACAATTTATTGTTAAACATTACACAAGACATTCTATACTAAAGCTTTTGAAGAATTTTATGATTAACTCCTAAAATATACTGTGAAACTCGTAATTATATGTCCTTCAGTACTATAAATAACTCTTAAATAAGTTTCTACTTATTTCTCTATAGTAGAATTAATATGTACTATTTTGGACCTCATTTATGTCAGTAGCATGGTTAGATGCTCTGTAGTTTGCATATTTAATAAATTAAAATGATTATATTAGATTCGCGGAGTGCAAAGTAATGCTTCTTACTATATTCTCAACATATATGTGTCTGCATTGGGGTTGATTTCATGTCAAACCATTTCAGTTAGTTCAGACAGCAAAACCATTTTTATTTGATATTTGAAAGAGACCAAAGAGTCTCATCCTTTAAGTAGTTGTACAATCCTCCAGACTAAAGAAGTCTCCTTTTATAATTTATAGCAAAAAGCACAGTACAAAAAATGATTACTTGGAAATAAATCTTTTATGAGCACCCTTTTGAGATGCACTATTTCTATTAATACATTTGACATGGCAGTAAATCTGAAGTGGCACTGCTTCATCAGTTCCACCCACTTTATTAAATTACCTTGGCATTGATCCGATCAAGAATCTGGATTAACTTCATTAATTTGTATCATAAATTAGATGTAAACTTAATGCTAAGTAAAATACATCACAGTTAGTCTGATTGCCCTCATATTTAGCTAAGATCTTGGTGTATATCTTGGCATAAATCTCTATATAACATTGTATAATATTTATTCAGCTCTACTTAATTAAAGGGAGAATGGGCATTGTAGAGGTTAATTCACCACTGTAATGTATGTTTTATCGTATAAAGCTAAAATATTAATCATATGTAAAATAACATTCACCTGCATGTGAATCCTTTATATACCTGGGTTTATTGTTTGTTATTCTGTATCATGAATTTATATTACTTTCCTTCATGCAAAGCTCAATTATTAACCTGTAAACCTATACACCTTCACCTGCATGTGATGGATTTATGTACATTTTGTTTTATTAATTATGAATTTATATATATTAAATTTTCTAAAATATATCATCTCTCAGTCTCAATTCTTGCTCATCATCTTCATGAATCACTAGTTTTTAATATTAGTTAGGGGGTATAATTTTTTTCTGGGTATGGCATGAGCTTTGATCATACAAACCTGATTTATTATTACATATTTTCCATTCAAAAAATGAACTTATAATCAGGTAGTAATTAAACATAAGGGAGTGTCAAGCATTTGAAGTCAGAAATGACATCTGATTCAGAGGAAAACGAGCACGAAATAAAGATATACATGCAAACTGGGCAGAAAAAAAAGTAATAAAGGGGAAGAAGGAAGAACATTTTTTTTAGAAAAAAACAAAGTCAAACAGCAAGAAAGAAGCTGGGTAATTGCAAATTTTAATTTATTATTTAGTGTTTTATTGCATATTTAGTGATTTCATTTGTTAAAATGTATTAAGTTGTTAAAAACAAAAGGGGGCTAAGAACAAGGGCAATAGAGGTAGTTATAGGTCAAAAGCTCTGTGTGAGAAATGCCATGTCAGTTATCCAAAAAGAAAAAAAGTAAATTAAGTAAAATTATAAATAAGGAGTACAAAGAATGTAAAATGGAAGGAGAAAGGAAAGAGAAAGAAAAAGAAGAGCAAGAAAAGCATATAGGAAGAGAAGTAAAATGTAAGGGTAAATCTTTGATATTAAGAAAAAATAAGGGGAGATAGTCATAGCAGAGGAGATAACAACAAGGAGCCCAGCTTGGACAAGATCTTAAAAGAAGAAACTAGGCTGAGGTCAACACAAGGTGAAAAAATAAGGAATAAGTTGCAAATGAGTTACCGAGCCTAATGGCATTGATGAAATGGATGAGAGAAGAAAGGAAAAAGGAAATGGCTGAAAGTGAAAAGAAAGAAAAAAGAGATAGAGAAGAAAGAAAAAGGACAAGGCTGAAAGGGAAGAAAAAGAAGAGAGATAGAGAAGAAAGGAGAAAAAGGAAAAAAGAGATAAAGAGGAAAGGAGACAGGACAAGGAGGATATACGGAGAGACATTAGGAAAATGTTCAAGCACAGGGAAGAAAAGATAAAATGGAAGCTGAAAGCTCTAAAAGAAGCAATGGAGGAGTCAACAAAAAAGGAGGAGATAGTCATAAGAGTGTATAGAAGGACAGAGAAACCAACATAGATGAGATCTTAAAAGAAGAAACTAGACTGAGGTCAATGTAAAGGAAGGAATGTAAGGAAAACCAAAAAGTTGTAAATGAGATACCAAGCCTAATGGCATTTGATGAAATGGAAGAAAGGAAAATGGAAAAGGCTGAAAGCAAAGAGAAAGAAAAAAGAGTATGAGAGGAAAGGAAAAAAAGATAAGGCTGAAAGGAAAGGGAACAAAAAAGAGATAAAGAAGAAAGAAAAAGGACAAGGCTAAAAGGGAAGAAAGAAAAAAGAGAAATAGAGAAGGAAAGAAGGAAAAGAGAGATAAAGAGGAATGGAGACAGAACAAGGAGAAAATGGCATGTCAGTTATCCAAAAAGAAAAAAAAGTAAGTAAAGTAAAATTAGAAAATAGGAGTACAAAAATATGAAATAGAGGCAGAAGTAAATGAAAAGCAAAAAAGAACATATAGGAAGAGAAATAAAAAGTAAGCACAAAACTTTGATATCAGGAAAAAATAAGAGGAGAGAGTCATAGCAGTGTAGAAATTGACAGGAAGACCAGCACAGATGAGATCTTAGAAGAAGAAACTAGACTGAGGTCAACACAAGGGAAGGAATGTGAGAAATTAGTTGTAAATGAGATACCAAGCCTAATGCCATTGATGAAATGGATGAGAGAAGAAAGGAAAAGGGAAATGGTTGAAAGTGAAGAGAATGAAAAAAGAGATAGAGGAGAAAGAAAAAGACAAGGCTGAAAAAAAAGAAAAGATAGAGAGTAGAGAAAAATGGAAAGAAAAGGAAAAGAGAGATAAAGAGGAAAGGAGACAGGACATCTGAAAAATTTTCAAACACAGGGAAGAAAAGATCAAATGGAATCTGCAAGCTCTAAAAAAGTAATGGATGGGTCAACAAAAAAGAGATAGTCATATCAGGGTATAAAAGGACAGGGAGTCCAGTACAGATGAAGTCTTAAAAGAAAAAAAAACTAGGCTGAGCTTAACATAAGGGAAGGAATGTAAGAAAAAACAAGATGTTGCAAATGAGATACCAAGCCTTAATGACATTGATGATATAGAAAAAAGGAAAATGGATAAGGCTGAAAGTGAATAGAAAAAAAAGAGATAGAGAGAAGAAAGGAAAATGATAAGGCTAAAAGAGAAGAGAACAAATAAAGAGATAGAGAAGAAAGGAAAAGGACAAGGCTAAAGAGACAAAAAAGAGATATAGAGAAGGAAAGAGAAGTAAAAAGGAAAGGAGACAAGACAAAGAGGATATACTTAGAGACATCTGGAAAATGTTCAGGCACGAGGGAAAAAACAAAGGTTCCAAGATCTAAAAAAAGCAATGGATGAGTCAACAAAGAAGTGCCAGAATCAGAATAAGGAATCATAGAAAGGGTGTGAGTGGCTCTTAGAAGTACAAGAAAAAAATAGACACTAATTTGAGGATAGTAAAAGGGGAATTTCTTACTGTGTGAAACAAGCTAGAAAGACAGGAAGAGTATTTGTATGATGAGATACTAAAGGTAATACAAGAGACTGAGAATAAAGTGAAAGACCTCAAAAGGGAATTGGAACTAGTGATGTAAGAAACTGTAGAGGGAAAATTAAACATATTCCAGGAGATACAAGGGCTGCAGGAGAGATTGACTAGAATCAAAAATGAACAGAGTGTGATGCAGGTAGAGAGTAAAGAGTTACCTCCAAAAAAGTAGAGTTGGCTAAAGAAAACAAAAGGAAAATAGAGGATGTAAAAGATAGAACCATGTATAAAGATGATACCAGGGTGGAAAGTGTAGGGTCTATAGAGACAGAAGCAGACTGATATGAAAATAAAAAACCAATAGACTGTGTAGGAAGTCAAAAGGATTAAGGCAGTCAGTTAAATGATGGAGAAGGAAGCCTTACAAGAGAGAACATAGGAAATGCAAGAGATAGCATGATAGGCACTGATATGATTAATCAGCAATTGTTCCTGGTGGGACTGCTATATAGAAATGCCACATAACTTTGATCAATATACTGCAGCTTTGTTAAAGACCTTCTGGAGTGAAAGAAGGCAGAATGGGATTTACCATGTCATTTTCAGAGACACTATGGATCAGTCACAAAGGAAATGCACATGCAATTTTTCATGCATCAAGCGGCTTGCATTTGATCTTTGGATATATTCCCCTTTACTTAGATGCAAATAATCTGGATAATTTAAAAGAACATTCCAGGGTATGTGAAACATGTGCACCAGATGATGGTGGTATACATATTATGTATGATTTAGGAGATGGCTGCCTTCCTAACCACCATTGATTTTATCCCTACACCAAAAGAACCATCTGATAAATATAAGAAATTAGACTCAGTGAAGTGTCAGGATGTTTTTCAAGTGGGCATGTGATTGGACCATAAATTTAGAGAGAAGGAAAAGTATATTTAGGTTTGTGTTGCAATTAATATTTACAATAGTGCCTTATTCAACTGTATTTACTATCAGATAATCAATTATTTGTTGAAAGGGATTAGGATGATAGATTTCCAAGATTAAAGACTTTTAAAACTAGTGTAGGCATATATATATATATATATATATATATATATATATATATATATATATATATATATATATATAAATGCAAAACCATAAAACAATACAATACTAGATTAAATTCAAAATTTTACCAAAATCCTTACACAACCATGGTTTCATCTACTACAAATAGACCTTCTCAAGTGAAAATCAACCTAAATTTTTAATATATATATATATATATATATATATATATATATATATATATATATATATATATATATATATATATATATATATATATATATATACAAACCTTTCCATAATTCATTTCAATCTCCACCTTCCCTTAATATCAAAAGAAGTCTTCATAAGATTGATAGCCTCAGAATCAAGGAGTTTTATCTCCAAAGTCTTTTTTAGTCTTTCTTTTAACTCATTCTTTTCATAAAAAATAACTGAAGCATTGTTAAACAATATTCTATGACCTGTATTCAATTCATGAATATATAAAGCTATGACCTGTATTCAATTTATGATTATATAAAGCTGAGTTATGATACCTATGTTTAACTTTACTTATATGAGCTTTATATATTCATGAATTGAATACAGGTCATAGAATATTGTTTAACAATGCTTCAGTTATTTTTTATGAAAAGAATGAGTTAAAAAGAAGAATAAAGGAGACTTTGATGATAAATCTTCTTGATTCTGAGGCTATCAATCTTATGAAGACTTCTTTTGATATTAAGGGAAGGTGGAGTTTAAAATGAATTATGGGAAGGTCCGTTTGTTTGTATATATATATATATATATATATATATATATATATATATGTTTTCCTTTAGGTTGATTTTCACTTGAGAAGGTCTATTTGTAGTAGATGAAACCATGGTTGTGTAACAATTTTAGTAAAATTTTGAATTTAATCTAGTATTGTATTGTTTTATGGTTTTGCATTTTTATTTTTGCTACTATAGTGTTAGACAGTTTTGGCTTTATATATATATATATATATATATATATATATATATATATATATATATATATATATATATATATATATATATATATATATATATATATATTGCAATGGTAATAAAAATAGATAGAAGCAATTATAGATAGAAATTATTAATTATTAAAATATATATTTATTATGCTTATAATCTGTCATTTATTTGAACAGTATGAATAATATTGTAATGATGAGTGATAAAAGGCTGATAAAAGGCTCTTACTTTATAACCAATTACAAATCATATATTGATGAGTGATAAAATGATAGTTGCTATAATTCAGTAAATAAACACTAAACAGGATATATGATATGCTCCAGTGGTTCATCATTTGAAACCAAGTAAAATTAAATGATAAATGAATTCACTGTGTTAGCTAAAATACAATTTATAATTAAATGAGGATGATGCTAACATATAAATAAGAACATATGCATATTGTTCTCTATCTGGGTGTTTATTTCAATTAATTAAATATAACATTATAGCCCATTTGCAACTATCCTAAACATTAATTCTGTTACGCTAATAATGAAATAAATAAATTATCTCATTACTCAATACCTAAAATAACAACAATGAAAATTAAAATATCATCATTAAAGATTTAAAATATTTAGATATTGGGGAAGTCATTTGAACAATAAAACATACTGGCCATTGTCATCAAATAAAAATAATATTAGATATAGCAACTGAATAAAATTATCCACTGTGAGATTCCTGTAGAGCATTATGCTTATCTCCAATACTAGGTTCTTTTAACAAAGAATCCTTCCTATTCTTCTTTCCAAATATGTAAGACCATTCATGGTCATACACACACACTGGTGCTATTCATGACAACTTATAAAACATATTACACAAAGTTAATGAGTTGGAAAAGGGATGGGATCACTTTTATTCAGTTTAGCTAAGTACATGCATTTTTCCATGAGCACCACTAGATGGTTTTAAATCTAGATAAATATCTGTTTAGAGAGTACTGAGTTCAAACTCATTTTGTACATTTTAACTACACATGACTTGGATGACTAATGAAAAAAATGGCACATATTTTACTCATATCGATAAAATCATAAGATCCCCATATCACCAAAATTTATATAAATCAAGACTCTTATAGACATTGCTAGCTCATTTTACATATATTGATGAACAGACAAGTATAATCTTATTAATGGCTTCTAAACAAGCATCATGAAGACCATTACTGATATGGATGGCCATGAAACTAGTTACTTAATTTAATTATTTATTATAATATACAGGTAATAATGATGATGCTAATAATGATGATATCATAATAATAATGATAATAATAGTGATAATGATACCAGCCATAGCTTTATTAATAAACTCACAGCAATAAATTTATCTTTATAAACTCATAGGCATTTATTAAAATTATCTTATTTTAAACTGAGATTTAAATATAACTCTCCTTAGTATTTATACACGTTTATATTTACTTATTCCAAGTACTTTTATAGTTAAAACTAGGATTCAATATTATTAGTGATGATGACTGATCATCATGAATCTCTATGCATGATATTCAACTTTCTATAAATCCTTATTTACTAAATATATTAATTATGTTAAACATTAGATTTAATAATTATAATTTATTAATGATGATGGCGACCATATTTCATGTACAGTACTATGTTTAAACGGTGTTTTAATCAATAACATGATATCCATCTTTGATGAGGATGATCAAAACTCATGGACACAACATAATTTTAGCTTTTCTATTATTGAACTATAATTATTAAAATTTGGTTATTATCAAGCATAATCCTTAAATACTTAAATGTAAATCAACATTCTAGTTTACTCAACATTTTGTGAGTGCTTAATATTTGCAAATGATGATGATTCTTAATTTCTGCAAATGATGATGATGATGATCATTTAAAACAATAGAATTAAGACAAGAAAAATACAACAATATTTTTAATAACAACTTGAAAAACAATTAAGATATATGATATTATATTTTATTAATACTATTACTCTTTCCTTCTGTAAAATCAAATTTACTAATTAGATAAATGGCTTATTATTACATTAATTCAATACAAAACTAATACAAAAATTTATATAAGCACAACCAAATAACTTTAATATATAAGTTTGTCATTTTGGATATTTTAAAATAAGCTGGCTTAAAATGACATTTAAAAAAAATATTTCATTTAATACTTACTTAAGACTTTCCTAACTTATTATATCATAAAAATAAATTTCATATGTAACCTGTGTTTTATTTCACTTCCATTCAATTGTGAATCCCTGTTTTATAATTTTACTATATTGACTAATCATGCATAACCTATTCTTTTGAAGTGTTTGTATAAGCTTTACACATGCACACACACCCTGTGATATGTCAACATATATTTTTTTAAAATGTGTTCCCTTTATATTAGAGATTAATACATAAATCACACATATAAAACAAAAATAAAATACATTATATCAATTTTAATATGCATCAAGATAAATAAAAAAAACCTTATAAATGCATATATTTATAGGTTGCTCATTATCATAACAAATGAAGAACAATAAAAAAAACATTTCAATATTACAATGTATAATATAAAAAAATATAAAAAATAATGAAAATTTAAGTTTAAAGATTTAAACTGTGTTTGTGTTATGTTATGTGATATTGAGAATGACTATCGATAAACAAGTCCTTAATGTTTCTGTATCAAAAGAAAAAAATGCTTTGACCAATAAATTAAGGTTTACTTTTAATAAGTAATAATAAAAGATCTGTTAATGAAAGTTCATAGTTACCCGATTATTTTCACTTCTTATAAATGTCCTGAGTTTGAATTTTTTTTGCTCCATTTAAAAAAAGAAAAGTTCTTGTTGATACCTTCTAATAAACATGAATTAATTGACTTGCTGTTTCCACAACTTTAAATTATTTATTTTTGATACTTTTGATAACGCTAAATTCGTTGACTGGCTTTCTTCTAATTTTCTCAAAAAGAGTTATTACAAATACCTTTAGATAAGTATAAACTGGTGGATTTGCTTTCTCTTCCATTTTAAACAGAAATGTTGTAGACACTCTAGATGACAATGAGGAAAATTTTAACAAAAATTTGGTTGATAGCTTAATCAAACCTAGTTATAAGCCCTTTATACATTTTTCTTTTCCTCTTCTTTCCCCTTCTCCCTCCATCCAAAGGTAATGAGCCTATAATAGACCAGGAACCAGAAAAGAAGCATATCAAATAGCTTGTGTGGTTGGCTTTAAACTCGATCATTTTGTTGGTTATTATTCGACTGGTATATGATTCCATAGACATATCAGTGAGCTAACCCATGATGGGGATTTCAAGAAGCAGACACAATGGTTTTAGCAATGCAAATTCATTGTATTATACACAGCAAATTATATTAATATCATTTTATAGAACTGTCAATAAATTCTTCCAAGAAATTCAATTTTGTTCCTTTTTTTCTCTATCTTAATCTTACTGGGAATTACTTATGTATATGCACATCTTCATCTATACTGACTGTAAAAACAGGAGTCATTTTTTTCTCTCAATTTTTAAAGAGTGAAAAAAAAATCAATCACTCACTCTCTTTTTCATAACATTAAAAAAAACTGATAGCTACATCTCCTTTTCCCAACACTAAAAAAAACTGACTGCCACATCTCTTCTTTTAATAATAAAAAAAACTGACTGTCAAATCTCTTCTTTTAATAACATTGAAAAAAAAAGATCTTAGTAATATTATTGATTGACTTTCTTTTAAAACTACATATTGTTAGATCACTCTCCTCCAAACAAAAATTGAACTGCCTCTAAATATTGTTTCACTCATTTTTATTGAGAATCTTTCATCATAGAAAAGGACCACCTGGAAATCTTATCTTGAGATAAAAGATCAAAAGCTTCACAAGTTTGATGTCTGTCGCAATTTTACAAGAAAATTAATAATCACGCTTTATCCCATCAAAGCACCTCTCTTTTAAAAAATAATCTTAGATACAGATAACACAAACAATAAATCTGGAAATCTATAGTCACTAGAAATAGGTGTAAAAATGCTTTATGTTTAAACATTCATACTCACATGAGTACATTTTCACACCCTAATCTACTAATCTTGATCACTTTATTTTACACTTTCTTTCTGATCTACTTTGTTTAATAAGAATATATGTTAAATAGTTTAACACATTATTTAATAAGAAAATATAATAAACAAAAATTAAATATTATTACATTCTCTCTTTACAATTGCTTATTTATTAACTATTTATAAAATATATAATAAATACACACATAAATCTATATATATAAAAGAAAATTTTTTTTAGTTAAATAATATATCTATGTGTTTGAAATGAGTCATATACATACAATTCATATATATATATATATATATATATATATATATATATATATATATATATATATATATATATATATATATATATATATATATATATATATATATATATATATATATATATATATAAAGCTTGCTGTATGTTGTTTTTGTTTCAAAAGTAGTGAATAGAATTAGTGTTAGTTATCATATTTCATCTTATTTATGGGCATCTTAATGGAGCTATAGCAGAGAAGATATCAGAGTAGGTGTTTGGGGAAACATTAGGATTTGAGGGGTAGAGAGAAAAGGAAACAAGGGATAAAGTGTGGTAAGTAGATCCAAAACTGGGGGAAAGGAAGAAATAAAGTAGAGAAGACAATTATTTTTTCTTTCATCTTTTGTCTGGGAATTCATTGCTATGAAACAGTTAGATATAAAGATCCACCTATTTCACCTACTATAGTCATAGTAGAATATTTATTTGTATGTTATTTCACTTCAAATTGCATGTATTTTTTTTAATTCAGAACTCCAAACTTATGCTCTTAATAATTATTGAGTATGTGCATGTATAAGTGCCTATTTCATTGCAATATATATGCAAATAAAATTAATATATATATATATATATATATATATATGCATATGCACATATAGCCCTCCATTTTCTAAAACTGTGTAAACCTAACAGTCTGTGCCACTAGACTTTACATATAGAATTATATTTAAACTTTGGTAAAAAATCAGTTATTTAAAATTTAGTCTTAAATATTTTTTCAAAATAATTTCAAGTTTATTTTTTGCTAAAAGTATAGATGATAAAGTTGTTTATGAGTTATAATTTGTTCAAAGTAATATTTTAGTTAAAGATTGACCAGATCGGCATTATCTAAAATTATTTCCAGTTTATTCTTTGCTAGAAGTACCAATGGTAACGTTGTTTATGAGTTAACACATGCTTAATATTATGCTTTAGTCAAAGATTGATTATATTAGCATTTTCTTAAAAATTATTTTAGGTTTACGATTTTGTTAAAGCTGCAGATAATAATATTGTTTATAAGTTTCAGCATTTGAGCAAAATAATATTTAACTTAATTATCCTTATAGCTAAAATGTCAATTTAGAAATCAGTCAGTCATAAATCCTGACTTGGCCATTTGGAGGGGCCCCAGGAGAGTTTTACTCATAGCTTTAGAGGTGGTAAAAGATAATTAAGAGCACAAGGTTCAAAACAGTAAACATGTAATGTAGAAAGTGCAGAAAAGAAATAGGGTGTGTGCTGAATATAGCTACAAAAACTTACAGTTTTATTATTAAAAAAAGATAATATTATAAAAGGAATATAGAAACACTTAATGTTGCTAAGATGAAAACCATCAGCTAGTGGAAAATAGAATTGATATTTATCTTACATGAGATTTTCTACAAATGCTAATAACAGCAACAATCTTACACCAAAAAACCATCAACAGCCACCTTAAAAGTAAGCATCCAGCCACATAGATAATAATGGAGCTGTATCTAAATCCACCTCAGCTATGATGAAGGTGGATTCAGTAAGCCACCCCAGCTATAAGCAAATTGTATCTAATAAGTCACATTAAAATGTGAAGCTGTATTTACTAAACTGCATCAGAGAAAAAAGCCTGATTCACATCTGTCAATGGGGAATAGAAATCTTCCTCAGAGAAGCCACCCATATATGAACTGCTACTGGAATCTCTTTCGAGAATTACGGTAAAGCATGCTAAAAATACCGTTTCATTCTTTAAAGTAACTATCAAGATAGCACTCATTATGTCTCCTGTATAACTCTGCTATGTAAATGTAAATATGCTATGTATATTTAATTTAGAGTAGTCACTATCAAATTTTGCATGATTATAATCATACACATAAACATATATTTACTTTAATATGTAATGTTTAAATATAAAACTTTAGAGATAACTGTAATACAAAATCTTAATAATTGTTTAGATTTTATTTTACCACATTCTTTATTATAGTTATGTTTGATTTATGCTAAAGTAATCAGAATGGAGTTTCGCAAATTATTAATTCTCAGAGAGTTACTTATGCCCTTTCATTATACTCATTTGCTATAAGAAATCAATAAGTTCCCTTCTGTCCTTAATAATTTTCTGTCATTGATAATTCCACTATGTATAATATAGTCTAATAGATAATTATAAAAGTGTGTTTATTTGCATTTAAGTGAAAGCAATTTTCTACAGTATATGTGCAATTAATATTTAGATCCTTAATAACTCCTAAAATATACTGTAAAAATCCGTAATTATATGTCTTAAGCAGTACAGATGACTCTTAAACCAGATTTTAAGAATTTCCCTATAGTAGAATTATTATGTACTATTTTGGAACTGATTATTGGCAGTAGCATGGCTAGGTGCTCTATAGTTTGCATATTTAATAAATTAAAGTGATTATATTAGATTCATGACGTAAACGTGATGTTCATTAGCAAAATAAGGCTTATCTTCTTGATATATTCTCTACATATATGTGTCTGCATTGGGGTTGATTTAATGCCAAACAGTGCCAGTTTCTTCAGACAGCAAAGCCATTTTGTATTTGATATTTGAAAGGGACTAAAGAGTCTCATCCTTTAAGTAGCTGTTCGATCCTCCAGACTAAAGAGGACTTTTATTAGTATAGTAAGTAGTGCAATACAAAGAACTGATTACTTGGTAATAAATCTTTATGAGCACACTTTCAAGATGCACTCCATAAACATGCCATTGAATCTGAAGTGGCACTGCTGCATCAATTCTGCCCAATGTATTAGATAACCTTGGCATTGATCTGAGCCAGAATATGTATTAACAATTAATTTGTATAGTAAATTAAATGAAAACTTAATGCTAAGCAAAATACATCACAGTTAGTCTGATTGCCCTCATTTTGCTAAGTTTTTGGTGTATATCTTGGCATAAATCTTTACATAACTTTATATAATATTTATTCATCTTTACTTAATTGAAAGGGGAATGGCCAATGTAAAGGTTAATTCACCACTGTAAAGTTTGTTTTATTGTATAAAGCTAAAATATTAATCCTATGTAAAATAACATTCACCTACATGTGAATACTTTATATACCTGGGTTTATTGTTTGTATCATGAATTTATACTTATTTTCCTTCATGTAAAGCTCAATTATTAACCTTTTAGTCATATATACCTTCACCTGTGTGTGCCGGATTTATGTACATTTTGTTTTTTTAATTATGAATTTATATATATTAAATTTTCTAAAATATATCACCTCTCAGTCTCAATCCTTGCTCATCATCTTTATGAGTCACTAGTTAAGTCATTTAGTATTAGTTAAGCAGGATAAGTCTCATGTTCTACCGATTTGCTAGTACCAGAATGTGGTCAAAGAAGTATCGAGGATAGCCTCAGGCAAGTCATTCACTAGTGTGAGATTTGGAAGCATGGGTAAAAGAAGTCATGTATTATCAGACATAATATGTCACTACCCCGACTTAGTCAGCCTATTTCTCTTTATCTGGATTCTCAGTCTGCTGAAAAAATGTATAAACCTGACCATTACATTATGGTGTAAGTAAATAATCTTAATGCCTTATCACTTGTCATACTTTCCATGTTGACAGTTCATTATCTGAGGAAAATGTATTCATAAAATTAAAGTATGGATATTACATGGAATAAATTATTGTTAAATTTTAAAATTTTACTCTATGATTAATCCTCAACCAGGCATTTCATTTTTCTAATATAGGATTATAAATTAAACAGTGCAGTGATATGCATATCAGTATTGGTATATCTGTATAAATGAACTATGATGACAAAAAAATATTAATATTGCTTATGCAAAATTGTCATAACAAAGCTACAAACTGGTATGGATTTTTAGGATGTTTACTATCAATTTTTATGGGGTTTAAAGGCAAACACCATTACATTTGTCTTCTAATTTATGTGCATAAGTTAATCGTGCAACAATCTCTATAAAATGCATGAATCAAAAAAAGAATAAAATATTAGAAAAATGCAGTAATAAATATAAAAATAAATGTAGCTCAGTAAAATTACTTGCATAATATATGATACTAAAGAACAGTATGATATGATAAAAACATGGATAGACACTTTGTTTAATGAGGTTTTTCTAGTTGTAGACCAATGTGGTAGATGATTAAAAGAGCTAAATCAAACATATACCCTGAAGTATTAAAAAAAAGCAATACTGTCTGCCGAACAAATTAAAGATAGTCAAAATTGACTAAGATAGAAAGTAAGATAGTTGAAACCAAATGTAGAAATTAAAAGATGACAAAACCCAACTAAAAAAATAATTTTGAAAGGTTTGGTGGAAGAATTGTAAAATTTTCATAACAAAGTAGTTGCGATTTCTTAAGAAATTGAGCAAACAAAAACGAATATCAAAATTAGCAGTTGCATAAACTACTGAAATTTTGAAAAATTCAAAATGAAAAAAATACAATTATTAGAAAAAAAGACATGTAAAGGCAAATTAAGAAATTCTAATTTAAAGATGAAGATTAACAGAATAAAATAACCGACAGGATAGATCACTTAAGGCTGATAATAGAGAATATTTCCAACTTTATAGTTGGATAAAATATCCACAACAAGGAAGTATGTGGCAATACAGTTGCAAACTAAAATATTCTGCATCCTCAGTTTATAGAATATACCAAAGGTAGTAACGAGTATTAATGATTAGAATCTTTTCAAGCAACATGGATGAAGTATCCGTTGACTATGTTAATAGTACTGGAAGTATATTTTAGCCTATGTCTGATAATGGAAAACAAAAAAAATACAAGATATGGTATTTATTTGCATCCTGTAGGACTCTTCATTATCCATTGACGAATTTAATAAAAAATAAAACAAGATTTAAGTAATTGTTGTTGTAATGAAGATTATTATCAGAAAAAAAAATATATCACGTAACCTTTTATCCTTCTAAATCAGTCAATCGTTTGTTTGGTTTTTAAACACCGTATTGTCATTTTTATCACTTATTTCCTAATGACTAACAATGTTAATGCTCGATAAAAAGCATTGTTCATGATAAATCATTTTAAAATGTCTTATATTTAAATTATTATAGCAGTAATATAAAAAATATTTTTTTTATCTTTTAATAGTTTAAACATGGAAAGATTTTTTGTGCAATGAACAATATTGAACAATTAATTTGTAATATAATCTCAAGTAACGACTAGATAATTTTATGAAATGTCAAACGAATAAAAACATAGACTTATTTAAATTTTTTAAATCACTAGAACATCATCACATGATCAATGTCCTTTGCATACACAAGCTGTTAAAACAATAGCAAATCTTTGTAGAGTAGTGTCACCCAATGCAAACCATAATAATTAATGAAATGCCAAAAGACTTTTGTATAAAATCCTTATCTATTGCCTACTCATCAAGCATCTCAGACTATTTTATATCTTGTGCATTTTATCACTAAGGAGCCTTGAATTTCAGAATGGACGTAGATTTTTGTCAGTAATGCAATCATTCAACAGCTGACTTTTATTTATTCAGTTAATTATAAAGGTATGAGTACAAAAAAGAAAATTCAATAATGTTTTTCATCAAAATTAATGTTCTTTTATAGACATATAGAAACGAACTGATTTTAGGATCTCTATATTTTGGTGTCTTTGGTTTTTTAATTACCATAGTTATTTTCATCCTATGGCCAGAATTGATATTAAATCAACAAAACATCACATGATCACCATTTCCTATATTTACACAAACAGTTTAAACACTAGCAAACATTCCATACATGCAAGCCATAGTAGGTAATGAAGGCTAGAAATTTTCAGCATATAATTCTTATATATTGCCTACTCATCTATTATCCCCAGATAAAATTCTAGCTTGTTGCTTCTACCAGTGAGGAACTTTAATCTGAGAACAACACTCATAAACACTTCTTTTTAATGCAACCCTACAGCAGCCACCTTTACCTATTTAGTCTACTATAAATCTATCATGCAAAGTGAAACAGAATAATATTTTTATCTCAAGCTACTTTAATTGTATAACTATATAGATCTGAACTGATGGCAGTATCTAGATATTTTATAAAATTAAAAAGCAGTACTCTCATATCCTGACTCCTCACTTATAAAAATCACAATCTAGAAATTAATCTGGTAGTAATGTATAAGTAGGCATTAGATAAAATTGTATGCATAAACTTTCTAGCATCCACTAATTACAATAGTTGACACTACTGTAATGAGAATTTTTTAGTGTTTAACAGTTTTTTCACACATGTGGAATGATGATTAGGATATAGTTATTAAAAAAGAAAGACACAAAAATGTATAAATACTGAACTGGATTCAGATCCATATGACTATAGAAGTTAGTTTTCTTGGATTGTAATCATTACTGGTGTTCATTTTAGGATGGTAGATTCATAATTAACTAAATAAGTAAAAGGGTAGCTGATAAAAGTTTGCATTAGATCCAATGTTCTAAGTAATTTGTCCTTAGAATGACAATTTTTCACTGAGAATCCCACTATCTAGAAACTAGTAAGGAGATATTGGATGAAATAGGCTAGACATTTCATGCACAAACCTTCTCGCATATATATATATATATATATATATATATATATATGTATATATATATATATATATATATATATATATATATATATATATATATATATATTGTACTGGATTGCTCCACTGAAACCACTTACTTACACATATATAAGTTTTGGCTGGTTTCAAACTTCTCCATAATACATTTACAATTTTGTTTACTTATAAATGTTACGTAAACCAACCGGCACGTTCGAGCAAAATGGGAGATTTTATTGATAGCTTTAACTATCAACAATGGCCTGCCTCAGCTGCTAGATTCAAACTCCTACTATCCAAACATTTTATTTGTTTCAGAGTAAACCCTGGGCGCCAGCTAGTCTCAGACTAATGTATTTGGTCAGTAGGCTCATAATCCAGCACTCGAAGTGATCCCAAAACTAGCCCAGTCTAATTTTAATCAATAATAAATATAGTTTAATTAGTGGTGATTGAATTGATAAAAGATTGGTAAAGAATAGGTAAAAGAGATTGATAAAAAGAATTGACCGACAAATAAAATTTAATTTTAAAGACAATTTATTAACTAATATTAATTTACTAAATTTAAACATCTTTATAATTTTTAACTAATATAACACATGCACATTTTAATTTAACACATTATAATATCTATCTTATGAAAAGCATAAATAATATTTGACATTGATAAATTATCTCACATTCACAAACACGCACATCAATAGTTCATTTTATGCATGCTTATAGAGTTCAAATTACTTGTCTCTGTAGGATTTACGAATTACAGTGGTGGCTACTATATATAAATGAGAATAATAAAATGTTTTACCTAGGATTTTTGAAATGTTGATATTGCTTGTTGTTGGCTGCTTCTGACAGAGTATATCTAACTGGTTAGATTTGACATTTCTTGAGGAGATTTGATGCTAATCCGTTGGTTTTATTCTTGGAGACAGTTGAACATTTGCAGAGGATTTCTGAGCTGTTATGCAGACGTTATTTTATGGGCAGGTTTTGATTATCTTGTTGGACTAAAGGGCTGAAGTAAAGTGTATATTCCCAAAAGCAGCTCAACACCACAGTTCTGTTTCTGGATACATAATAAAAACTGCACTGTTATCTGAACTGAAACAAGACTGTCACTGGAAACTAGGCTGAACTGATGTCCGATAAAAATCTGGCTATTTATATATGTGAAGTGTTTTTGTTTTAATATCCTCCGGCAATATGTGTTGCCGAAATTCCTAATCCTTTGACAACATGTTTTTGAAGATTGTTTAATTAGTAGTAGCTTTCATAAACATGTTGTTTTTATATCTTTAATTAGTATCCCACCGCTGGTGTGGTTTTTTAAAATCATTATTTAACTTAATAGCCATTGCTGTGTTTTCCAAATATAATTTCTTTCTAACTTTTATTTATATATTTTTTAATATTATTCTAACATGCATACATTTATTTACACTCGCACACACATATATAATTTATTATAATAAGCTCAAATGAAAAGATTTATATTTTTTAAACTTTAAATTATTTATTTTTAAGAATACTAATTAAGGAAAACTGTACTTTCTTTTATAAAACTTTTAGTTTAACTTTCTAAAGAAAACCCCCTTCCCACTTTTAATCAATTATTTTCCAACTTTTATTTCAAACTCTTTTACGACAGATTTTTAATTTAATAATTTTTTTTAGACAAAATTATTTTATATACATGTGCCAATTTGGCCTTGGCACATTACACCCCCCTCCGTTTTAGAGTAAAATGCGTCATTTTTGACCATTTTATCTCTTGCAACTTTAATTCTTGATTCTAAATATTCATTTATTTTCTAAGTTTGCTTTTCATAATGCTTTCACTTTACATACCAAGGGCAATCTGTTTTGACTATCCTTTCCTTCTATCTATGCCGAATACATTGTTCACAATGATCTAAATCATGGATAATGACCACCGGGACAAACTAATTTTGTCGCACATGGATCTTTTGGAAATGATGCAGAAGGAGATTCGCTGACTTAAACTGACTTACACATATATAAAATCGAAGCTTCATTTGCCGGGTTTCTACCAGACTTAGAAAAAGAAATGGTCGCTGTGAAATGGCAGGAATTTTCAACTGTCCATTTTCGACTAACGCTTTGGAAAGAGGAATGATCCCTGATAAGTCTGTTATGGGTACTAAAATTTATCCAGTCGGCAGCTTTAAACTTATCCTTAACCAAACTTATTTCTATACTACCCTCATTCCCTTTTGATATAGATAAATCCCTACACATGTGTATACATACAGCACAATTATACACCTACTAATATTCTAAATATTGAGTTTTATACTGGACTTGCTTACAGGGAATCTATAATAAATAAATCCCTTCTTGCATGCATCATGAGGTGCAGCAGTGCCAAGAAAATAACCTAAAAGGATATCTGGATAAATACATTTCAGATACGCATCATGAGGTATTGTATTTACCGAATATTACCAGTGTATGTGCGCGTATATACACATGTATACTTATACACTCTTAATACACTTAGATTGACTTTATATTTTTATTATTAAACTTACAACCTTATTTTTAAATTCACATGAACATTAGCTTAAACATTTATTTATATTAACCATTACTTGAATATTATTTTCAAACCCTTATGAACATTATTTAAAATATTTAGTTACACTAATCTTACAATACTATTTTTAAACCATTATGGAATTTAACTTTATATATTTATGTGCGTGTATTCAGAAAAATTATTTAATTTTATTATGATCCAATATTTACTCAACTTTTATTAACTTGCGTATATTGAAAAACAACTTACTTTACTATGATTCATTATTAACTGATATATATATATATATTATTATATATATATATATATATATATATATATATATTATTATACAGATATATTATATATATTTTATTTGACTTGAATACTTTAAACCATTTATTTACTTCCTTTTATTAACTTGCATGTATTCCAAAAAAAAAATCTATTAGTTTATCACGAGTCATTCTTTATTGTTATTTACTACAGATATATTACGCTTATTTATTTAACTTGTTTTTATTGATTTTATTTGACCTATATTTATGAACATTTTTTCTTAATTACTTTATGTGCATGGAGAAAAAAAAATATTTTATTTTACAAAGCCTCTGTCATTATTATTACTTTAAACCATTTCATTTATTATTATTCATTTATTTTTAAATTTATCATCTTAAGTTTTAAATAGAAGTTTCAGATTTCATTTGTTAGATTTATTTACTTTAGAATAATCATATTCATGCTCATTGTCCATTTCCGGTCCTTTTTGTTTATTTCCTTTACTATTCCACCTGTTTACTAACTTTTAAACTATGTCAGGTGGTTCCTTCTTTCTACTTACTAACTCTATAATATAAACTAACTTTCCTCTCTTATCTAGCCCATTTTTATAATTTATTACTTTATCTCTTTCTCTTTCCATTCTATTTTTAACTTTGTAAATCAGAAAACCTTAATATTTAGACAAACTCCAAATTACTTCAATCTGGGAATATTTTTTTCTACACTTTCTTTTTGGTTAAAGTCTCCATCTAAAACAAATATGAACATTTACTTTAACCTTTTTATTTTTTATCTTGATTAATTTTATTTCCAAACTACTATGATTGATGCTATCTTCTACCTCTTGATCTACATTTGTTTCTACTTTATCTGTTGCAACACTATCTGATTCTAATTCAAATTCTATTTCCATATTTATCATATCAACTTTCTTTTTCATCTTCCTTATTTTCTTTGACAAAATCTACTTCTATGATCTCTTGATTTTTCTCTACATTTCCTGTAATTTCACATCATATATCTGTTATTTCCATAATGAGTTCTTGCTAACTTTGCCTGAATTCTTGATGCATTTCTTCCATCATATTCATCACCATTTTCATCATCTTCTGCATCTCAGACATTTCTTTCTTTTTTCCATTTTTAACACAATATTTTATTTCTTTGACTAAATTTAAATACAAGCTGTTTATTTATTTTTCTTACTAAAATGGAAATATATGCTGACTCCATCTCTCCTTTGTCCATTTTTTTCTACCCATTCCTAACACTTTATCTCTGCCCAAATATCAACTGTCCCTCTGATTTAACAGAATGATTTATTTTAACCAACGTAAATAGCATAAATCTTTTTTCATTTAAAGAAAAAAGTTTTCGGTCAATTCTTTTTTTAAAATTAAATCACTTTAAGTACGTAATTTCGCTTTTCTATAAAAAAAATTTCAAACAAAAAACAGTATTTAATTACTATTGTTTCTTAGATCCAGCCTCAAATGTTGGGAAAGCCATTTATGTACTGGATTGCTCCACTGAAATCACTTACTTACATGTATATAAGTTTTAGCTGGTGTCAAACTTCTCCATAATACATTTACATTATTGTTTACTTATAAATGTTATGTGAACTAACCGGCACGTTTGAGCAAAATGGGAGATATTATTGATAGCTTTAACTATTAATAATGGCCCACCTTGACTTCTAGATTCAAACCCCTACTATCCAAACACTTTATTTGTTTCGGAGTAATCCCCGGGCACCGGCTAGTCTCAGACTAACATATTTGGTCAGTAGGCTCATAATCCAGCACTCAAATGATCCCAAAACTAGCCCAGTCTAATTTTAATCAATAATAAATATAGTTTAATTAGTGGTGATTAAATTGTTAAAAGATTGGTAAAAAATAGGTAAAAGAGATTGATAAAAAGAGATTGATAAAAAGAATTGACCGATAAATAAAGTTTAATTTTAAAGACAATTTATTAACTAACATTAATTTACTAAATTTAAACATCTTTATAATTTTTAACTAATATAACACATGCACATTTTAAATTAACACATTATAATATATATCTTATGAAAAGCATAAATAATATTTGACATCGATAAATTATCTCACATTCACAAACACGCACATCAATAGTTCATTTTATGCATGCTTATAGAGTTCAAATTACTTGTCTCTGTAGGATTTACGAATTACAGTGGTGGCTACTATATATAAATGAGAATAATAAAATGTTTTACCTAGGATTTTTGGAATGTGGATATTGCTTGTTGTTGGCTGCTTCTGATGGAGTATATCTAACTGGTTAGATTTGACATTTCTTGAGGAGATTTGATGCTAATCCATTGGTTTTATTCTTGGAGACAGTTGAACATTTGTGGAGGATTTCTGAGCTGTTATGCAGACATTATTTCAGGGGCAGGTTTTGATGATCTTGTTGGACTAAAGGGCTGAAGTAAAGTGTATATTCCCAAAAGCTGCTCAACACCGCATTTCTGTTTCTGGATACATAATATAAACTGCACTGTTATCTTAACTGAAACAAGACTGTCACTGGAAACTAGGCTGAACTGACGTCCGATAAAAGTCTGGCTATTTATATATGTAAAGTGTTTTTGTTTTAATATCCTAAGGCAATATGTGTTGCCAAAATTCCTAATCCTTTGACAACATGTTTTTGAAGATTGTTTAATTAGTAGTAGCTTTCATAAACATGTTGTTTTTATATCTTTAATTAGTAGCCCACCGCTGGTGTGGTTTTTTTAAATCGTTATTTAACTTAATAGCCATTGCTGTGTTTTCCAAATATAATTTCTTTCTAACTTTCATTTATATTTTTTTAATATTATTCTAACATGCATACATTTATTTACACTCACATGCACATATATAATTTATTATAATAAGCTCGAATGAAAAGAGATTTATATTTTTTTAAACTTTAAATTATTTATTTTTACGAATACTAATTAAGGAAAACTTTACTTCCTTTTATAAAACTTTTAGTTTAACTTTCTAAAGAAAACCCCCTTCCCACTTTTAATCAATTATTTTCCAACTTTTATTTCAAACTCTTTTACGAAAGATTTTTATTTTAATAATTTTTTTTAGACAAAATTATTTTATATACATGTGCCAATTTGGCCTTGGCACAATATATATATATATATATATATATATATATATGGTGCCATATGTTTGGCCTTGGGGTATATATATATATATATATATATATATATATATAATCAAAACTACCCCAAATCCAAAATTAATCCAGACCAGCATAAAAATAATATAAAAAGACAACCTAAGATTTCACTGCTACAAGCAGACTTCTCAAGTGTAAAGAACTACAAAAACTACACAATATATATAATATTAAAAACTACCCACAAATCCATTCACTTCCCATCCACCCTTAATATTAAAAGAACTCTTAAATAAGTTAATTGCTTCAGAATAATACATTTTCAATAATAAAGACTCGGGAAGTGAATGGATTTGTGGGTAGTTTTTAATATTACATATATTGTATAGTTTTTGTAGTTCTTTACACTTGAGAAGTCTGCTTGTAGCAGTGAAACCTTAGGTTGTCTTTTTATATTATTTTTATGCTGGTCTGGTTTAATTTTGGATTTGGGGTAGTTTTGATTTTATATTGACTAGTTTAGCTTTATGCTTGTAATATATATATATATATATATTGTGCCCTTTTCTATAGGTCGGTAATAGTTCATAACAGTCAATTACTAAAAAAATTTAAATTTTAGAATATGTTCTTTTAATACATTAATTATAGTTTGTCGATTATATCTTTAAAGTACAATTTGAAGCTAAAGAGAATATGTAGTATATAAAATCATTTAAAAATATTTAAGTAAAGTTTAAAATATTGTTTCATATGGTTGTAAAAGCTGGCCATATTAAATAACACAGCTATAAATATTAAAAGTATATTTAATAAATTCGATTTTAATAGTTTAAAACTGATAATTTAATAAATGCTATGTTTAAATTTATAATCATATGTAATAGTCAAAATTAATATAATATATTTTAAAAATAAACTTTATAATGGTGAGAATTGTATTTAATTCTATATTTTTAAAATTATTCTTCCAAATTTTTTATAATTATTTTATATAATATAATAAGTGTATCAATTTTATAAAACTGGGCAGAGAAATAGATTAAAAATCGTCTGTCAAAGTTATTAATCATGTGACTTGTATATTACATACATTCTCACACATGCTTGTTTGAGTTAATAATAAAGTTTAAAATATTTTGAAATTGCAGTATAGAATTGGATGGAATTGTTGCCTGTCATAAAAGTAAATAGTATTAAACATTAAGTTAACTATCATATGTAATGTTTTAAATAATGTAATAAAGACGAATAAATTCATAATATAAAAATTAAATATTTTATTTAAATAAAAATAGATAAATTGAATATTAAGAAATGGAATAAGTTATTAAATGTTATTTTAAAAGTTATTTTAAATGTTTAAATAGTTTTAATAAAATAAAATAATAATTGAAGTAAAAGTGGAATTTTAAATAATATTTTTTAAATTTTATTACGTCATAATTTCTAATTTTGAAATTCAATTCTACTATAAACTAAAAATATGTAAATTTGTTCTCAAGCTAAAGTAAGAATTAACCAATAGGAATAGGTATTCTTACAGACTATAAATATGATTTGCACGGGGTTATAAGGGGAGATTAATAATGTATTGAAACCAAAGAAAGGTATATTAGCAGCTCTTAAAGAGATAGTATTTTTTTTTATATTTTTTTTATTTTAGTCAATTTTTTTAGTACTTTCTTATCGTTTTATTTGCAAAAAAACTAATTGATAATTTTTTTAAAGTATTTTTGCAAAAGAGGGTGTTAAAATATAATAATTTAGAAACTTCGTGGAAATGATTTTCTAATTTTTAAAGTACTTACCAGTCGTATTTTATCTAAAAGTTTAACCTAAACTTCGCAATAAAAATGGATATACTACGAAATAAAATGGATATAAGTTGTAATGCTGAAAAAATGTTTGGAATATTTATTGATACAGCTTTATTAATATTTCACCGAAGAACTGTTTTGGTACATAAAAAACCATAGCTCGGACATCATACGGAGTCTAATGAAAAAATTGGAGATGCATTATTATTTATAAGCCTATCCAAGATTTATTTTTTAAATAGTAATAAGACAATTGTATATTGCATGAATTATTTTATATAATATTATATCAAAAGGAGTAAAATGTTATATCCTTTCTGAAGGTAACATTTTTTTATTTTTTTTTTAAAGTGATATATAAAAATACCAAACGAAAGTTTAAATGTATTAAGAAGGAAACTTATATAAAAAAGTGAACATATAGTTGAATAAAAGATGGATCCATAAAAATACAAATAGTACTTAAAAGTTTATCGGATAACTAAAGCTAAATTAGATGGAATATGCATGGATACACTGGCAGAGAAAATACTTAAAAAAAAAACTTTACGGGATTAATTAATATTATGATTTAATAATTATCATCCTAAATACTAAAACCAAGGATTATTTTCTATAAATTTTACTAAATGGATTAATAATTATTTTTTATTTTAAACTTTAACGCGCTTGGAGGAGAACATTTTTAAAAACTCTAGAGAAAATAATAAACATTTTGGACTTATCAGGAACTATCGTCAAGAAAATATGTAATTATAGTTTTGATTCCTTTTATTTTGTTAACCTAGTTTAAATCTACATTTTTATATAAGATTAGGAAAAAACATAAAAACATTAATTTATTAATATTAAAATTTTATAATATAACAATCTAATAATTTAGCTAAAAATATTTTAATATAAAGTGTATGGGTGTGAATTTTTTTTTATATCTGCAATGCTCAAGTGGATAAAGGAAGCCTACTGAACACGATGACTAGATAAAGGTTATTGGTAATAATAATAACTATTGATAATTTATAATGTATATCTTTTTTTGTTTTCTTTTGATCATCCATAAATTGGAAGAATGAAGTGTAAAAGTTTTTTACTTATATGTACCGCATTTCATACAACATTTTAAAAAACATTATGAGATAGGATTGATTTGAAAATATGCATACAACAATTTTTTTTTTATTAGTGATATAATCCAACATAACAAATGATTGTGTGATTCTTTTAAAATTTTCATGTTATAGGATATTCAAATATTGTCTAAGTAGATTGTATATGATTAAACATACAGAGCAATGATGTAAGCAACTTTTCTTATGGAATCGTAAGATTGTTTAACTATTAATGAATTTTATTTATTGTTTTTGTAAATGCAGATAGTTATTTATCGATGTAAGATGTGGAAAATCTTGAGAAATAATGTTGAGATAGTGGCTTGGAAGTACTTAGTGAACAGGAAACCAAGATGATGTTTTAAGAAATAGGATGTTATAAGGAATGGAAATAATATTTAGTCTTTATGTGAATATCAGCATAGTTAACAAAGCCCTATGACTGATACACATTTTATTTGGACAGTGTTTATATTTCTTTAAATATTTGATGTTCTAATAAAGCTGAAGAAATAGCTTTAACATTGTCCCTGTACTAGAAGATATTAGGCAGGTAAATGCCATACCTCTTCGCACTGTGCCATGATTTTGAGATATGTTAAGAGTAATACTCTAGCTTTCTTCCTTAATCCTATGCATCTGTTTTCGCTATCTTTATTTCATGTAACTGCATCATTTAGTAAGATATGTTTAAGAGAAGTGATAAATAATTTAGAACTTAGGTTATGCTATCATTTTGTATAAGATTGGTTTATTTGCTTAGAAGGGATAGGACATTATAACTTAAAATTGAAGATCCAAAGTATCCTAAGGAAAGAAAAGAATCATAGAATATATTTTGAATTTTATTTCGAAAATGAAATATTAATTTTTTTAAAATAGGGTATCTAAACAAAGATATTTTCTTTAAAGTGATAATAATTTTAAATGCTTTAGTTTAATTTTTTTTTAAGAGAAAAATAAGTATTGCATATTTTTAAAATACAATAGTACAAAGTAAATTATGTAAACAATATGCATAGTATATTTTTTGTTTATTGATTAACAGAAATATATTGATGATTACACTTATATCATACTAAAGTAAGGCTTAAAGAAGAATATATTATGATTAGTAAACATTGTGTGATAAATACTAAAATCTAGTACTGAATTTTGGATAATATTTTGTGTAACATCTTTGACTTTGCAAGATGAAATTTTTTTAATATTTTGAGAAGTCCATACTCATTATAAAATTTTGTTTTCTATAGAATGTTTTCTAGGTATGAATTTTTTTTAAATAAGATAGTTTAGCAATATTAAGGATAAAATGCTGTTGCTAATAAAGTAGATAAATATATTTGTAATAAGTTAACCATAATGAGAAACCAAATAGTAACATTTTTTTTTAAAATTTTGTCCTAAATCTAAATAAAGATATAATTGAAATATAAATTATTATTTTTATATAACCCGGTAGATCAAACTGTAAAGTAAAAAGTTAAGGATATCCACTGTAAATAGTGTAAATAAATTGTTTATTTATTTGTTATTAGTAATAAACTTTGTTAAATTTTGTTATTTCAAAAATTTTGTGTCCGAGTTATTAATTTCTCCACATCACTGCATGAAATCATGATATATGCATAATAATTGAAACAAATATATAATTTTGCACAAAAGATAAATAGAGAATTATTTTAAGAATTTTAAATATTTTTTTGGTATTCATTATAATTAAATAATCATAATCTTACATTATTTTATTGATCATAAATCAGTTATCACAATATTATATTAAATTATATGCTATCAGTTGCCACACATATTTTGTTTGTCAGATTATTAAAATGCTACCACGTATTTATTATATCATTACATGAAGATAAAAGATCACATTATATTATTTCATTATTTTGTTATGGTAATAAAATTATAGTAAAAAGAAAAGTTATACAGAATTAGTTAAACAATGAAGAATATTATTACTGTTATTTATTATCATTAGTTTCAGTGTAGTAGATTATGACATAAAATCCCTTCTCATATTTTACTACTGTATTTTTAAATTAACTTAGAGTAAAGTTTATGAACCTGAGATTATTTTATTGAGCTAGATTATTACAAATAGAAGATTAAGATTTAATTATTAGTTTAGTCTTAGTGAGTAGAAGTTATTAAAGTCTTAAGAATATTATGAGTTTGTTATTTGAAATAGTAATAAGGGGGGATAGTGTTCTTACGCCACTGAGGTAGTATCCTTTGGGATATTGGCTCAATGCAATCTATCTTGTCACCTGTATTTTCAGTTCAAGTCTCAAGAAAATATTAAATATTTATTTAATTTATTTTTATAAACTGAACCTTATTCGTATTTTAAATTTGAGATAGTAAAATATTTTAATTTTAATGCTGAATATTTTAGTTATTAATTATTAACTGAGATAGAACCCGTTTTCTTTTATATCATATATTATCTGGAAGTGAGGATGCACGAGAGCAAGGTTAGAATATATATATATATATATATATATATATAATCAATATATATATATATATATATATATATATATATATATATTGATTACTCTAGCTTGCATTGATGACACTACTATATGAAAAATTTACTACTGTTTAAATGTTTTAATTGAATAAAAGATGGTTTTATTTAAATTTCCAATAACTTGTTATTGACTTTATAGTTTTTATGTTACTATTTTAAAGTTTTTTTTTTTTTTTCTTTTAGAAGCCATCTTGAATATTGAAGATTATAAGTTGACATACTATCTTTCCTGGTATTTGCTTAAAGCCAATTTGTTATAACTTTACACAAACAAGCACATTCTTTTAAAATCTAGCTATGCTAAGTGGATTCTTTTGTAAAGTTCTGTTCATGATGCATTGGCGTTAGAGTGGTCAGCATAGCTTCCGTACATGAAGTTGTCCCAAGTGTGTGGGTTTTCTTCCCAGCTGATGCTTTGACACATAAAAAAAAGACTTTATCTTTCACATTTGCCAATAATTATCTTGACTAAATGTTAAGAAAGAGAGTACATGTATTTATAAAATTCAAAACAAATGGTTTACATCATAATTAAAAAAATATTTTAACAATTTATTATTTTCATTTAACTTACCATTTTTGGACATACCCCATCCAAACAGTAGTGCCTTTACTTGGGTGTAAAGTGTGTTATTTGGTAATAGGCAGACTGGTTGAATGCAATCAGAAAATTGAAGTTTATATTTTAACTTTATTAGAGCAATGTCATTACGTTTCTCATTCTTATCAGCATATCCAGTCATATTATTATACTCAAACATGCTTTCAATTTTGTATTCATTTGGTATAAAAGAGTAATTGTAGCTTGTTAGATTTGTTTGCCCACTGACTGCTGCAGCAGAAATGCGTGGAGATAAACTAATCAAAACATAACAAACAACAGTCATAAATATATAAAATTCATTTTCCATAAGGAGCTATTCTAAATATAAATGTGAAAATACACTCATACAGAGTTTAAAAAATTAATAATATATAGGGGATTTGAACTTTGACCTTCACACAACCCTAAACCATCCATGCTATTTCATATTGCTGATACACTTGATCACATCCATGTCGAAAAGATAAATAATCACCAATATATATCTGGACCAACTGATGACTGCTGATTTAGAATAAAATACATATATTGATGTTTTTTTTTTTTTGACATGTGTGTGATCAAGTATATTAGCAGTATAAGATAGCATCCTTAGTTGAGAGTTATGCAGAAGTCTAAGTTCAAACTCCTATATATTACATATATATGCGCAGGTATAAAAAATCCTGTAATGTAGAAAAAATATATATTTCCAAAATTTAATAATGTTTATTATACCAAGTATACTTTTGATATTTTCATGTCATATTCATGGAGAGTCTGCTGAGAACAATAATATTTTGCTGATTTCAATATTATTACATTTTGGTTTTAATGTTATTACTTATAGATCTGAGACTTGGACACTTAATAGAAAAGCGATATGAAGACTTCAGACCACTCAAAGAATTATGGAGAGACGAATGTTGGGAATAACAAAAAGAGGTCAAAATGCAATATATGAGTAAGAGAACAAAGAGATGTTACTGACCTCATTGAAAAAATTAAAAGACTTATGTGGAGTTGGGCTGCACATATCGCTAGAAGAGATGATAATAGATGGACAATTGAAATCTTAAACCGGATTCCAAGTGATTGTAAAAGACCTAGAAAAAGACCACATGTGAGATGGATAGATAAAATAAGAAAGTGTGCAGGGGTGATGTGGAGAAGAGAAGATACAAATTGGAGATGGATTGAACTTGGAGAGACCTTCATCCTGCAGTCGTTTGATAATGGTTGTTGATGATGATGACTGGAAATGATGTTTACCTACTATATTTCACATGTGGATACAGCACATCCTCCCCACACCAATTCTATAGTATTCTTTGGCCAATATTTTAAATATAGGTTAAAGTAATCACTCCAATCTCTCTCCAGATTTCTCAGCCAGTTGAATTTTTATTGCCAAATACCAAAGAACATATAATTAGCCATATTGTTTTTAATGCATGGATTATAACCATTGCATTATGCAGATTGAACCTAATCACATATTATTAACAGATCCTTTAGGTCTATTATTGGCATATGAACCCTATGTAATTCTAAAAGCCGTATATCACTTTTCTATGTAAATGTAATATTAGTAATATAAATGTTTGAACATTTATGCAAAAAATATAACCAAATATTTAATGTATTTAACATGTAATATATCGATTGCATGCTAGGAATGATTAAAAGTATTTAAATAAAAATATTTGGTTACCTTTCTGATATAAATGTCCAAACATTTATATTAGTAATAGGGCATTTGAACACAGATTTTCAAGACCCTTCAATTATCCACACTATCTCAGAAAGCTGATACACATGACCAAACATATGTAGAAAAGATAAATAATCATTAGTATACATATTTCATGCTAAACCACTGATTGTATATATGTGAGGGAGATGATAATCTGGACAAACTGATGAGTGCTGATTTAGCACAAAATACACATATTGGTGATTATTTGTCTTTTTTACATGTGTGTGGTCATGGGTATCAGATGTATGAGATGGTGTGGGTGGTTGAAGGGTGCATAAAAGTCTGAGTTCAAATCCCCTATATTTACAATTAAGCTCCAGTTTTGTGAAGAGTGTCTCGTTTTCAAATATTTATATTAGTAATATTAAAACTCTACTATAAATGACATTTCATTTCACGATTGGGATATGATGCACTGCATACGAGCTTAGTTTAGTAATAATCAACACATGAACCGGTATAGAGATTAAACCTGCCGATCATTGTTTACGGGTTAATATTATGGACGCATCTAGAAATTGTCGAATTTTTCTAAAATTCTTAATAGTCTGAATTAGATTTTTTTTCTAGTTATTTTTTTTCTTCCTCTCATAATGTTTTCAGGGGAAAAGTTATTTGTAAGAATTTAAAACAAGTTTCTTCTTTCCATTTTGCAAATTTTAAACAATCTAGTCGACTTTAATAACAATTTAAAGAAAGCAAAACAAGTTTAAAATTCTAGATTATTTATATAGTATCCAGTTTTATATAATTAATAATGCCTTGAAGATTTTAAAATAGTCATTACTTGACTTGTAAGAAATATTCGTATATAATTTTTTATATAATGTTATGAAGTGTTTAAATTATTCGACATTTTTTATTATACATATCTGAATGTAAAGAGATGGTTATTATTGCAGGTGCATGTATATATAAAATAAAGCATTAGAAACCATGTGAAGTGTCGTTTCTATGTTTGACAATATAATTAATTATTCTACTGACTACAATTATCAACAAAGCAAAACTCTCCATACAGTAGTGCCACCTGTGCCAAACAGATTAATCAATGGATGCCAGAAGATTTGTGCATAAAATCTTTATCTAATGCCTACTCATCCAATATCCCCAGACTAGTTTCTGGATGTTGGCCTTTGTCGGTGAGAAGCTTTGGATCTGAGAGCTTAATGATTACCGTTATCCATATATACACGGATTTATACATTTTTTTTCATCGGGTACAGCAATTTTTCTGCCCATGCTCATTTTATTAGTTATTAAAAAAGGCAAAACTCTCCATACAGTTAGATGCAATCATAAGTAAATGGTGATCAGGTGATGTTTAATGGTTTAATATTTAATTAGTTATGCGTTGGACATGTGATTTGTTTACAGCTTGAGATTTATGGTTATTGATTTTACATTAGATAAAGCTCTTTTCCTTCCTATGTTTATATATATATATATTTCACACTTTAACACGGGTTATTTATGAACTTATTGATTATTGCATCTTATAATTTCTTTTCATGGCTGGGATCTGATGCACTGCATATGAGCTTAGGTTTGTAATAGTCAACGCGTAAACATGTCTAAGGATTAAACCTGCTGATCATTGTTTACAGGTTAATATTATTGTGAAAATACAGGTGGAAACATCTAGAAATTTGTCTAGTCTTTCTAAAATTCAATTATTGGGATTAAAGTCAACATTGAAGAAAATTTTATATAAACTATCATACAAAGCATATTTATTTTAAAATGGTGAATAATCAGTCAAACCATCTGTTTAATATAATCCAGTGTTTAAACCTTGCCATTGGTGTAAGTTTGTTATTGGTAATTATTTATCTTTTCGATATATATGTGTTCAAAGTGTTTAAGTATTATGAGATAGAGTGGAGTGTGATGGGTCATGTGAAAGTCGGTGCTCATATATCCTACATATTACTTATATTGATACAGGTATATAATAAGCCTGTATTTCAGTTAATTTCCAATATTGTAACAAATAAATAAGAATTGGCTATGATTTTAACACACTCATATATAACGTTTAATTTGTTTAAATATGAAATTAATGAAGTGCATTTTACAATAAAATCTCTTTCACGTTATATACATTGTTTTACATTTTATTCTTAAAAAACACAAACAATAAAAACAAAACGGGATTTCCATGAAATGTATGAGAAATTAGAAATGACCAAAATATTTTGTTAGGGGGCTTTTAATCTAATATTTTTATGCAAACCTCTCTTCACTCTTCATGAGTAGTCATAAAACATATCTTCAATTTAGGGATGCATTTCACCACTATACTAATTTCTTTTTTAAAATACAATTTTATTCAAAAAGATTATCTGGTTTTACACTGAAAACCAATACATAATTGCACATCACCAATCTGAGATCACAATGAGTAAATGAGAGTTAAACCTTAGATTCGAGCCAAAATGTCCCTGTACACTACTAAGACTCTTGTGAAAATGTGAATCCCCAACAACACCCCATTAGAACAAGCACAATCATTGAGAAGTGCTATTTGAACCCATGTGTCATGATGCAAATGGGTCACTATACTGCTTGTAAATGATTATTCTATTTAATAATCACTTATTTACCTTTTCTTTATTTCAACGCATAAGAGAAAAAACATAAAAATAATACTTTTATCATATAGGTTTCTTGTTGCATGTTTAGTTCAACATGCTATTAATCATGTTGTAAGCTTGACTTTGATTAAAAACCATCATATGATAATATATGTATCAGAGAATATATATTCAAACCATAATCAGAATTGAAATATATTATTATAAGCACACATTTTACATTCTCTTTTGAATGAATCACGGGGTATAAATTGAAACAAATTGTATAGTTTGATTGAGTGAAAAAAATTGCACCTCATCAAACTAGGTAAAGCCAATATTTATTGAAATTCAATAACTCATACAGAATTAACAACTTTATAGTCTTTACATTATTTATAATAAAACAATATAAAATGGAGCTGGAGACAGAGTGAAAATAAATATAATAAAAGTAAAAAAATGTATTTATTGAGTGAAGACAACAGGATATACTATTAGAAAAAGATAAAATACCAATGGTAAAATGTGATAAATATAAAGGTCTATGCATGAAATTACACAATATGAATCAACATATTAAACTATAAAAAAATTATATTAAACAGAAAAAGAATATAAACAATTAGAAAGATGTAATGAAATCAGATTATATCAAAAATCAATGTGACACTTATAGATAAAAAAAATGCTGTATTATTTTCTTGGAACAAATTGTTTTTATTTTGTTGTCTAGCTTTTAAAAGTATGCATCCTCAAAATATTTTAAAAGAAGCTTACTAACGGATAATTTTTTACGACCTTCTAAGAAAGAATATCCATTTGTGATTTTTTTAAAAAAATATTTGTTTTAACACCTATCATTAAAAAAGATCTTAAATATGGTAAATATATTTTAAACCAATAGTAATAAAAATTCCTGTCTAAAAATATAAAACAGGAAAATGTATTATCTGACTTACTGTTTAATGCAATGGGCTGCTGTAAGAATCCATTGTTCATTTATTATAGCTCCACCACATATATGTTCACCATATATTTGAAGTGACACCTACAAAAATACAGATTTTTGTGTATATTCATAGATTCAATCTCTCTCCCCCTTTTCAAAACTAATTTTGTATGGTCACATTATGTATACAATTGCAAAATGGAAATAACTATATAGCATTGTTTTGTTTTTTATATATAAATAAAATAAAATAATTTTATTACAAGAAACATTATATTATTCAATAATAAAAAAAAAAACATTTCATTCTGCTTGAATTTCATAGCTGCAATAAAGTAGGTACTATATATATATATATATATATATATATATATATATATATATATATATATATATATATATATATATATATATATATATATATATATATATGACTGCAGAAAGTAATTTGCTATCAACTAAAAGGAGACCCTTTGATTCCTATTGGAGGCCTTAAAAAACCATGCAGAGCAAATTTTTACTGTCCACTTCTTACATTCTTGTTGTTGCAGCTGTTATGATTATGTGATTATTCATATATTATATGGACATGGATGGGCTGTCACCAACATGCATTACCCAGCATGGTGAATTTATTGGCTTTTTACCTCTGAGTTTAAGATCAAAAAACACAATGGTCTTTTTTCTCAATTATTTTTTCAATAGATATATACAATTATGACAGACAAAAATAAATCATTTCCCTTATTCCCAGGAGCTCTAAAGTCACCAACTAAGGTGGTGATTGATGGTCAAAAGCAGAGCGTGCTAAGAATCTCCTGATTGTGAACCCAGGCTGTCATTTAATGATGACTTTTTATTTAGGTACTTACAACAGCAAATCAATTTCAAGTAAAGGAATATTGCTAGAATTAGAAGATCTGTCTTATATTAAATGGGACATTATTTGACTTTTTGAAGTTAGAAGAAAAGGGGAAGAGACAATTGATTTAAAAAGTGGACATGTACCCTACTATAAAGGTGCAAATATTGGAAATACAAGTGAAGTAGGATTTATTATAAATAAAAAGTAAAAATACAAAATTGTGAAGATTGATGGTATATTGGACTGAGTGGCAAGAATAATTATAAAACTTACTAGCAGATACCCAATGCAAATAATTCAGGTTTATGCCCCAGCATGATCTCATAGTGATGAAGTAGTAGAAGATTTGTTTGTGGATGTACAAAAGATTTTGATCAGAGTAAACAACATTTTAAAATAGCTATGGGATATTTTAATGCTATAATTGGTAAATAAATGAAAGATGAAAGTGATTTAGATAATTTTGGTTATGCTAATAGAAATGAGAGAGGACATAGACTTGTGTGAAGTTTGCAGAAAAAAAAAACATTATATTACGAATTTTTTTTTTTTTGAGAAAAATGTTAAAAGGAAATGGATATGGAAGCATGCAAATAAATGTACAGCAGAATTGGATTATATTTCAATTAACAGAAAATACATATTTCAAGATGTAATATTCTTAATAAATTTAACATAGGAAGTGATCATCAATTAATAAGATGTAAAATATGTGTTAATGCAAAACTAGAGAGACAAAAATTATTAAGAGAAGCATGCCTGCCTAATAGAAATAGTGGTGGCTATGGTTATTAAAAAACCCAAAACACCAAATTGTATGGATACTGAACTCGGTTCAGACCCATATGAATATATAAGATAATGAGCTTGGATTGAAAACATTAAGGTGTTTTCAGTTTAAGACTCATAGTTTTGTAATTAAATGGAGATAAAAGGTGGAAGCTGGAGGCTTGCATTAGATCCTAAGATCTAGGTGCAGTGCTCTCAGATCCAAGGCTCCTCACTGATGAAGGCCATAAGCTAGAAACTAGTCTGGGGATATTGGATGAGTAGGCACTAGATGAAGATTTTATGCACAAGCCTTCTGGCATCCATTGATTACTCTAGCTTGCTGTGTGTGGCAATATATATAGTGAGTTTTGCCTCTTTTAACAACAGTTATACATATATGAGAGGTGGTGGTCTTGTGATGTTTAAAAGCAATATTTACAGCTGATATTACTAATCTTCAGAAACATTCTAAATTAGACCTTACAAATCGGTTTCAAGTATTAGTAGATTTTGAACATGATTCAGATTTGAATGAAATTAATATGAAAATAACTGATACATTTTTAAAAACTGCAACAAAGATAGCTGGTAGAAAAAGCAGCAATTGACCACTAAAATTTCTAGTGAGACTAGAGAATTTATGAAAAAACAAGGAATTAGAGGATATACAAAATTGATGCATTAATAAGGATTGAATATCTCAAATTTTGTAAAAGATGCAGAAAAAAGTTCTAATGATATAAGAAAGTATAATAACAACATTTTGGTATAGATAGAAGATTTATATCTGCAATAAGAAATATAGATAAAATTATTGATAAAAAAAGAGATGACATTACGAATTGGGTAGGAGACTTTTATCAAGAATTATATATTAATAAATTGCCCAGAATTTTAAATGAAGAAGTGAGGCAGGCAATTAAATGTATGAAAAAAGAAAAGGCTCAGGTAATGATGGAATTATATATTAAAAAATGAAAGGAAATAGAATGTTTTAGCAGAGTTATATACCAAATGTCTAAATGATAAAGATGTACCAGATGATTGGAAAAATGCAGTATTATTATTAATATTTTAAAAAGGTGATAAAGAAGATATTAGAAATTACAGACCTATAAGACTTTTATCAGTTTTAAACAAATTTTTACCAAAATAGTTACAATTCATCTTCAGAGATCATTGGATTTCCATCAAACAAGAGAACAAGCTGGATTTAAAAGTTGTTTTTGTCCAGTAGATCATATCCAGGTATTGAGAGAAGTTATATAAAGAAAATGAATATGAGTTGCCATTATGCTTTGGATTTGTAGATTATGAAAAGGCATTTGATTGCATAAGCATTTCTTCAGTGATTAAAACATTGGATCAGCAAGGTAGAGATCCAGAATATTGTCATATTTTAAAGAATATTTAAAAAATGCAACAGCAATAATTAGATTACATAATACTACTAGGAAAGTCAATATTGAGAAGGGTGACTAAAACAGGGTGATTCCATATCTCCAAACTTTTTATAGCAGTGTTGCAAAAAGTATTTTCTAGATTATAATGGGAAGATAAAGGAGTGAAAGTAAATGGAGATTATTTCCATCATTTAGATTTTGCAGATGATGTATTTGTTTTTCTAATAATTCATTAGAGCTGCCGGAAATGTTGCAGGAGTTATAAGATGAAAGTAGGACTAAGGATAAATGTAAAAATACTAAAGTAATGTTTAATGGATTTTTTCAAAATATGATGAGTTAGAAGAAATTAGTAGTTACAAATACATTGGTCAGATTATTAATACAGGTGGAAACATAATGGATGAAATTAATCATAGAATTAAACTTGGTTGATGTGTTTTTGGTAGAAATAAATAAATGATAAAGGAAATATGCCTATGTTTTTGAAAAGGAAGTTTTTTTAATAAATGTGTTTTACCAGTTCTTAGTTATGGATCTGAGACTTGGACACTTAATAGAAGAGCAATACAGAGACTTTATACCATTCAAAGAAATATGGAGAGATGCTTTTTGGGAGTAACAAGAAAAGATCAAAAACTCAATATATGGGTAATATATGGACAATTGAAATCTTAAACTGGATTCCAAGTGATTGTAAAAGATCCAAAAAGAGACCACATGTGAGATGGATGGATGACATAAGAAAGTTTGCAGGGATGATGTGGAGAAGAGAAGCTAGAGTTCGGAAAAAATGGATTGAACTTGGAGAGACCTTCATCTTGCAGTGGGTTAATAATGGTTGTTGATATATATATATATATATATATATATATATATATATATATATATATATATATATATATATATATATATATATATATATATATATATATATATATATATATATATATATAACAATTTATAAACAATTTGAAGTGTTACTAGTCAGATCCTCCACATAAATATAAATTTTGCACTTGAGTTAGCTTAATTCAAAAGTTAACTACTGATTAACAAATAATGCTTATACAGATTAGGCAAACTGTTATTCACTTTACCTTCACTAACAACTATATTCTTTATAACACAACTCTCAATGAACCTCTTGTGGCATTTTAAAATACTAATAAGACCAAGATTGTCCTCTTAACATGCTAATTGGCTTGGTGACCTACAGGAGTCAACATCCTTGGACTGAAGTACTCCGATGATGAACTTCACTCCTCTTCAACTCTTGGACACAGTGACAGTAGCAGGAACCACATAAAGAGCTCACAGTTTTTTCTTTAGCTTTTTATATCCCCCTTTTCCTTTGTTTTATCTTACCTTTTTCTGGAATAATTGGGTTTAGCGTTTGTTATCATACAAATTAAATTTATCTTAGGAATTTATTGCCATATAAGATGAATTTTAAGATCTATGCAATTAATTGATCTCTTAGGAATTTATTTCCATATAAGGTAAGTTATATGATGTATTTAATTAATTAATATATACATGAATATATTTATTTCTAAACTTTGTTTAATTTAAACATTTCATTTATCAATTTATTTAGCAGCATTCTTAATTTTTTAAATATTACTTACATATTTTGCACTCTTCCTCTTACTCCAGAAAATTATTTAGGCTGACATATCATTGTTGAATTTGTCCGATCTTCATATCTGATGTCTGGATCTGTGTGATCTAGTTAGTATTATGATCAACTTTGGAATTGATTGCAGTTCCTGTTCTCTACTTTTTGTTTCAATGTTGCTCTCTGGTTTTTGATCGTACTTCTTGATTACTTTTCCCTGTGGTGTCAGTTCAGCTATGTCTTATATTGTTGGGGTTCCTCTTTTGGTATGGCCACTACAATTTGTCAATCTTCCTCAAATCAATGGTGGACATGATTTAATCTTCTGTATGTTGTCCCATCCTATACTTGAATCATTACTACTGCTTTTAGATAATATTTTTGCAATTATTTCTTTAACCCATTTTTTTCAGATTATGTCTCAAACCCAAATTATGTCACCAATTATATTTGTATTTTTTTTTCTGGACAGTTACATATATTTTACTAATAAACATTGTAGAATCATTTCTTGTATTATATTGCACAAAGTTTATCATATAACATTTACCAGTTTTATATATTTATATTTTGTACAAGATAATAGATGAAAAATATCAGCATATATGTGAAAAAATACTAATCCCACACATACCGTAATACTATATAAATGATAATTAACAATTTAAAAAGGCTTAGCATTTTTGAGAAAGTATATTTTTCATAATCATAGGTCTCATAATCATAGCTTGCTATGACTCACTCATAGGAATCATTATGTATGTACAGTATGCAAACTTTATTCAAATGAGTCAATTAGCCCATATTTTGAATATAGCAAAACATGATTTGTTGTGATTAATAGTGAAGAAGTCTTTTGCTATGAAGTAAGATTCCTTTACCTTACATTTAACATTGTGCCTCTCTGTATAAACCAATTTTGCAATGGTGTGTTTAAACTCATGTCTGGCTACTTTTTGATATTGGATGAATATTGAACACCATTATGGGTTGGTATGTGACTACCTAGTAGTTGTAGTGTCTCTGGTTTCACCATTGTATGAGGCTGTACATCCATTGTGTGGGCACACAATGTTATACACAGCCTGTTGGGTTTGATCAGAGGCTAGGGTGTCTTTAGTGTGTTAAAAGTTTATTAGTTGAAAGAGGCATGTGAAAGCTCAAACGAAACTCCATAGAGAAAGTCCTGTAGAATGTCTTAATAAATTGTCTACTCTTATTATAAACTGTAATGTGCTTATATCCTGATTTGATTAAATCATTAGTATAATTAATCATGTTAGACCAGCTTCTCTGCCTCAAATTTTTACAAGTGGTAATTTCTAAATAGAAATGATGTCAACCCCACCAACTTGTGAGCTATAGATATGTATGAATTAGGGTGACTCTGTCCATGAACTTCTGATGGCTTCATGACCATTGTGTAGTTCTGAGCGTACCTCCTCTATGTTCAGTGATACCTAAGTATTTTACTTTTTGTTTTATCTTCCCATATAATGTTTAAATCCAAGGATGTGTATGCTTGTATCTGAGTTTTAATTTACACAAGAATGTGTTCTAGAGCAGCAATAAATAAATCATCCACATACCTCATGTATATTACAGAATTGTCCAATATGCTGTGTGTAGACAATAATTGTTTTTCTTAATTTAAAAAGATGCCAGACACAATTCTATGGGGCACCCATTGCTTATCTAGTATCAATTGTCTTCAAATTTTGCCATTATGTTTTTATCCAACCAGTTCAAGAATTCAGTGATGAAGCAAATGCAAGCTTGTGATAAATTTTTATTTACTAGTTCTAGTTCTATAATGTCAATTGAAGTCTTTCTATTAATAGATCAATATAATTTGGAAATATCTAAAATAGCAATTTTAAACTCAGGTTTTAATGGTGCATTCTTGATCCACTCAACAAAGTCGAAGGAAGATTTGATAGTATACTCCCCAAAACCTATGCTGTCAATCAGCCATTGATTTATCTTCCTAGGATTTTTCCATGGAGTTTCATTTGTGCTCTTACACACCTCTCACAATTAATAGGCTTATTAACAACACTAAAGACACCATAGCTCCTCATCAAACCCCACACACCAATGTATAACATTGTGTGCTTTCACAATGGATGTAAAGCCTCACACTATGCTGAAACCAGAACCACCATAGTTACTAGGTTATCACAGCATAAATATAGTCACATATCAATCCAGAATGAAGTTAAATATTCATACATCAAAAAGCAGCCAGACCTGAGTTCGAACCCACTATTTCAAAATCGGTTTATACTGAGAGGCATGATGTTAAATATAAGGTAAAGGAGACTTACTTCATAGCAGAAGACTCCATTAATAACAAATAATCATGTTTTTCTATATCCAAAAGATGAGCTAATTAACTCATTTGCATAAAGTTTGCATATTGTACATACATAATGATTCCTATGATTGAGTCATAACATACTGTATTTATGAGAAATATACTTTGGCTAAGCCTTTTTAATTTGTTAATTATCATTTATATAGCTTTAAATTATATTGTGTTGGCACAATTTAGTTATTATAATTTCATAAACATACAGTAGAAATCTATGATTGATTACTTAATCTCACATATAAAATCAACAATATGTACATAAATACATTATCATCAATATATAATCAACAATGATGTGAAAAATAATTTGTTTTAATTTAATTCTCTGTAAAAATCATTATTGCTACTGAAACGGAAACCCCCTAATCCCTTGCCGTTTCATCATTAATATATTAGCCCACTCGTCTTTGTAGATTTGAACCTCATTTAAATTATAATATATGTAAAATAGAGCTACACTTTGCTAGCATGGCTGCCTGAACAGCATTATATATTTACATACGAAAGAATGTTATAATTAGATAGGTGTGATAAAATTATAGCATATTATTATTATTATTATTATTATTATTATTATCACATATTATTTTAATAAAATACTTTTATTATGTTAAGTAATGATAGGGGTCAATTTATTAATAAAGTTATTATTTTAATTCATATGTGGATATATAATCCAACCTATATTTGTAATGTATATAGGGATGGTGTGATTTAAAACATATAAAATGTATTATGTTATTTTAAAATATTAAAAGATGAAAATATTTTTAAAATGGTTTATTTAAATATGTTAAAAAGCTTTTTTTTCAAATGCGCTGAGAAGTTTTCTTTAAAATTAAGTGTTTTTTTAGAATTAAAATTTTTGGCTAGAAACAGATTTTGTCTTAAACAAGTATGTAATTAACGACCACACCTACCTTGGGTCAAGTTAAAAAGTCATTTTAAAATCTTGCTAATTGAAATTGTTCCAGATATAAAAATTAAACTATTTTTGGACTCAACTAATTAAAATTGTTTATGGCAAAATAGTTGCACAAAAACCATAAAAGTTATAACTGAAATGCCTTAATAATTTATTGATAATTAAAATCAAAATACATGTTTTGGAAATTTAAACAGGATTAAGGAAAATGTATAACACCTCCGAAACTTATCAGCATGTTTGAAATCAGATTATATATTTTGACAAAATTAATTAAAATGTAATCCTGGGACAAAAAAAATTCTTAAAGGTGTTAATCTGATAAGATGAAGGTTAAAATAGGTCATATTTTGAGCTTGTAAAAAAGAGAAAAACAATAAAGGAAAGACACCATTTTGAATAGTGTTTGCTGTGAGAATAAAATTTAGTTTTTTGAACTGAGATGTCAGAATAGCGAGGCAGTCTTGGCTGTCACTCCATAATGGGATGACGAGTTTGCTTCCATCCAACGCCAAATAACCAGCATGCCAATATAATATCTACTACCTAATCGCAAAAGAAGAGAATGCTGCAAGCTGCTCAGAAAACTCACCAAACTCCAGTTCAAACACCTACTAATACTGGTAAATAACCTTAAACTGCAGAGCTCTGTATAATTTCATGTTAAGTTCATACCATCTTTTAAACTTTTAAACTCAAGTTAGCTAACTAAACACTAAATGTAGTTTTTTAATATTAAAGTTTCTTTTCTATTATGTTAAAATCATTAAATAACCCACTTGTTTTTTAAAATTTATTTCTTTAAGAAATGAATTAATGTTTTCTACTTTAAACTATATCACTGCAGTTATGTCTATAGTTATTTCTTAATCACATAGTTTTTAATATTGATTATATGATATTTATTTTATGATATACTGACACTTCAAAACAGTGAACAATAAACTTCAATATTTCAAGAAGAGATTAATTAAAACCTCTTCATGTAATTATTTTATAACTTTATTTTCTGCACGCTGTTTCGAAACCCTCTTATGAAAATAGTCATGACTCGCTCGGCGCTCGTTATTATTTAATTTTTTTTTTTGATAATTATTTGATTGTAAATTTTTCAATGTGGCTTGTTTCAGTGAGAAAGTAATTTTAAATACTAAGAAATTGACTAACCTTGAGAAATATTTATAAGTATATTTGCTATTGAAGTTGTTTATTAAACCCCTTCAAATATACTTTCTCTCCCTTTTGAAATACTAGCCATTTGATCAATAACAAAATTAGATTGAACTGGAACAGCAAAGCTTATCTATAACTAATTCATGTCTATAGCATATATTTTATCATGCTACTTAAGAGTTGGCTTCTATGTGATCAGGCTAATAAGCTATTCTTCTTGCCTGTAGAATATTAAATTTATAAAATTCTTTGCTTGGTGAATGTGATTAATTTACTTAAATATTTTTCTCGTTTTGCTGCCATGTATATTTACGTTTTTAAAATAGTTAAGCCAGCACATCTTCCTCTTATAGGGTAGAGCACAAAACCTGAGTTTAAGGTCAGGTTAGCATGTAAGTCCCCCACAATTCCTGAACTAATTGTTCCTTTCTCATGCAGCATAATGATCAGTTTCAGGGTAATGACATTGGTCGCAAAAACCCTTGATCTACAATCCATCCACAGAGCCACTTTGCTATTTTATTTGCCGGTGCTATAGCGCATTGGTACATCCAGAGAAGCCAACTCTACCTCCCTATTTTATTACTCTAAGCAATTGTCTGAGATATTCTTAAAAGCCCGGTCAATCTAATTTATTGTAGCCGATTTTAGGCTGAATAAATAAATATAAAACAGACGAGAAATGTCCACTGTAAATGGTAACCAAGGTCTAGTCTAATTACTGGTATTCAGCCACACTTTAAGAGGAGTTAGCACATGTTCCACTTTAGATACAATGTAATGATAATTTATTTATTTAAATGCCTGCGTGCAATTTCATACTTATATAAATTCGTATAAAATTTGTATTTAGATTGTAACTCAGCAAAAGCAATGATGATTTCTCTATTTATAGTTATCATAAATTAATAAATGAACATCTGTTACATTCATCTTACTTAAATGTACCAAATTATTTGTTTTAATATAATATAAAAGAATCAAACCAGAAGAGAATACCTAAACACTCTTCAGCCATTAAATGCCTGCATGCATTTTCATATGATATATAATTTGTTATATATATTTTGGGTTAAATTCTGATTTATTGGAGAAAATAAAACTTTAGTAAATTAACCTAGTCCATTCTCGGTCTCATTATTCAATCCAATTCTAATTATTGATTATATGTTTATAGAATCTATGCATTATAAAAGTCTCCATTAAGTTAGTTATTCGTTAGATGCGATCAATTAGTAATTTTAATTATGAGTCTCATAGTTTCTCCCTGACATAGAGCCATGAATAAAGGAGTGCTACATGTAATTTCAAGGTGGTCATTCATAGCATCTTGAGTCTTGGAGTACTGGATTGTGAATTGAAGTGTGGTCAGACTCAGAATGTCACAATCCTAGTCTGGTCAGCTTCGGTCTCTTATGCTTGGACTCTGAATTCTATTATGTGAATATACAATCTTGACCGTTACACCACCAATAAAAAGTAAACATCATTCCCCTTTATCACACTTAACAGGACAATCAGTTCCATAAAACGTTTTTGTAAATCAAGATCATATTAAAAATAAGAGATTATAATAATTTTCTCTGGGAAATAATTTAGCTCATTCCTGCAGATATAAAAATATGCCACAAATATATAACAAACTAGTTAGCCTAATATATATATACTATTTATTTTTAAAAAACTGTAATTTACAGTACATGCATGTGCAAACTCTATTATTGTGTATTATATATATATATATATATATGTCCAAAAGATGGCGCTATACCAAAACCGCCGAACAAGTGTAAGATTTGTTTTACATAAACGAAAAAAGAGTCAGAAATTAACTACCTCTTTCATTTGCTCACCCCCAGATCAGCTGATTTCAAGCTGGTTTGCTATCCTCAGTGGGAGATAGAGTATAGAAACTAGATCTAAACACTGACTCTCAAGTGTTTATGCAAAACGTTTCTATCAGATTGCAAGCGTGAATTTTTCAGACCGGTAAAGTCTTCAAACCCAGCCTAGCAAGCTAGATATTTATATGGGTCTGATCTCAGTTCAGAATCACCATATAATCAAAGTCTCTGCAATATATATCATTGCAAGAAAACTATAAAGGTACATTTATGAAAAAACAAATACAAGTTAATCACGTAACCTGCTATCACTTGTTATTTATGTCCAAAAGATGGCGCTATACCAAAACCGCCGAACAAGTGTAAGATTTGTTTTACATAAATGAAAAAAGAGTCAGAAATTAACTACCTCTTTCATTTGCTCACCCCCAGATCAGCTGATTTCAAGCTGGTTTGCTATCCTCAGTGGGAGATAGAGTATAGAAACTAGATCTAAACACTGACTCTCAAGTGTTTAGATCTATATATATATATATATATATATATATATATGCATAAATACTATATATATATATATATATATATATATATATATAAAGTATGTATGAAAACTAATACAACTTAAATTTATGCAAAAACAAAAAAAAAACACATAGCTTAAAGTTGTACTTTATTATAAGGCATCCATTCAACACTCATAGTTCAATCATCTGATTCATCAATGGCATAATCTAAGGATCTATCATTGATTTTTAAATCATTTGATGATATTGTTTTTTAAAGGTATATCGGTATTGATGGCAGATGATTTCTAGTGAAAGAGTTTGATTTGTAAGGTTGATTTGCTTCTTTGATTTTCTTTTCATACAGCATGTATGTTATAAAATTTTATTTATTAACTTAAAAATAATTTTTAGGTTTGATGGAGTCTTTCAAATTAGGTCATTTTTTTGAAAATGCTTTTCAAGGCTTTTCTACAGGATTATTGATTTTATTTATTGTCTTTTTTTTCTTTACCCAATTGCATGATTACTAAAGCCTTTTATTATTACATCATCAATTTTTATTAGTGCTTTTATTCAATGTATTAATAAAATTTTGTATTAGTTGTTAAAGTTAGAACATTATGAAGACATCCATGATTTTTTGATTCATAGGTTGAACAACCGATATGGTGTTCAGGGGATATTACTTACAGCTATGATTCCAATTGAAAATGTATGTATCATATTTGACCTTGCCTTCAGAAGAAGTGAGTGTCCCCTGTAAAGTAAAGGATCTGACAATAAATATTCAGCCATTTTGAAGGCAAGGCAGAGAGTGTTAACTTCTGTCAATCTGAACAACTGAACATGCTCTCCAGTCAAACTCTGCCTATAGCAAGGGTGTCTTCACTAGTCACTGCTGATACATCTATGCAGTGAGGCAAGACTACCTGGGACTGGAAACTGCCATGACTGCAGTCAACTTGAGTCAAGCTGTCGGCTCGAGGCAAGTTGTACAGTCCAGCTGGAAGAGTCTCACTTGAAGTCATGAGATAAGCTAATCTGTATAGTTGTTTCCATTTTGTCACTCGGTATGGTTATCTTATCATTAATTGTATAAATTATATTTATATTATTGATTAACTAACATGTGTGTATTTTGTAACTAATAAATTACTGTGTTGGGCACTCTAAAAGTGGCCATGCACAAAGTGGCTGTAATCAAGCTACATCTCAGATATATATATATATATATATATATATATATATATATATATATATATATATATATATATATATATATATAATATACAAATCAATATATATATCAAAATACAGTACAATTTATATAAATTATATTCTTTTAGAAGTACTTTCGACTATACACTTTGTAGTCTTTATCAACTATATAACATTGAATAATCAAAACGAGACAACCCTTAACAATATCCATAGTTCAATTCAGATTTCCCACAATCCTGTTATCTTAACATTTGATGACTGGCGATTCATTAACATTTGACGATTTCTTGAAATCAACATAGCCTCTTTTATTTTACGTTTATTATGACAATGTTCAATTTGAATAATTTTCATATTTTTATAATCAAATTTAAATCCATATTGACAAGATTTATTATGATCAAATATAACGGATGATGAAGGTTTATTTACATCTGTTCCATATTGATTCTCTTTTTGAATTCTATTATATAAAAGCATATGCTCTTTTATTCTCTTCTCAAATGTACACTTAGATTCACCAATGTATTGTACGCCACATCCACATATCAATCTATATATAATAGAATTTTGATTAAACTTTTAATTTTGAATTTTAGAATTATTAAGTAATCTATTTATGTTACTTGTAGAGAAAAAAGCAATATGACACAAAACATTATAAATTTTCCTAATAAACTTGACCTGGTCATCTGATATAAATGGCATTGTAATCCATTTCATTTTGATATTTTTATTTTTAATTTTATTATAGTGTTGATTTCTTTTAAATCCTTTAATAATATTAGCAATAGCATTTTTATAATAACCAATTTTCAACAAGTCATTAACAAATAAATGTACATTTTTAATTTTATCATTAGAATATTTGCATAATTTTTCATTTCGAAATAAGAATGATTTCAATTCAGACAGGTTATGACACATAGGTACATGTGATTCATATGGAATAAAACTTCTAGTTTCAATTGGTTTAATTAACATAAGATAATCCAAACTGTAATCATTAAGAGTAACTTGAATATCCAAGAATTTTATGGAATTGTATTTCTCTTTAGTTATAACCCATTTTATACCCTTAATCTCATTTAATTTATTAAATAAATTGATTATTATTTCTTGTTTTCCACAAATAAAAACATCATCCACATATCTATGATATACTTTAATTTCTTGATATTTCAATTGTTTTAAAATTTTACTTTCATATGTTGATATAACAAAATTACAAATTTGAGCAACAGCAGGAAGACCCATTGGCCAACCAAAATTCATTTTATAATATTCATTATTAAAATTAACATAAATATTTTTATCAATAAACTGCAATACTTTTATAATAAAATTTATAATATCAGACTTTACATTTTTTGAAACAAGAGCATTATAAATAATATTAATTGTCTCTATTCTATCTATTGATCCATACATTTCATTTATATCAAAAGTACAAATTGTGTCATGTAAATCTATATTTATATTCTTAATTTTATCTACAAAATCAAACGATGATGAAACAGATATTCTCCAAAACCTAAAATATCTTGAAGTAATAATTCAATATATCTACATGTTTGATAATAATATGCACCACCAAAATCAACCATCAATCTCAATGGATAATTTTCTTTATGTAGCTTTATATTCGAAAATATCCTAGGGCAAATAGCAGATGATGGATATAAGTTATAATATGTATGACTATCAATAGCTTTATATAGCATATGCTTTTATATAATAGAATTCAAAAAGAGAATCAATATGGAATAGATGTAAATAAACCTTCATCATCTGTTATATTTGATAATTATAAATCTTGTCAATATGGATTTAAATTTGATTATAAAAATATGAAAATTATTCAAATTGAACGTTGTCATAATAAACGTAAAATAAAAGAGGCTATGTTGATTTCAAGAAATTGTCAAATGTTAATGAATCGCCAGTCATCAAATGTTAAGATTACAGAATTGTGGGAAATCTGAATTGAACTATGGGTATTGTTAAGGGTTGTCTCGTTTTGATTATTCAACGTTATATAGTTGATAATGACTACAAAGTGTATAGTCGAAAGTACTTCTAAAAGAATATAATTTATATAAATTGTACTGTATTTTGATATATATATTGACAATATATGTAAAAAAACAAATCAATATATATATATATCAAAAAACAGTACAATTTATATAAATTATATTCTTTTAGAAGTACTTTCGACTATACACTTTGTAGTCTTTGTGATTATTCAACGTTATATAGTTGACAAAGACTACAAAGTGTATAGTCGAAAGTACTTCTAAAAGAATATAATTTATATAAATTGTACTGTATTTTGATATATATATTGATTTGTATATTATATATATACCATTATTAATCAATGTAGTTATTATATAATCACAATAATTAACTGGCTATGGAATATACACATAGTATAAAATGAATGAGGTTGGTCTGTGTATATATATATTACGGATACACACTCAAGAATAAAGCAATATTAGCTACAAATTGTAATTGATGCATATAATTGTATGATATATGCGTACAATATTTTTGTTCCGGTTTATATATTTTGTTATTTTAATAAACGCAAATGTCCCACATTTATAATTTTATTTCATATTTATTTATTTTTTTGTAAGAAATTGTTTACATGCTGGAACATGAAATATAAAAAAATGAAATAATCAAGAAGTAACTGTAAATATTCCAACGCATCTATATTTTATTTTTAAATTATCAGTTATTCAACTAATCTGATTGGCTGTCTGAAAGATAATCGCGCATGCGAAAGACTAGCAAACTTTCAATTATTATCAATTTATTAATAGCTGATAGTAAATGCAGATAATTTGTTTCTCAATAAGTTTTCATGGTAATGAAGTAGTAGAGGATTTTTATATAGATATACAAAAGGCTTTTGATCAGAGTAAACAACATTTTTAAATTGTTATGGGAGACTTAAATGCTAGAATTGGTAAACAATTGAAAAGGGAAAGTATTGTAGGTAAATTTGATTATGATGATAGAAATGAGAGAGGATAGATTTGTAGAGTTCATAGAAAAAAAAAACTATCTATTATGGATTCTTTTTTTTTTTGGGGGGGGGGGGGGGGGAGGAATGCTAAACAGTAATAAACATGGAAGCTTCCAAATGAAGGTACAGCAGATTTTAATTATATTTTGATTAACAGAAAGTATGTATTTCAAGATTGTAATGTTCGTAATAAATTTAACTCATGAAATGATTGTTGACTAGTGACATCAGACATATTAATGACAAAAATTATTAAAAGAAAACATTATTCACAGTTGATATTGCTAATTCTCAGAAATTTAAATTAGAGCTTGAAAATACAATACAAATATTAGCAGATTTTGAATCTGATTCATATTTGAAAAAAATCAATAATAAGATAACTGACACAATAAAAAAACTGCAACAAAGATTGCTGATGAAAAAAAAAAACTATTGGCCAAAAAAAATCTTCTAGACTACAGAATTTACGAAAAAACGAAGGAAAATAAAAATTTATAAAACATGCATGAAGAAAAATAGAATATCTAGAATTTTGTACAATGTAGCAAAAAAGAATTGATAAATGATATAAGAAAGTATAATTCTGAACTATCAAGGAAAGCTATAAATGAAAATAAAAATGTCAAGAGTGTTGAACAACATTTTGGTATTGGTAGAAAAGTTACTTCTTCAATAAAAACAAGATGGAAATATTACTAAAAAGAGAGATGACATCATAAAATGTGTATAAGAGTTATAATTAATAATGACCAAAAATGGACTCCAAGAACTATTATATCTTATAAATTACCCAAGACTTTAAATAAAGAAGTAAGATATAAAATGAAATTTATAAAAAAGTGATGAGTTCCAGGTAATAATGGAATTATAATCTATATGTTAAAAAAGCAGGTGAAGAAATAAATAAGACAAATTATATACCAAATGTTTAAATGATAAAGTTTAGATGATTGGAAAAATGTAGTATTAATATTAATGTTCTAAAAATTGTAATAAAAATATTAGAAATTACAGACCTACCAGTCTTTTATCACTTTTATACAAAACTTTTACTAAGATAATTGCAACTGTCTACAGTAATCTTTGGATTTTAATTGACCAAAAAAAAGCTGGATTTAAAAATGGTTTTAGTCCTGTGTCTCATATCCAAGTAATGAAAAAAGATATAAGAACGAACTAATGAATATGAGTTGCCATTATGCATTGGATTTGGAGATAATGAAAAGGCATTTGATTCTATAAGCACTTTTTCAATAATTAAAGCATTGGATCATAAATAATATAGAACCATGATATTCTCATATTCTGAAGAACAATTGTAAAAATGCAATGGCAACAATTTGGTTACAGCGATATGAGAAAGATTAAAATTGAGAAGGATTATGACAGGGTTACTGTATATCTCCAAATCATTCTACAGTTGTGCTTCAAGAAATATTTTGTGGATTAAAATATGAAGCTAAAGGAGTGAAAGAAAATGAAGATTATTTTAGTCATTTAGATTTTACAGATGATGTAGTTATTTTTGCAAATAATGTTTTAGATCTTCAGAAAATATTACAAGAGTTATCAGATAAAAGTAAGAAAATAGAACTAAAGGTAAAAATGAAAAAGACCACAATAATGTTCAATGAAGTTTATTAAACAATGAAAATACAAATTCATAAAGATGAGTTAGAAGAAATTAATAATTATAAATATTTTGGTCAGATTGTTATTACATATGGAAGCATATTGTATGACATTAATCATAGAATTAAACTTGGTTGAAGTGCTTTTGATAGAAATAACTTAATATTAAAAGAAATGTCTTTAAAAAAATAAATTTATAACAAGTTGAATCTGAGACTTGGACATGTAACAGAAGATCAACATAAAAATATTAGAACTTTAAAAGAAGTATGGAGTGATGTGTGTTAGGAGTAATAAGAATAGATCAAAAACAAAATATGTGTGTAACAGAACAAACACATATTACTGATATCATAAAGAATTAAGAAACTGAAGTGAAATCGGGCGAGATATATTTCTAAAAAAATGATAATAGATGGTCAATTGAAACCTTATACCAGATTGCAAGAGATTGTAAAATACCTAGAAGGAGATCGCATGTAAGATGGATGGATGAAATAAGGAAGTGTGCAAGAGTAATGTTAAGAAGAGAAGCTAGAGATCAAATAAAAAGGACTGAACTTAGAGAGATAGTTTCATTCTAAAATGGATTGATAATAAAGCAGATAAAACTCTCCCTAGAGTAGTGCTAGTCAGTGCATGCCAGAGTAATCAATGGATTCCAGAAGGTTTATGCATAAAATCCCTATCTAGTGCCTACACATTCAATACCTTCAAACTAGTTTCTATCTTGGGTCTTTCATCAGTGAGGAGCCTTGAATTTGAGTGCACTGTACTTACATCTTAGGATCTAATGCAACCCTCCAACAGCCACATTTTATCTCTACTTAACTGCAAAACTATGAGTCTAATATTGAAAATACAATAATATTTTCCATCTAAGCTCATTAGCTTATATAGTAATATAGTTTGGAATTCAGTTCAGTATCCATACATTTTGCATAATATCCTAAGATCTAGATGCAGTGCTTTCAGATTCAAGGCTCATCACTGATGAAAGTCACAAGCTAGAAACTAGTCTGGGGATATTGGATGAGTAGGCACTAGATAGGAATTTTATGCAAACCCTTGTGGCATCCATTGATTACTCTAGCTTGACTGAATGGCACTACTGTATGGAGAATTTTGCCTGTTTTAATAACAGTTATGAGCAAGCATAAATGATGATTGTGTGGTGTTTAATGGATTGATAATAGTTAAAATGATGATATCTATTAATAGAATGTCACTCAACATTTTAACTTGTAACAATATAAAATAAAAATAACTGTACACTACTCTGATGCCATTCTGCATAATATTGAGTAATCAGTCAATATTTAAAATTTAATCCTTATTCTATGACAGTTTCAGACTTTTGGTTTTATTGATTAGTACGAGAGTTTTAAAGTAGAAACAAATGTAGGTAAGCTTCTAACAAATATCTTCTTTATGATTAATTAAATTAAAATCCAAAATTCATATTCTAGGCCCTTTTTTCAAACTAGCATAAACAGAACATTATTTGAAATTTTAACTTAACACATAATAAAATAAATTAGACTTTTTCTCTATTATAATCCAAGCTGTTGCAGTCTTGAATAATCAATTCTTATATAGCAGTAATGCAATTTAAAACCAGCCTCAAAACAAATATGGATTTTGTTTTTATATTTGATGACATTAGAGGTAATTTTCACATTGTAATAAGATATATAAGTGATGTTGTCTTGGTATTAAAATTCCTAGTTCAGGAAATGGTATCTGCTGTTGCAAAACCACCAGGATGAATTGTTTATTTCTAATAGAAAACATATACAAAATTAGTATTATATATGTAAACCAGTGCAACATATAATGCAAAGCTACAAATCAGATTCATAGAAAAGAATTGAGTAAATAATCATTAAATTTACTTGTCATAATATAATGCAAAAATATGATCAATCGTAACTAGAAAAGTGAGGGTTTGACAAATGTAGCTGTGGTGCAAGCTCTATTGGTTATTAGCACAATACATTTTACACAAGTAAAAATACAAATTATTAGGATAACTTGTGTCTGGACATTAAAAATGTGCTTTCAATAATTTTATAACTTTCATAAAAAGTTTTGTCATATTTACTTAAAAATGATGTAACAGCTGTTTGGCTGTGTGGAGGGAAGATCACAAAGAAAAAATACTCAGATAAACTGTTTCATTCATTATCAAATAAAACAGAGATAGGGTATTTAATCTCTTCAAACTCTACCTCACTTAGCTTCTTTAGAAAAGTTCATTGATGTGAAGTTTCATCCAACAACTTTTGCTGTAATTTCTTTATCCTTATAATCAAAAGAAGATATGTCATCAATTGCATATTTATTTATATGTTTATTTTTTCCTTCCTGGTTACAATAACTTTCTATTATTTATAAGAAATCATCTTATATTAAATACTTGATTTTATATTTTAACTCAAATCTATTTAACAAAAAATGACCAACATCATGTATATAATCTGATCTACTTACAGCTTGAAGACTATTTATAGCAATGCATTCATCTCTGTTGCTTTATCTTTATTCAAAATATTCAGACTTCTTAAGACACAATATTTTGTGAGGCTTTTTTGAAAAATGAGATGTATCAATGAGTATATTTTTTGATTTGTAAAATAATGGATTGTATAAGTAACTCATGTTATACATCATTTTATTGGAAAATTCATAAGAAATGGAATGAAATTTTATTTATTAAAAATTAGAAATTGAGAAGGAATATAAAATAATAACTTATAAAAATAATTTATATCATAAAAAATAACTCATAAAAATGTATTTTTTAATTTCATAAAATGTAACGACTTTATGTTTTTGCTTTATTACATTCCGTGATAGGTTATCTTTCTGGTAACATATTCTTGATATTTTTTCCATAATGTAAATTGAAGTATCTTATAAATTGAGTTGTATCTCATTTCTCTGAAAATTCAATACAGTATTTTTTCATATAAACATAATTTTAAGAAATTTCTAAGTTATACCAATGAAGTTATTTTAAAATAAATAATGAAATTTTTATATATTTTTTGTTCACAGTCAAATTAATCAGGGTTTTTGTGATCCTAAAATAGTTAAGACATTGGTATTGGTGTGCATTAATATATGTCCTTATACAGCTAAAGTCATTCTCTTTAGAATTATTTTGATGATATTAAAACCAAACATGCCATTTTTTAATTCCATTCATTTTTTAAATTTTCTTATAATACCAGTTTATTGATAACCAGTACCTTCATAGATCCAGATGTTCTTAAGAATTGATAAAGAACTATATTATATCAATAATTATTGCTTTTAACGCTCGTTAAAGAAGTTATATTTATTAATAATTTATTTAAAGCTTAGCGCTTTCAAAGCTCCATGGCTTCATACTCATAGCTGTGTGCAGTTGATAGTAATGAGGGGGAGTATTCAAATTTATGTTAATTAGTTAGATGTTTAAATAAATTATTAATAAATATAACTTCTTTAACGAGCATTAAAAGCACATAATTACTGATATTATATAATTTATGAGAAGTTAATAAACAAATTTTCATTAAAGAACTATATTATATATGTATTTCAGAAATATTGATGTAAAATTGTCTTTGTATTTATTTTTAGCAATTATGTAAAATGCATATAGTTGCAATATTGATGATTGCTTTTATATTGTGTTCTAAGGGTGTCTTTGGCAGGATAAGATTTAGCATAATATTTCATTCTGTAATGACTAAATGTAGTCACAAGGGATGAATATTAATCTATAGTAATTATTGCTTTTTATTCCATATTTATTACTTATTATAACTTCAGATACCGATTTCTTTTCTTATTTTCTTTGTGTGGTAAACATTCTAAAATTATTTTGGGGATGATAATTTAGCTTTGGAAGATTATCATTCTCATAATATCTGATGTTCTTAATTATTTCATGGGCTTTTATATGTAATCATTAAAATGTAATATTCAGGTGTAATATAATTAGACAATATACCTGTCAATGAAGCCTGAAACTATACCATCTAGCAATAACACTAGTTAAAGACAAATAAATGTGCATCTCATTGTATATTAGTTGCAGAAAGCAATTTGTTGCTCATTTAGAATAAAGCTTTTGATTACTCTTTTGTTATTATAGCTCTTACTACTATGTAGACACTAATATAAATATGGAATGTGCATCACTCAATGGATTAGTTAATGGCTTTTAATATCAGAATTTCAACTAAAACTTCAGTTTGTGTCTTAAAGGCAAGATGAATGTATGGGTTAATGATTTTTTCTATAGACATTTGCACTCACGTCAGATAAACCTACATTATGGCTCGTGTTTTCTGAAGATTATAAAATGATAAGCTAAAGCAGTGTTTGATGATCGTTGTAATGAGACAAGAATTTTTTTATTGCAAACCCACCTGTGTTTTGACATAACATTAATTCACTTTTTATAACAACAGACTACTTTCAAGTAAAGGAAAGTGGCTAAATTTAAAGAATTCTTCTATTAAATGGGACATTGCTGGGGTTTATGAAGGTGAAAAAAACATGAAGAGACAGTTCATTTAATATTGGGTATGCATTTTTTTTGGAAAGTCACAAGTATAGAAATTATTAGTAAATTAGAATTCATTATAAATAACAAATGTAAAAACAACATTAGGAATATTGTTGAAATATCAGACAGAGAGAAAGATTAATAATTCGCCTTTAAATTACGAAATAAAACAAGTCAAGTTTATATCTCTACGAATTTTCGTTGTGATACAGAAGTAGATGATTTTTATATAAATATACAAATTGTTTTTGATCCCATAAAAAACTTTAAAATCTATACTAAGAAAATTTAATGTTAAAATTGGAAAACGATTAACAAATAAAAATCCTATAGATAAATTGTGTTAAGATAAAAGAAATAACAACAGACATAGACTCGTGGAATTTTCTATATATCTATATATTGCAAATTCCAATATATGATTATTTTATTTCATATTGAAGCAATCAATCTTAGCTTAAGATTGTGCTTCATGTTTCCATCTACTAACCTATGTTTAAATCCCTATTTCCCATCCCGCTTCTTTTGTCGTGTATATATATTTCATGTATATATTTGAGATGCGCGCCTAAATTATAAAATTTAATGTTTCAATAACATGTTTTAAAATTATTATTAATTCTTTTTATTAATTATTAGTTCTTTTTTATTAAAGTATTATAGATGTGGCTCAAATATATACATAGGAGCAAAACTTACAAAATATGGATGTTTTAAATATTTCTTATATGTCATTTTTAGCTTTTTCTTTTTAAATTGCTTGTTTTTCTATTAAGCTATATATTTTTTTATAAAATCCAATATGGAAGATGTGATTGTTGTAATTGTCCAAAAATAATTAAAGGGGGGTATTTTTTAATTAAAGTTTTACTTAAAATAAATGGGATTAAGTAGATTAAACATTTACTTGTGTTAAAAACATGTTGTCAAATCTATTTCTAATCTGGAAATAGATTTGAATTTATTTTTGGACGTTATCTTACAATTGCATATTCAAAAACAACTGATAAAAGAAAAGGTATAAAATGACTGAATTTTGAATCAGAGGGAGGAACGACTATTGAAAGAGATTAGCTACTTTTAGAGAGAGGTATTATAAACATATTTCGTTTTGCTTGAAACTTAAAATGATGTAGCAGTAAATTCACCCTCTTGCTGACCCTGGTGGGTCATTCTTCCCGCTAATGTACCATCTAACTGCTGCCCTGAAAGAAAGTAAAGATCTGATAAAGAACTTTAGAATGCTAATAGAAGTTTCTTGCCACCGAAGTATTGCATTTCAATTGCCGTGCATGTGCCATACTTTAAAATGGATTCTTAAAATTGCAAGGTAAATTTCCAAGCCGCCACTTAATAATCAATTTAGTCTAAATAATCTATCAAGATCTCTTCTCATGTATTCTTTAACTTTGCCTTTTTTTATATATATCTGTTAATGTAATTTTGCTCTCAAATGATTTATTTATATCTAATCCTATCTCATATGCTTTTAACTTCTTTTTAATTTTGGTGCGGTCATTTATTTATATATATTTATTATTTGATTTATATGTCTGCTTGCTTATTATTTTCTAAAAATCCTTTCTTCTTTTTAAGTAAACCTTCATGAATCAAGTTTATTAACGTGCCCTTAAAATATAAGGTATTGTTAATTAATATGTTCGCCAGATTGTTTTATGAATCAACATTTTAGATTTGTTTTTAATATAAAAATTGATTTGTTTAACTCTGAAAATCCAGAACTTAAGCTAATTAACGCTTTGAAATCTTATAAAATATCATTTATTTAATTCTAAAATAAGGTGACTTAATTGTTTTACATATATATATAACTGCTAGTTTTTTTTTTTATATATACTTTTAAAATGTATGCTTAAAATATCAAATAAAGTACTTATATATTTCATTTATTATAAAATCGTGAAAGTGGGATTTATTTATTTCAAATATCAGAAAAAGGATGGGGGTAAATCTTAATGTTTCTTTTACTAGGTAAAATCTTAACGTATATTTTATTAAATGAAATATTTTCTCTCTATATATATATTATAATTGCATGGCGCATTATAGTATTCAAACAAGGGTCATTTATTTTTAAAGCAGTAAAACTTTTCAAGGTCGTTAGTGACATTTATCATATCGTACTGCGTTCCTGACATATAGCCGATCTTCGTGATTATATATCGGTGCTTCTTAATCTGGGGGTTACGACAAGATCAAACCCATAGATTTTTTCTCATTCCATAGATAGTTGATCTATCTGGAACCACACATATTCCATATAAAATACCTCTGGCAGTGATCCCGTAAGTTTGGCACATGCTATGCATATTCACTTCGTAGATAAAAGGCCTCTCGCATTGGTTATACCCGCAAAAGTCTGGGCCATGCCATGCCTATCTACTTTTCTCTAAGCACTACCCAAGAAGGGGGTGTGAGATTTCATTTTTCATCCAGAAGCACAACCTTTTTCTCTTAGTTATTTTAGGCTATTATGTCAGCACCGCAAACTTCTTCGTATTATTATTACTTTTGCTTCATGACCCAGTTTTAATGCTCTAATATTAAAATTGCACTCTGCTTAATATATATATATATATATATATATATATATATATATATATATATATATATATGCCAACTACTTCTAGTTTTATTAATTAAGTTTATTTCAATTATATACAATCTGACCGTCGTAATTTATATATCTATATTTAAGAGTATCTATATACCTTGGGGAAAATAAAGCGTTCGTCTTACTATAGTTAAAATAATTTGCCATTAAATATTTTGTCATAGGTTTAAATATAATCAAATGTTTTCAAATGTATTTTTTGTATTTTCATGACCATAATGGCAGGAAAATAGTTTATATTTATATCTGTAATGAATCTCAGAACGCTCCCCTAATATATGTTAGTCACCATGTTTCTGAACTGTAAATCAAAGCTTTAATAGCAATTTTGTGTAACTTCTTTCTAATACTGATTGGCATCTTAATATTGGACCCACCAAATATGTGTATTTATTTGCAAGATATTATTTAACTAAAAAAGAGCATATGAGAACTAATAGCGTGAATGACTCTATGTAACCGCTTGCTCATTCACGCACACACTAATGTATATAATTAATTTATAAATGTATAATAATTTGGCAGTATATTAAAATATATTTTATTGTCTAACATTTGAGTAGTTCGAATTCCTTCTTTTCTCCACTTCCAAATGTACAGCCTAGTTGATATATATGTTAGTTTAGTTATAGCCAATAGATGTCTCATTGTCTTCTCCACTCTCCTAGTCGGCTGGATTTAAAATTAATTCTCATGTGCCATCACTATTATGTTATTCATTAGGTGTTAGATCTGAGGCTTAGAGAGTGGGTTCGAATTCAGGCTGGTCCCTGACCTAAATCTTGGGCTTGACTGGGTTTGAAGTACATTTTGTGAGTTCCAGCTCATGTTAGATGGATAAACAGGTTTTGACCAGCACAATACAATATATATATCCTGTCTATATACATATATATATATATATATATATATATATATGTAATAGACAGGATATGAGCACAGACTTTCACATGACCCACCACTCTCCACACTATTTCATAACACTGATACACCCGAACACACATATGTCGAAAAAATAAATAATCACCAATATACATATTTCATACTAAACCAGCAATCATCAGTTGGTCCAGATTACCATCTCTACACATATATGCTACAAGTGCTGGTTTAGCATGAAATACTTATATTGGTGATTATTTATCTTTTCGACATATGTGTGTTCGGGTGTATCAGTCTTATGAGAGAGTGTGGAGAGTGGTGGGTCATGTGAAAGTCTGTGCTCATATCCTGTCCATTATATATATATATATATATATATATCCTGTCTATTACATATATATGTGCGTGTGTGTGTGAACAGTTTCTTTGAGAATATTGCTAAACTCAAATGGATATAGAAACATCCAATAATTGATAAAAAAAAACAACAACATATATTTTAAGGTTGTAATGTTTTCAGTATACATCATAGGGTCATCAATTAGTGATATATAAGATTCACATTAATGTACATGTAGAAATGTGACATTCTAATGAATAAGATACTATGGATAGTTGATATATTTAATCTTCAGAAATACTCAAAAAATTAAAATTTGATAATTATTTTAAATATTGACTAACATTTAAAAAACTTAACTAAGATTCATAAAAAGATTATTATTATTTTATTAAGAACTTCAAGGGAGGAAGATATTACAAAAAAAAAGTTCACCAGAAAGCACCAACTTAGAGCAGTGATTCTCAACCACTGTGCCATGGCTTTTGCACAAAATGCCACGAGATTCTTGAAATGTGCCGCCATACATAAGCGACATCAGAAAAGTGTGCAATGCACATGACTATTACAGCTTTACTACTGGCTTATAATACTATATATTTAAAGATCAGCCTTTCAAGCTAATTGTGCATGCATCTTCTGTGAGTGTTAAATAATAAATGAATACTTCACTCCACAATACAAGATATAGTATTTATGCAGGAATAAAATACTATATCTTGTATTGTGGAGTGAAGTATTCATTTATTATTTAACACTCGCAGAAGACGCATGCACAATTAGCTTGAAAGGCTGATCTTTGAATGTATACAATTGTATGCATAGCGTTATATAAAAATAAATGCTTATTTACTTATAATTAAGTTTCACTTAGAGTGACGTTTAGTAAATTCTAAACAATTTCACAGACGTCATTCATTACAACATCTTAGATAGTAATTTAAAGTGAGAATTCTACTCTCACACTTCATTCAACAGCACTTCAGATTTGCTCATATAAAAGAATTTGAGTTGTAGGAATAAGAGGATTCCTTTTATTTCTGCATAAATACTATATCTTGTATTGTGGAGTGAAGTATTCATTTATTATTTAACACTCGCAGAAGACGCATGCACAATTAGCTTGAAAGGCTGATCTTTGAATGTATACAATTGTATACATAGCATTATATAAAAATAAATGCTTATTTACTTATAATACTATATATTGTTTAGTCTACTAGTCGACAGATTAAAGTGTGCATACAGCAATATGCAGTTTTGAATAAATTTTTAACAAAACCATTTCTATTTTAAAAAATCTTCTAAAATGAATAAATGGATAAAAAAAAAAGAAAACTTAATGATGACGATAATGATGATGTTAGTAATCAGATTAACGTACCCAAGCCCAGTACAAGTAAAATTATTTCCTTTGGCAGAAATGTAATGTTCATCGTAATATCATGACGACTTCCTAAAATTTGCATTTACTTATGCAACGTAAAAGATCAAATTATTTCCAAGTGTGTGGTATGTGGTTGTAAATCAGAAAATAGTGCTGTGATTCCAAGAAAACTCCAACATCACTTGCTCACTACTCATCCTTCGTTTGCATCAAAAGACGAAAGCTATTTTCAAAATTCATTATCCTCAAGTACAGAACAAGTTGTAACAGTCAAAACACGTGTATCTCGATAACATATTGCAGAATTCGACCACCACACAGAACAGCAGCACCATCGAGTAGCGAAGCCACCGTTAATACTGAGTTCGAACATAGTTAATCGGTTCCACAATACAATCTACAGAATAACGCCTCTGATGTGACATAAGTAAACACCTCTTTAGGCACGGTGGTCAGGGAGATGCACGAGATTCATGGGTTTTGTTTCCGAGTTGGCCAACAATCAAACGAATATTAATTATTATATATAATCGAGGAAATGTCTATAATGGGCATCGAATAAATGAAAACTTAACTACAGACGTATATTTAGAATTATTTATTTACGTATTTAATAAAAGAAAACATTATTAATGTGATTAATCATATTTTAAATTCAAAGTCTCAACAGCTAATTGATGATATTATATATATAAAAATACATTTATTTATATGGAGCATTTATTTATATGAAGGCGTAATCTAGCTACCTAGGGTTCTCGAGTGAGTATTTCTAATGCGTGCTGTAAGGAATTTATACTTTGCACTGCAAGAGTCATCAGTAACGGTGGACATACATTTATTTAATAAAATATTTATTTTACGACAAAGGGCAAACATTTATTTGAGAGTATATGACGAAGATAATGCCGAGGCGGAGTGATAGAGAGAATAATAAACTAAATAAAAGAACACGTGGTACGCCTTAGAAGGGCGATGTAAAATGGCAGCGCTGAAACTGCAATGCCGTGAATAAGTTATAAGGGTTTCGGGTTGGTCTCTGCCGCGACCCGAAGAGGTAAGGTGTCACATGAGCATAACCAGGGACAAGCGGTCCATGTCGCAATTTGCCAGCTGGCTGCATGACGGTCGTCAAGCCCTACGGGAACATTATCATGTCCGCTTGTGTAGGACGACTGGGGTTAATTCAACCCTAGAGAATCCGGAGTATTCACAGCGTGGAATGAACCATCGGGGCTTCAAAACATAACACATGTATAATATCTAAAAGATTGTGGTAATATTTAACTAGATTTCAAACTCGGCCCAACATTATCACCGTTGACTGAAAGAAAATTGGTGACTCTCAAAGAAATGAAATTTACATAATTATTCATTAACATTTAATAATAAAAATATCTAAAAAGGGAATTATTACAGCAAGTATGCCAGCTATTACGGAGGAGTAGACCCTGCATTACAATAACTGATTCTTTGAATGCATGTCGATTTATATGAAATTTAAGTTATTTATAAAGCAAATATTAATGACAATTCGACACGCATTCACTGTTCAAGCGATTATGGATCTAGCATTAAAACTAAAACAATTGTGAGAAGGTAATATTTCAATGATAATTATAAATAAATGTAGATTTGAGAAATACACACCTAAGAAGGATAGAAGGGGGGTAAGCTAGATTATGCGAGAAATTTACAAATTACATTAATTCTCAAATTTTAGTTTCACAAGATTACAATTTTAACATTTAGAAGTTATACAAATAATAGGAGATGAGCTATAGCTTATTATTACTAGAGTACTCTATAATTTGGAATACACACACAGGTACCTGTTTTATAAGATGTTTTCTTCTATTGGTTTAATAGCAGATTGTTCGTAATTAGAAGTTTTCTTTCTTGTCCTGGGCATGTTGTTTTATTGATTTTTAACAGCAGCGGCTTTCTTGTTTATTTCAGGCAGCAGATCATTTTGGTGTTTTTACGATGGGCAAGGTGAAGCTCGGTATATAGTGGGCCATCTCCCGGTGGAGAATAATTTCAGTGCTTACTCGGTCATATCTTGCAGTATTAATTTATTTAAGATATTTTAGATGCTCCACTCGAGAGCAAAGCTAAAATTCAAGTCAAGTCTCCAGCAAGTCTAAGATGGCCTCCTTTTTCTTATCTTGATCTTTTAAATTTTCTGTTCAGATATTTTTAGGTTTTATTTATCTTGCCCTCAGGATAATCAATGCTCTGCTGGTTTTAATTAGAAAGAAATTTGCTGTGCTATTGTTTGTTTTTTTTTACATTCGTTAATTACATTCTTTTGGAATTTTGCTATAATTAATTTATTATCTGTCACTGACCGATGCTTTTAAATTTTCAAAGACAAAAGGGAATAAAATTATTTTAACTTTAATTAATTATTGCATCAGATTTTGTTAGAATTATTATTTAACGAAATTTAAACTAAGCAACAAATACGAACTTTATAAAATTCAAAATAAATGATTAATATTACACAAAATTTATTTAGCTAAAAGAATCTAAATTATATTATTTTATCCGTATTTATTGCCTTTAATTTGAGATCGAAATGTGTGCGTGTTTATGTTGAATTCTACATATATTAATACATTTTTAATATTGTTACACACACAATTCGATACCAAAAAGTTTAAATTTGGGTGGGATAGACCGGTCAGTGAGAGACGACAGAAAAAGGTGAAACTTGAGATTCGAATACGAATCTCACTGTTTCAAAGTAAAGTTTTTTGGAAAGCAATTTAGTGTATCTGGAAATGTTTATAGCTTCTTATGAAGTGGCTCAATTAATTGATCTTAAATTAAAACCACATAATTTACCTGAAGAAATTAGATTACCTGCTTGCTGTAAAATTGTAAAGAAAATGATTGGTAAATCAACAGAAATTGGTATTTGTAAAGTACCACTTTCAAATGACACAATTCATCGCACAGTTATAGTTTTGTCTCGAAATATGGGAGAAAATACTGCTAAAACCCTTGCATATTCGAATTTTGCTTTATAAATAGACAAAACAACTGATATTACTAGAAAAGCTCTCTTAATTGCCTTTGTTCGATTCATTCACGAAAATAATATAATTAATCAATTTCTATGTTGTCATGAGATACCTGATTTTACAACAGGAAAACATTTTTTTTCTCTCAGTGATGAAAGTTTATTCATCAAAAAAACAGGTACAAATACAGTTTTAAAAAGGTTTACAAAGAAGTGATTACATGATAAAATGAAATTTAAAAGCAAAATGGTGAAAAAGGAAGGATACTAAAAAAAGAAAAGGGATGTGGACATGGTGTGTAGTCTAGGCCAAGAATAGCTTTTGGTTGCAAGTCTGAAGCGCACGTCCTCATTGAGCGAGCGATCACAAGGGTCGAAAGCATTCATATGTATAAATCCAGTGACAGAGGCTGAGTAGGTGGAAGTTGGAGGATTGCCCAGATATCTGTGAGGAGTGGAGGTGGGGCTAGTTTGGTATCTCTGGTTTTGAGAGAGCGAGAGGAAAACATATTTTCAATGAAATTAATTCATATTTACAAGAAATTGAAATTTCGTGGGATTCATGCATTGGCATTTGCACAGATAAAGCTCCCACTATGACTGGATCTATAAAAGGATTTGTAGCACATGTAAAAAAAACATAATGCAGATATTGTAATTACCAATTGTTTTTTTTTTTGTATCGGGGAAACACTGATTACAAAACAATTACCATCAGAAATGAAAATAGTACTGGAACAATGTGTTAAAATGATTAATTGTAAAAAATCAAGACCATTAAAAAGTTGCCTATTGAGTCAATTATGCCAGGCTATGGATTCAAAATATGAATCGTTGTTACTGCATACGGAAGTTAGATAGTTGTCCAGAAAAAAGTTTTATCTCGTGTGCTTCAATTAAAAAACAAGTTAAAGATATTTTTTGAACAAGATAATAAGCAAGATTTCGTTGATTTGTTGGATGACAAAATATGGTATGCTAAGCTTGTTTACTTATCTGATATTTTTGTTATTTTTAATAACATAAATACAAGTATGCAAGGACGGAAAGAAAATATTTTAAACTCAACCGATACATTGGTTGGGATTTTTTTTTAAAATTAATTTATGGAAGAACGAAGCACAAGAAGCTAATTTAGAAAAGTTTGAGTCAGTTTCAAAAGAATAAAATAATTCATAAAATAGTTATTGATTATTAGACAATATTAGAACAGAAGATTGTTTATTACTTTCCAAATTTAAAAATAGACAAATTTGATTGGATCCTAAATCCATTTGTAATAAACAATACCTCTATGTTTGATTAAACTTTGCAAGAAGAGGAAGAACTAATTTCGGTTTGTAATAACCGAGATTTAATTTCAAATCATTTACAAGAATCAATTAATTCATTCTGAATTAATCTTTCATACGATTATCCAACAATATCAAAAAAAAAAACTTTAAATGTATTATATGTGCGATTTCAGATTTTCGGCTTTTATAAATATTAAAACGACAAAACGATCCTGACTTGTAAATCTGGATAACTAACTAAATGCGAGTGGCATTATCCTTTTTACGCCCAAATAAAAAAGAAATTATAAAAAACCACCAAGCTGAAATTTCACATTAAATGTAATATGGATCGATAAATAAACATTTTTGTTAACTTTGTAACGGAATTTCATTTTATATTAAATTGAAAATTATTATCCTATGAGGTTTCTACAAAATATGTTATAGGTACATCAGTCATTTAAACAAGTGAAATTCTTATAAATTTATCTTATTGTTACGTTAGTGTGCCGCCAATTTTTTTTTTTTTTTTGTTATTAAAAGTGTCGCGACAAGAAAAAGGTTGAGAATCACTGACTTAGAGAATAAAATGTATGAAAAAAAGGGAATATTAAAACATTTACTAAAAATCATTAATTAATAAGAATTGAATACCTGGATTTCTGTAGAATTGTTAAAAAAGCGTTACTAATATCACAAAAAAATATAAACATGATTTGGCAAGAAATGTTATTGAAGAGAATACAAAGTGCAAAAGTATAAAATAACATATTGGTATTATTTCAATAATAAGAAAGGAGAAAAGTAATATTACTGAAAAGTGGGACAACGTAAAATGTGTGGAATAATTCTAAAAATAAGTATGTACCAATAAAGGACAAGAAATCAAAGAAACCACTAAAATGAATATATCTTGTGAATTGTTATGAATTTTAAATGAGAAAGTGAGATTGCATTAAAGAGGATAAAGGTCAGAACATGATAAAATTATTATTGATATATTTTTTTTAAAAATGTATAAAGTAGGAGAATTTTTTTTGGCAAATATATACAATAAATTTGTAAATTATAAAGACATACCAGATGATCAACAATATGCAATAATAATAATCATATTTAAGAAAGATGATGAATAATATATTAAAAATCACAGATTTATAGGTTTATCAATTGTACATAAAATACTAGATAATTATAACTCATCCAAAGCAAAGTTTGGTTTCAAACTAACAAAAAGACAATTTGAATTAAAATACACATTTAGCACACTGAATTGCATCTATGTATTGTATTGACTTATAAAAACAACAAATAAATGCTGGGTGCAGCTATGTTTTGGATTTACAGGTAATGAAAATGTAGTTGATTCTATATGCATTTCCATCATGATTAAAACTTTGGACTTTTCCAGATATAACCCCGAGATATTATCTTATTCTGAAGATTGTTTATCAAAATGCAACAACAGTAATTAAACTATGTATTGATACTGAGAACATTAACAATGAAAAAGAGATAAATCAGGTGTCTTTATAAGTCCAAAATGTTTTATTGCAATTTTACAAGTATTTTGTGGATTTAAATTGGAAACTCAATGGATAAAAAACACACATACTTTTGTTTAAATTATCTAGATTTTACAGATGATATAATAATTTTAAAAATAATATTTGAGTGCTTCAGGAAATGTTGTAATAGTTATCAAATGAAAATAAAAAAGTAGTAAGAAAGATAGATATTAAAAAAACTAAAGCAGTGGACAGTGAATTTTCTCAGAAGGAGATAATATGGCTTGATAAACTGTAAATTAAAAGAGAAGGAGATAATATGGCTTGATAAACTGTAAATTAAAAGAAATTAACAATTACCAAATAACTTCGTTATGGTTTAAGCATGAGAGACATAAACATGAAGTTAATAATAAAATTAAAGTTGGATGGAGTGCTTTTGATTGAAATAATTTATATTAAAGGGAAATTTAGTTTTGTTTTTTGAAAAGGATGATTTTTATATTTCTTTTACTAGTTTTTATTTTAGGATTTGTAACATGTACCCTTGACAGAAGAACAGTATAGCGACTTCAGCCCCTCAATAAAATGTGGAGAGATATATGTTGTGAGTATCCAGAAAGAAACGATTACAAAATACTTGGGAGAAAACAAACAGTTATCACTGACGCCACTAAAAGATTAAGAATAAAAATAAGTTGCGATGTTTATTATTGAATGAAATAATATTAGTTGGGAGAATTAAAATGTGGAACTGTATCCCAAAAGAATGTCTACGATTTTGAAATATACTACATGTGAAATGGATGAAGGAATTAAGAAAGTTTGGGTGATATAAAGAAGCTATTGATCATACAACCTGAATTAAACTTGGAAATACTTTGGATCCTGTAATGGGTCAATAATGTTTGGAAATGATAATATTGATATCTTAAAAATTGCAATGCCGAAATTTTTAAATAATGTATATTATATATTTTAAGCCAATAAACATCACATGATCACCATTTCTTCTGATTGCTTATAACTGTTTTAAAACAGGCGAAACTCACTATACCTATTACACACACAGCAAGCTAGAGAGTTGCATTAGTTCCTAAGATGTAGGTGCAGTGCTCTCAGATCCAAGGCTCATCACTGACGAAGGCCACAAGCCAGAAACTAGTCTGGGAATATTGGATGAGTAGGCACTAAATGGGGATTTTATGAACAAGCCTTCTGGCATCCATTTATTAATCTAGCTTGCTGTGTGTGGCAATACGTATAGTGACTTTTGTCTGTTTATATTATATATTACAAATATATTTTTTACAGTTTTTTATTCAAAATATATATTAACCTTTTTTAAAATTCAAGGTATATATAAAGATATAAAAACACACTATTTTTGATGAAAATTCCTGATTTTTCATTTTCAGTTTTGCATTTCCTAGTTGCTTATTTTTACAATTCAACATGCTTTTCAATCATCAATTTGCAATAAAACATATGTAAAAGAAATTCCATTAAAACCGGAAGTATCAGGTGTTTAAGTGCATATTTTATGAAACTCAATTAAACTAAAAAAGCAAAAAATTACCATCCATGGAGCCTCTCCATATTCAGCCATTCTTCCTCCAGTTACACGTTTAACTCTTATATTGGGTTGTTTTCCACAATAAGAAGGTGATATGGGTGAAGCCGTAATGCCTTCAGGAATTACATATCTGGTATATGATGAATCTGAAATTATATTTGAAAACTTATTCTCAATCTTCACAGAAAGTTATAGAATATTATATTTTTAATTGAAAAGCAGAAGTAATAATCTACAGTGAGTTATGTAACATCAAAATCTACTAAAACTATATACCATTCTATTTTAGGGTCCTTTCATGTACAGCATAAGCAGTATTTGACTTATTATATAAATTATAGAATGAATTTTGTTTATTGCTTGAATTTATCCACAAACTAAATGTTCTGAATTCAACATTACTATATTCTGAAAATGAAGAATGAGTCTTACTTTTAACAATCCCTTAATATTATATGAGATATTAGTTTTAATTCTCATGTCCATGTTATCAGTTCTATATCCTTCATTCCATCACTCACCCAAGATAGGGATTGAGTTTTAGCTATTTCTATTGTCTTGTGGAAACATGAATAATCTATTGTGAATTTTTCTACTTTATTATCTCTAAATCATCTGCAATTGCATATCAAATTTGATTTGTCCATTGTAAAAGTGGGCAATCTGAGTTTCTGAACTGGAGCATGAATGCAATTTGCTGGGGTACAGATGAAAACTCCAACAAAAAACTATTTTAGATTAATGAGAAAACCTGTTACTTTCAGGGATTGTCAATTAATAGTGATTGTATAGTTTTTAGCAACATCAAAAGCTAAATGTCATCACAATTTACAAGAATGTAATCTTATTTATATTCTTTTACTTATATGTAAACAAAGTACTTTTTGGATTAAGTCATGTATTAATTCGTATTCTTTTCGATGTTTCAACAAATAATATCCACCATTTTCAAAGTCAAGTTTTTAAAGAGAAACCTTTACATCTCATGTAGTAACAAAACAGGGTGTAATGTGGAGAATGAAATTAAGCATGTGATATTTTGAGTATTAAAAATACATGGATTAACAAAGTATTTATGTTCTTCAGTTTCAAAAAAATCAACAATTTGTCATTTCACATATTCTGAATACACAACTACTTCTTACTCATTCTCATTACTACTTGAGATCTAATGTTTTTTTCTTTAAAAACTTGACATTGAAAATGACAGATGTTATTTCATCAAAATATTGGGAAGTAATACATAATAATATGTGTTTGTCAAGCACTGTTAGCCAAGAGGTCATTGCAGCCACCTTACAAGCAAGTAGTTGGTTGCAGACAGTTGTGAGTTCGCCTCCTGGCCGATGCTATGACATATGAAAAAAAAAAATAATATGTGATTTAACTCCAAAATACTTTGTTTACATCATATAATCATGAAAAAACATATCTATATTATAACAGGCAGAGACTTTTTTCTCATCTGCCAGATCAGGGAACCACTAGGCTATTCACACCTAGAAAATTTATAAAGTAGTCAGATATGTATGGGTTAGTTTCAACTTATATTTGACTGATAGCCCTAGTCACTAGCTCATGGATAATCTGAATAATATTTCCAACTTATTTTTATTTATCTATTACCAAATACTATTAATAAAGATAAAACAATAAATTACTGCCAGTATTAATATGATAAACATTCATTATGCACATAACATATATTAAGACTGATTTGAGGATTAGATTCATTATTAAAACTATACACAGATTGATGAAATTGTATATATAATTTAATAATTTTTATACTGTGTTAAGTGCAAATAGACCACATAGAATATGCATTTGAAGTCTCAAATCATCTAATTTTAGGCTAAAAGTTTGCATTTAAACCATCACTAGCTTACAGATATACTGATGTGAGCAATGCAAAATGAGAATGTTAGCATAAAACAATCATGCTCACAGGAAATCGTATCTGTAGCATGATATTATTAAAGAAGTGATCCTCATCCAATACAGTTATATGCATCTTTCTGGAAAAGGAATCATATAAAATATATTGAGAGAATCAAATGCTCTATATGGAGGGTGAGCAGTCCTTGCTGTCTTATAATCCCTAACCATAAATTGTAAAAAATCAAATGGTGCAGGAAATATATCTACCATCAATAACAATATGAGGGCTTCCCTTTTTGAGCCATGCATTCAGTTGGGTACTGTGTGCTGTATGCTAATGCATCACAAGAGAATAAGAATCTAATGAATCTCCCTAGATTGCATTGACATAAATCCTTCCACTAGTATCAATTCAATTATGAAATAATTAGTCTCAAATTACCCCAACATAATCTAACCTAATCTTGACAAATCTAAGTAGCCATCTACACTTAACTTTAAATTTAATAATTTAGTTTAACAAAGATAAGAATAGTTTATAGGAAACATGTTATATGTAAAACATATTTTTTTAGTTTCTTTTGTTTGTCAGATAAGAGCTTCTTTAAAAATTACACATAGGTTTACTAATTGAAAGTTTGTTTAAGTTATCTATTTAAAAGTTTATATTGCAGTAAAAAGTTTTATACTTTCCATGGTATATCTTGATAAATCCTCTGGATGGAGGCATGTTTATTGAAGTCCATCCTAGCTATCACATTTTTATAGATTGTTCTTCTTGCAGACAAAACTGCTGCTTCCATTTATTCAGGAACCATTACTCTGGAAGCCGCTGCAGTTGGTACAAATAACAGAAATGAAATCTATTTTGAGACCCTTACTTCATGGATTCCGCAATGCAGCTACGAAATATTTTAACCAGATACCACTACCCAATCAATAATTAATCAATAAAATTTCATATTTTTTCTTCCTTTCTTTTTATAGTATTATGCACTCCTTATTGTCCAATTTTCACCTATCTTATTTGCAATGATGGTTTCCTTTTCTGGACTGTGTCTTTGTTGGTATCTTTATTGGCCAGTTTGCTCCAAAGTGGAAAACACCATAATCTTTGAATTTTTATCTCTTATCTGATTCACAATAGTTTAAATGCCCCAAGGGACTGTTTGTTTTACATTATTACATTCTAATAGAAAAATCATTTCCATCCTGCTAGTTTAAAATAACTCTAAAATACATTAATAACTTTTATTGTTCTTTTACCTTAAAATCCAATCTTTTGGGGTTTTTTTTTTTAGATTTTTTAACTTTCCTTATCCCATTCTTTTAACTTTAAATAATTTAATCGACTACCATCTGTGCATTTTATAACTCTATTATTTAAATTTTAATTTTTTATATATAGGTCAATTTTATTTACTAATCTTTTTTTTATATTTTTTCATTTTAAAATGATGTAATGACATATATGTATACTATTACAATATATTTGCATTGCAATTAATATTTACCTTTCTCAGTTCCTATCTTTTATGAGAATGATGTGATGAAATTATCAAGCTGCTATTAAGGATAAAGAAATTCTGATATTTGATTGTTAGAAGTCATATGGCAAACAAAATTCATTTACAAAATGTACATATAATAAGAGTGGTATATTTGTATTTATATACTGGTGGATAAGGTTAATGTAATGAAATTGAATGAGAAGGTTATTGTTAAAATCAAAAATGTATATTAAAATGATGATTTTCATAGTCTACAGATATTAGCATTGATCATTCTTTGTAATTAAAAAGGTTAATTAAAATATGATAGTCCTTTTCATCTAGCTGATTTAGTGGACTATAAAGAAAAAGTTGTTGTTCATATGACATAGAAATTTGGAAATCTTATGCAAATTACCTTTGGATGATTTTCATAAAAGTGGTACATTTTAGACTGGTACAATATATAAAAATAAAAGATTGAAGATATACTTCATAATAGGTTATAATATTTTACAAGTATGCTCTCAAAAACTTCATATTATAATCAAAGTACAGTAATGGCTGTTGAATTACATTTATAGATTTTAAATAATATTAACATTCAAGTTCATATTTGATATTTCACTAATGTTGGAGTACTGATTTTTTGCATTTTTGCATGCTCATTAATCATGCATCCTTGACAGGAATTTTCTTGTATTTATTACCTTGAAAATTGTTTTTTTTTTTGCAAGTCGAAAGGAATGTGCCATTTCTATCTCAGAAATAAAAAAAGGTACTGCTTAATTAGATATGCAGCCTGCTTGATGGCATTGCTTATGTGATCATTCACATAAAAATGCCATTTATGCAGCCTGAAATTGCCTGCCCTGCAAAACAGTGGTGTTCATATTAGCCTTTGCAGGCTTTATATTGTGATGCACACAAATATTACAGCCCACTGATATGCTTTGTGACACTATGCAAATGCGCATATTTTACAGATTGCTACCATATCATATGATGGTGTATGGAATTCAACTGACGATAACTCTTGTAATGTGCATTCAAAGTAATAATTTTATACCCTATCTGATGTAGTATTACATACTAATAATTGTAAGCCCATTGCTGTGATTGCATATCCATCTTGGAATGTGAAAAAAATTTCAAAAGTGTAGTGACATGCACAATTTCACAGAATTCATGCAAAAAGGCAGGTTTGCATAAGAACAGCTATGAGACAAATTAAGTGGTTGATATTGCACATTGTTTTGGAAATCAGAAGCTTTGTTTGATAACACCACTGCATCTTTTGAATTATCCTTTGGAACATCAAAAACATCAGTCCCTGGCCGAAATATTCTAGCACTACATGCTGACATATATAATGTAATGTTAAAATATAATTATTTGATGTCAGAAAAATGTAATTCTTACATTTTATAAAATAATGTTGGTTCATAAATTGTTTAATATCAGCCCATAATGTTTATAATAATGTATTTTTTGCAGATAAGGAGCAGCTACGAGTCAACTAAAATTGCATGTTGTTTTGGAAAATTGTAATGTTGGTTTGATCAGAGTAATACTTCTTTTGGATGATCCTTTGGATTGTCAAAAACATTGGTCTCCAGTCCCCCACAATTTGGCACTGCCTTCTAACATTTATAATGTTATTTAAAAGTGTAAGTATTCCATTTTAGAAAATAATATTGTTTCACAATGAAAGGTTGGGCTGCATAAACAGCATTTTTATTTATTTTAGCATATAAACTATGACATTAAGCATTGTCATGTCTAATCAACCAGTAATTGGTCCTGTTTTCCCTCTTGCAAAAGTAAAAAAAAAATACTTAGTTTTTTTTTTCTTTTTAAGGATAAATTTTTAAATTTCTTTTTCAAAATTAACTTTCAATACGTTTGCTTAAGCCAGTTTGTCAATTATCTTATACAAATATATTTTTCTTTGGTTTAATTAATAAATCATAAATACTATAACTTTTCATTAGTGGTAATGGATACTATTATTATTACTACTGCTGTTCTTATTAATTCTACTAATACTGCTGTTTGTACTCTTACTACTACTGCTACTACTACTACTACTACTACTACTACTATTACTACTACTACTACAACTACTACTACTACTACTAATAATAATATAATATTACTTACCTCTTCCATATGCATCCAAAATGAATGGAATAAAATATAAAACGTAGGCAAACATTTTGTCTATATATATATATATATATATATATATATATACATATATATATATATATATATATGAATTAGATTAAAAACATTATGTTATTATGTATATAGAAAAATAATATATATATACAATACAAATCACAAATAATACATGTCATAATAGGAAATCAAAGAGACAAATCTCTTCATACAGTAGTGCCACGCAGTGCAAACCGAAGTAATGAATGAATGCAGGAAGGTTTTGCATAATATCCCTACCTAGCTCCTACTTATCCCAAATCCTTAGATAAGTTTTAGCTTGGGTATTTTATCAGTGAAGAGTCTTGGTTCTGAGGGTACTGCACATAGACCTTAGGATCCAATGCAATCCTCTAGCAGCCACCTTTTACTTTTTAGCTATCTATAAAGCTTTAAGTCCAAAATAAAAACAAAATAAAGCACTAGATAGGGATTTTATACAGAAACCTTTTTGTATTTATTGATTATTCTGACTTGCACTGAATCATAAGACTGTAAGGAGAGTTTTGCTTTAACGTAAACAGCTTTATAAGTATAAAAAATTGGGGATTATATGTTGTTTAGTGATTTAATAAATAAATCACAGTAAACTTTAAAAAAAAGCATTAATTTAACAAGTAAATTGTAGAAATCTTTCAGTTGAATTTAATAATAAAAGAATTGCAGAAACATTTTAAATTTAGATTCTATTTATTTTATTGTTTAAAACATAAAACATTCTGAAAAACAATACTGTTAACTGAAAGGAGACTGTTTGATTCCTCTTAGAATATTTAAGTAAACCAAACAGGGCAAATTTTTAGTCAATTTCATAAGTTTTCTTTACTGCAGCTCTTACATCTCTTTGATTATTTATATGGTGAATGGTCATGGATGAGCTGCTCTCAAAGTCTCATCAACTAATATAATGAGTTTATTGGCATTTCATCTGACATTTAAGACACTGTGATCTTTCTGCCCAGTTGCCTAATGGTCGTTAATTGAAACATCAGTTGTGCTTCCTTGAAGGCAAGAATGGGTGTGTTATTCATTATATATATGGCCAGCAAATAAATTATAATACTTATTCCTGGAAGTCTCTAATGTTCTGAGTAATTAGTGGATGTAAGTTAAAACAGTATTAATAATGCCCTAATTAGAGATTCAGTCTGCCATTTGCTATAAACTATTACTTTCGGTTAAAGTAAATTACATGACATAAAACAACTAATTAATATTAAACGAGTTACTATTTGTCTTTGGGAAGATGGATGAAAGATGGAAAAAAATAATTGCTTTAAAAAGTGGATATGGCCATTATGACAGTGGCACAATAAACAATGGAAAAAGGAAATTATGAAATCTGATGGTATATTGGACAGAATAGTAAGATTAGTTATTCATCTTAATAAAAGATACAAAATAATATAATTCACGTTTATGCTTCAAGAAATTCTCATTGTGATGAAGAATAAAAAAAAGATTTTATACAGATGTAAAAAATGCTACTGATTATATCAAAGAACATATTAAAATTGTTATAAGAACATTAATGCTAGAACAGTAAAACAATTAAGAGACAAATATGCTGTGGGAATAGTAATCTCAGAAATGAGAAGTACTAAATTGCAAAATGTAAACAAAAAAATGTATATTATGAATTCTTTCTTTGCAAATAGGATTAATGAAAAGGACCTGAAACATGGAAATGAGAGTACAGGAGAATTGAATTATATTTTGGTAAATGGAAATAATAAAAAATTTTCAGAATTATAATGCACATAATAGTTTTATCACAGGAAGTAATAATTGATTACCGATGTATTAATGCAAAACTAGTGGCAAAAAAACTATTCAGATAGTTAGCATTAACAATTGATATTTGTACCTTTGAAATTATTCCAGCAAATCTAAATGAAACTTTAATAATTATATTAATATATTAACAGGCTTTGAAATGGTTTCAAACTTAATTGAAATCAAAAAGATAACCGATACACTATCAAAAACACCAACAAAGATACCTGCTATAAATAAGAACAATTTACTAGTACTTTTTAAAATAAACCAGAGCGAAGTGTGTAAGAAAAGTCATATAAAAGCATTTAAAAGTGATCCATTAAAAAAATCGAATATTTTGAGTCATTCAATATTGTGACACGACAACTTTTCCTCCCCTCACTCCTCTGTGACACGACAACTTTCTTCCCCTACTAACTGAATTTTAGTTATTAGAATCGTCGTCAAGGGCGCCACCAAGGATTTCTCTCTTGGAACCTGGTCACGTAACTTTACATAAACCTGGTCTTTATTTATTTTCGAACGACGATTCACTGATTATAAACTTTGATTATAATCTCCCAGGGGTTTTCCTTTAAGAACACTAACTAATTATTATAAATAATTCAAGAATTCAAGAATACGTTGGACAAAAAAAACTTTTTTATTTCTTTTACTACTATTTATTATTCATAACCTTATAATTCTATCTGATCCAGAAAGAACTGACCTTACAATTTCTGATTTTCCCTCTGTTTACTCGCAAATTATGCTTCCCAAATATTTACCATAGATTTACTCGCGCCTACACTAATACTGCAAATTCTAGCAGACGTGTATATAAGACGACTTATAGTATTTTTAATCTTTCCTGAAGTTTAATTTTTAAACTCCACTTTCTTTGGTAAATGTCTTTCATTTTCTTATACTTTCAATTCTTTCCTTATTTTTTACTAACAAACGAGTAATGCCCCAAGGTTCTCTGTTACTTGGCGATGCACTTTTATACCCCCACCCTGTTGTTACTCTCTAGATCGAATAGATATTAAATAATTTAAAATACAGTTATTCCAATATTTCATAAAAAAATATTGAACGAAAATTAACATTAATAGACTACAATATTAAACAAATTTATTTCCCCCCTCTATTGTTGAAACATTTGTAATAAACATAATAAATGAAAATTAAATTAAAGATAAAGTTCTATTACGCTTTACTTAGAGTTCTCATTAATTAAAAGTTTATAATTACCCTGATCGATCAGAGCGGAGTGGCCTGATTTTCATAGGTTTTACATTCCATTGTTCGTGCCTTTGTCCTTGTATATGTGAATTCCATGAGTGTTCCTTTGGTTGTCCGGCTAGCAATATCCGTTTCTTCCATTCCATAACTCTCTTGATAGCTTCATTCAGATGGAGTGGCGGTCAATTCCCCAAAGGGGAAGGTTGTGATAACTTTAGCTGCTATACATTTGACAAGAGTCTGCAAAATTAAATTTCAATAATAATAATTTTTATTGTTCGAAACACAGCTGCTTTCTTTATTGTCCTTGCTGGTCTCTAAAGTCAAGTCAACTGATCTCTCTAAAAGCGATCTTATCTCCACTCTTTCTTATCTTTTTTTTTTAATTAGCGTAATAGCAATTACTAACCAAATATTTTTACTTTGTGAAAGTTTCAACAATAGAGTATAATTACTACCAAGAATCTAATTTTGTTTTCTTTCCCCCCCCCATTTATCTCTCGAATTTTTCTCCCTTTTAATTAAACACTTTTAACATTTTTTTTTTTTTTAATAAATTATATTCAATTTTATTTGTTTATTTCAAAATAAAAATTCAAATTTTTTTTACCCTTTCCATTAAATCAATACCATTTGTTAATTAATTTTTTTTTTCATTTTACAAACTATTTAACTTCAAAAATATTTACGACAAATTATAAATATGTGAGCTTATATATATATGAGCTGACTTAAAATATCAGCTCATTGCCCCATTTGTCATAAAAAAACAATTAAAAAAAACTTTAATTGCCCCACGGTGACTTGTCCCCTCCCCCCTTACAAGGTTATAAAGATCTTGCATTATACGCTTTCTTCTTACCTTTCTTTCCTAGAATCATGAATGCATTGGGACCGCATTTTTGAATGATTTTGTATGGACCTTCAAATAAAAGGAAAATTTTTTTATATTGCTTCTCGCTCATTTATTCACAGGCTGGGTTTTGACATAAACCCAATCTCCTATCTTAAAATGTACTGGACTATTATTCCCTCTTTTCTTTTGCTGTTCAGCTTTTTTTTTTAATCTCTCTCTGGCGCAACTTCGATCCTTCACTATGTCTACTGTTTCATTCTCGGGGGGCAAACGACACTTGAGAAGAGAAGGTTCCAGATGGCTGTAATGTAATCGTTCAGGGGCAAACCCCGTAGACTCGTGGTACGTGCAATTAATAATTTTCACTATTTGAGGAAGTACTTTCACCCAATGTTTATGATTTTCCTTCAAATGTGCCCGAAATAAGTTTCCCAATTCCTTCATAACCCTTTCACATGGGTTAGATTGGGGATTTCTTATAGAGGTTAAGATATGGTGTATGTTTTCCTGTTTTATCCAACTTTTCCATTCCCTGGATATAAATGGCGTCCCATGGTCACTCAAAATTGCATGTGGTCTTCCCACCTGAACGAATTGTTTCTTCTTTAACACAGCAATAGAATTTTTTGTATTGGCTTTTTGCAATGGATAAGCCCGTACCAGCTTCGAAAACACATCGAACGTCACCAAGATATATTTATATCGACGAAACGAAGGTAATGGGCCATAAAAATCGATGGCCAACAATTCATTTGGGTTTTGGGCTATAATAGGAGTCAATATTCCCGCATAATTTTTATTCGCCGGTTTATTTTGTCTGCATCCATGGCACATCTGAAGTGTATTAATAATCGACCTATACATATTTGGCCAATAATACCACCTCTGTAAAATTTTATTCACTTTAAGTGCGCCATAGTGTCCATATGTCCTATGTACATAATTTATTAAGCGCATTCTTAAGCTTTTGGGTATGACTATTCTCCAGTAATCAGTACCTTCTTTGACCTGAAACATCAACATTCCGTTTATCATTTTATACCGATTTATTCTATTATTATTTTTTTTTGCATCGGTTTGCTTGCATAGGTCGGTATCATTGTAACGTTGTATTATCTTTTTGCATGTGGGATCGGATGACTGAAAAATTTTTATCCTCTTCATGTCCCTTTCCATCGACATATCCGCATCTATTATAAGTGGAGTTAACCATGCTCCCTCTAATGTTAAATTTTGGCCTGTATCCGGTACTGGATTTCGGCTCAATATGTCCGGCCTGATATTTTCTTTCCCTGAGCAATGAACCACTCGGTAGTTAAATCTTTGTAAATATAACGCCCACCTTATAAGCCTATCGTTTGTTAAGTAGCATTTATTTATAAACTCTAGACTCTTGTGATCCGTAATAATAATAATCTCGGATCCTAATAGTAAATGTTTAAGTTTATTTAACACCCATATGATGGCCAGTGCTTCTCTTTCTGTAGTCGTATAATTTCTTTCTGCAGAGTTTAAATTTCTACTTAAAAAATACAAGACTTGCGTTTTTTTTCTTTATTCTCATGAAATAATACAGCCCCCAACCCCACTTTACTGCTGTCAGTCTGGAGCATAAAAGGTTTATTAAAATCCGGGTATGCGAGTATGACGTTTTTTTTTCAAAATTTTCTTTAATTTTGCTGAATGCCTCACTTTGTTTTTTAGTCCACTCCCATCTGCTTTCTTTTCTAAGCAATTCTAAAAGTGCCTCCGTGTCTACAGAAAATTTCTCGTAAAACCTCTGATAAAAACCACATAGGCCTAAGAATGACCTAATTTGTTTTTTATTCTTAGGTTGAGGAAAATGAATTATAGCATCAATCTTATCCGGATGAGGTCTCACTCCTTGAGCACAAACGAGATGCCCTAAAAACAAAATTTCTTTTTGCAAAATATTATTTTTTTTAAATTTATCATCATATTTTTCTGCTGGCATTCTTGAAAAAATATACTTAAACTTTCCAAATGTTCTTGAGGTGACCGTGATGCTATAACAATGTCATCCATATAATATACAATAAGTTGTTTTACCCTATCGGATAACACCTGGTCCAAACATCGAAGCAACCCTGACCCACTGTTAACTAACCCAAATGGCACTCGCTGAAACACATATGTATATCCCTCATATCTAAATGCAGTGTATTTTTGGTCTTTTATATGTAATGGCATCTGCCAATAACTCGATGTTAGATCGAAAGACGAAAACTATTTCTTCTCTCGGAATTCCAATAGTAAGTCTGTAATACGTGGCGGCATATCTCTATCAGGAATCGTAATGGCGTTTAACTGATGTGCATCTAAACACACTCTCATTGAACCGTCTTTTTTTTTACTATCACCAGAGGATTTATATATGGGGATTGCTGTTTTTTTATGATACCCCATTTTTCCATCTGTTGTATTTGTTTGTCTACTTCACTTTTATATTTAACTGGAATGGGGTATGACCTGCCCTGGAAGTGAGTCTCTGTTTTTACTTTGATACGATGCGTATAGCCCTTTATAATCCCAGGATTCGTAGCAAACACTTGTTTGTGCTGCTGCAATATCTCTCTAAGTTGGTCTTTCCCTTCACTATTATCCTTTTCTAACTTGCTTACTTTATCATCTATCTCCATATCAATATCATCTACTCTCACACATGCTATCCTATTGCTTAGTTTATTACGATCACTAAAGGGTACTTTTTCATTTTTTATTATTACTACCTTTTCATTAAAATTGATTTTTGTTCCCATTTGATGCATAAAGTCAGACCCCAGTATCATATCTTCTATTAAACCTGGCATAGATAATAGCGTATGTTGTATTATATTTTTTTTCCCACTTGTATTTCTCCATATACTTGCACGGGGTCGAGTTTGACTTTTTCCCCATTTGCCATAGTTATTTCCGATTTCTTTAATGGTAACGTATGCAGTGATCCCTTCTGACTTCTGATTTGATTGAGCATTTTGTTCGAGATTATGGAGACCTGACTTCCTGAGTCCAACAGAGCTTGTACTTCAATCACCTGTAATTTTACATCAATTACAGGGCACGTTTGCTCAGCCATTGTCTGAATTTTTCTTCTTCTTCTATAATAACGTTTAATAATTTGAGATGCGTTTCTTCTCCCTCTTCTTGTTGCTGCATGTTTTCCTCATCCATTAGTGCTTCCAAGACTTCTTCTAACCCTTCGTGTATGCACGTCTTTAACCTATTCCGTATATTTCTTGGCATATTTCTGCTTATTATATTCATAATCTGGCATTCTGGAATCGGATATTCAATTACTCTTCTTAACTTCATCATTTGTCTCAAGAAAAATTGTCTATACCCCATCCCCTTTTCTTTTGAATATTTTTCCGTTTCTACGTCCCTTTGTAATCTTTCTTGCCTTTCTATGTTCCAAAATCTTCATATCAGAGCTTTAGTGTACTGTTTAAAACTATCGGGCTTCTCATATATAGTTCTCCACCATTCTCTTGCTGTGCCTTCCAGATAGCTACTTGCTATGATTATTTTTACCTTCTCTCCTACTTTGTATATATCAAAACACTCTTCTAAACTTTCTATGTGTTCGAATGTTTCCTCATTTTTCTTTTCGAAAATTATTATCTCCATTCCATCTTGCATTTTTACTCGAGTTATATTTTCAATTATTTCCTATAGTACTAACTCCCCCCGATGGAGTCCTGACCCCATAATCCCATCTGAAATCCACCCCCTTACTAAAAACTTTACTCTCTCTTTTAACTCTAATCTCTGGGCGTTTCTCTTGTTAATGAGCCCGACACGTTGGAAGCGCCATTATCTAACTTTCCTCCCCTCACTCCTCTGTGACACGACAATTTTCTTTCTTCCCCTACTAACTGAATTTTAGTTATTAGAATCGTCGTCGAGGGCCCCACCAAGGATTTCTCTTTTGGAACCTGGTCACATAACTTTACATAAACCTGGTCTTTATTTATTTTCGAACGACGATTCACTGATTATAAACTTTGATTATAATGTCCCAGGGGTTTTCCTTTAAGAACAATAACTAATTATTATAAATAATTCAAGAATTCAAGAATACGTTGGACAAAAAAACTTTTTTATTTCTTTTACTACTATTTATTATTCATAACCTTATAATTCTATCTGATCCAGGAAGAACTGACTTACAATTTCTGATTTTCCCTCTGTTTACTTTCTAATTATGCTTCCCAAATATTTACCATAGATTTACTCGCGCCTACACTAATACTGCGAATTCTAGCAGACGTGTATATAAGATGACTTATAGTATTTTTAATCTTTCCTGAAGTTTAATTTTTAAACTCCACTTTCTTTGGTAAATAAATAAATTGCAAAAATCTTACAATGAACGTATAAGTGTCTTTCGTTTTCTTATACTTTCAATTCTTTCCTTATTTTCTACTAACAAACGAGTAACGCCCCAAGGTTCTCTGTTACTTGGCAATGCACTTTTATACCCCCACCCTGTTGTTATTCTCTAGATCGAATAGATATTAAATAGTTTTAAATACAGTTATTCCAATATTTCATAAAAAAATATTGAACGAAAATTAACATTAATAGACTACAATATTAAACAAATTTCCCCCCTCTATTGTTGAAACATTTGTAATAAACATAATAAATGAAAATTAAATTAAAGATAAAGTTCTATTACGCTTTACTTAGAGTTCTCATTAATTAAAAGTTTATAATTACCCTGATCGATCAGAGCGGAGTGGCCTGATTTTCATAGGTTTTACATTCCATTGTTCGTGCCTTTGTCCTTGTATATGCGAATTCCATCAGTGTTTCTTTGGTTGTCCGGCTAGCAATATCCGTTTCTTCCATTCCATAACTCTCTCGATAGCTTCATTCAGATGGAGTGGTGGTCAATTCCCCAAAGGGGAAGGTTGTGATAACTTTAGCCGCTATACATTTGACAAGAGTCCGCAAAATTAAATTTCAATAATAATAATTTTTATTGTTCGAAACACAGCTGCTTTCTTTATTGTCCTTGCTGGTCTCTAAAGTCAAGTCAACTGATCTCTCTAAAAGCGATCTTATCTCCACTCTTTCTTATCTTTTTTTTTTAATTAGCGTAATAGCAATTACTAACCAAATATTTTTACTTTGTGAAAGTTTCAACAATAGAGTATAATTACTACCAAGAATCTAATTTTGTTTTCTTTTCCCCACCCTTTTATCTCTCGAATTTTTCTCCCTTTTAATTAAACACTTTTAACATTTTTTTTTTTTTAATAAATTATATTCAATTTTATTTGTTTATTTCAAAATAAAAGTTCAAAATTTTTTTACCCTTTCCATTAAATCAAAACCATTTGTTAATTAATTTTTTTTTTCATTTTACAAACTATTTAACTTCAAAAATATTTATGACAAATTATAAATATGTGAGCTTATATATATATGAGCTGACTTAAAATATCAGCTCAATATAGTATTTAAAAAAGGTTAATAATGATATAAGAATATAACTGTGAATTGGTAAGAAAAGGTACAGAGAAAATAAACGATTCAAAAATATAAAACGTCTTAATGTTTGGAAAAAAGTTATATTAGCTTAAAAAATAAGATAAAACTATTACTAAAATGAGTGAGAATTAAAATGTGTAGAAGTTTTACAAAAAAACAAGTGACTAGTAGTAAAGAACAAAAACATCAAACAGTCACTATATATATATATATATATATATATACAGCAAGAAATTTAAACGGAGACATAAGAAATACAGTTAAATCTCAAGATACTGAAAAAGGAGAAATTTCTACAAAATGATGTAATTATTATTAATACTGTAATAAAGTTGGGGAGGAAAAAACCCTAATCTCTAAAAGATTAAGATGCATAGAATAAGATAATTACAATTTGTCTACAATGAATATTGGATTCAAGCCAATCAAATAAATATGTTCGATTTAGAAGTAGATTTAGCATGTTTAATTAAAACCAGTTGAGAAAGTAACCGTGAAGGCCAATAAATATAATTCACCATTATGCTTGGAATGCTATTTGATTCGTAAGTAATTCCACAATGATTAATGATTTAAACTATCAAAATTTAAAATTTGTATATAGCCAAATTTTGAAAAATGTTTATCAAAATGTAAAGGTTGTGATTATCTTAGTTTGTAACACTAAATGTATAGAAAGTCATTCCACATCTACATACTTTTTACAGTAGTTTTACAAAAAGGATGCAGAGGATTAACATGGAAATCTAAGGGAATAAAAGTAAGTCAAGATTATTTAAGATACACAGGTTTTACATATAATATGATTGCTTTTGCGAGCAATGCTTCATTGAGAAAGTGCTACAACAGTAGGTGTCAGATAATATTCAATGAATATTAGACAGTAGAGGAAAATAAAAATTGGTAGTCGTACATGAAAATATAATGTAAATTTCGATGAAGTGATTTTAAGAGATAAATGTATTAATATTTAAAAAAAATCCTTATACCTATTGAAAGAAAGTTTATTAATAAATGAATTTTACTTCCTTTGCTCATAGATCTGATATTTCGACAATTAAGCTGAGAGTACTACAGAGACATTTAACTACTCAAAAAATATGATGAGATATAACAAAAATATTGAAATGAATTATTTGATGATGATATCATTAAAACAGTAATTGGATTAAACACATTGCTAGAAAAGAATAATAAGAAATAGGCAAAAATAATCTTAAATTGATTCACACTGTAGGCAAAACACTAGAAAGACATTGTAGGCGAGATGGATGAATAAAGTAAGTTTACATATGATGTAGAGAGAAAGTGTGATGGATTGAGAAAATTGGATTAAGTATAATCTTAATTTCCTAAGGACTGATCGTGGTAAAAATGATGATTATGATGAAAGATTATCTTTTATTGTGATATATTATTGTATATATAATTATCTTGGTATTCTGCCATTATTAATATTAATATAAAATACCAAATACAGTTTCTATATGTTTTATTAATACATTGTACAGGCTTAAATTAATTGACCAGTAGACTTTCAATGCTTGTGATCCTAGTCATGGTTATTCTGCTGAGAATACTCATTTTCTATATAAATTTGAATACTGTTCAATTTTGGGTTGATTATGTATTCATTTTATGTAGTGAAACAATGCTTTTTACTTTTTTTCTTCCTGCCATTTCTTTCCTCACACATTATTTTAATAATACATGAATTAAAACTGTATCCGTGCTCTTTACCATGATTGCAAATGAAAAATGTACTGATAAAATCAGAACTTGCTTTTTTTTATTTGTACATTGTGTGTTGAGTAATATTTAATTTTAGATTAACTTTTGCCTTCTTGTTGTATATGTATAGATTGCCCTTTAGGTTGCACCCTATAGCTAAACAACATTAGGTGGATTCGGTTAGTTTACTTTGCCTTTCATACTATTAATGAATCTATTAAATTAAAAGGCTTTCAAAAGCCCAAATGAAATTTGTTGAAGTATACGACTTTGTTTTCCATGCATCTTAAATAAAGAGATCCAGCTTCTATTATTTCTTATATTCACTATTTCCTTTAAAATATTTATTTTGAAATGTTTTATATGTTTGTATATGAGTGTTATATTGTATCAGACTTTTATCAAATCATCAACATAAAGTCGTTAAATTATCGGACTCAGTTTGATATAAGCAGTTATTGCGGTACAAAAAGGTTTTCAAGCTAGCGAATTTGTGTGATGTAGGTACCTGTAATTTCATGTTGATGCATCCCATAATGTTGGGAGTTATGATTTGTGGTTACATTTTAGTTTTAAAATAAGGTATAGAATTTTTATATTATTTATTATTCATTCATAGGCTACCGATTACCAATAATGAATAAACATTCTGAAGGGATATTTCTACACAATGTAAGAACTTGTTTCATCTGCTTTTAACAATTTGTCAAGGGATTTAATTATAAGCTTATGACAAAAAAAAAGTGAAAAATATCTAGGAACCCCAAACTTTGAATTTCATGCTGAACCAGCACTCATCAGTTGGGCCAGATCACAATTTCTTGCACTTACTTTTATCATTGTTCAGTGTGTGCGTATATATATATATATATAATACATATTTTGCGGGTTCATCCATGTATATATATATATATATATATATATATATATAATTATTCAAAACAATACAATATAATATATATATATAACAAATTACTATGGTTTAATTAATTGATGTGTCATATGTCATGTTCTCACAACTTTGACACAAATTACTTAATGAAAGTATATTAAATTATCCAATAATGAATAATATTTCTGTAACATAATTTTCACTACATCACTCCCAGGCAAAGTAGATACTAGTTTCTGTCTGCTTTTAATACATTGTGAAGCACTGTAATCATAAATATATGTCCAAATACATGTAAAAAAGATCTATGATTTCCAATTTAATCTCTAGTGTAATAAATGACTAATAAAATATTCATATACTTTCCTTAAGTGATTTGTGTTAAAATTGTGATGTAGCACATTTAACACATCAATTACGCTATAGTAATTTGATATATATATATATATATATATATATATATATATATATATATATCAATTCATCAATCCATCTATCTGTCTATCTTCCTATCTATCTGTTTGTGGTCTGGGATAAAAATGAGTGCTGCTTTAGCATGAAATATGTATCTTGGGATCATCGATCTTTTTACATGCCTTTGATCATATGCTTTTGAATACATCCTTCCACAAGAGGTGTTAAAAGCAGATTGAAGCCAGTCTCTACTTTGTTCAAAAGTATTGTAGGGAAAATTACACTACATAAATATTATTTATTATTGGATAATCTCTTGTCTAATGAATGACTAATAATAATGTAGTTTCATTAAGTCATTTGTGGCAAAGTAATGAGAATGGGACAGGTGATACTTATCTATTTGTCTGTAATAGTTAGCTATTTTTATATACAGAACAGTAATAAAGATATGTGTAAGAGATTGTGATCTGTACTAACTGATGAGTGCTTATTCTGCATGAAATGTGCATCTTGGGGATCATAAATTTTTTCATGTCTTTTGTCATATACTTATGATCACATCCCTCTTCAACATATTTAAAGTAGATAGAAACCTGTTACTACCTAGCTATAACCATGTTGCAGTGAAAATTCTGCTACATAAAATATTAATTCATTATAAGATATTGGATTTGAATTTTTCCCCGCTTCAATGGTCCAACTTAAACCTAGACTTGTATTTAATTCATAGAACATGTGGTTGATGATGTCTTGGTGTACACATATAAAAACGTCTACATAATATATATATATATATATATATATATATATATATATATATATATATATATATATATATATATATATATATATATATATTTGTACGTTTGTATTAACAGTTGATAAAGATTGTCAGTGAAACAATTGAAAGTACTTCTGGTAAAGAATATATTATTTAATTTTGAATACTGTGTTAAATATATTTGTTTGAATTATTATTATATAATTTAAAAATACAGACATTTAATGGTTGTAGTTATATATATATATATATATAATAGTTGATGTTATATATATATATATATATAATAGTTTGATGGAAAACTCCTTTTTCTTGATGCTCTAGCCACTAGAACACAAAATAGTTTATCTTTTTCGATTTACAGAAAGACTACACACATGGACAAATATTTACATTTTCATTCTCATCATCACCCAACTCATATAGTTTCTGTTTCCAAAACTCTTTTAAATAGAGCAATTAATCTTTCAGATAAGTCGTATCTGAAAGAAGAAATAAATCATATTAATAGTGTTTTATTAGCAAGTATTTATAATTATAAATTTATTAAACAAGCCTTACTTCAAGCCCAAAATGGACAAAATAGGAAATAAAAAGATGATAAATTAGCTATTAGGATTTGGGTTTCATATGTAAAAGTAACTACAGACAGTATTGGACATATATTAAAATGCTATAATATAAATACAGCGTTTTCTACTAATCAAAAGATCGGCAATATAATAACCAATCCTAGGGATTCAATCCCTCTTGAATCTCATGGTGTTTATCAAATTTCATGTGAAAATGGTAACGCTTCTTACATAGGTGTGAGTAATTGTTGCATCAGTTTTAGGAGAGATGAGCATGCTAATGCAGTTAAACAACACTCATCATCATCAGCACTCTCACTCTATACTATAGATTCAGATCAGAAAATTGATTTTTCTAGTAACATGATAATATCCAGATGTGATAATCTCTGCCAGTGCAAAATCAGAAAAGTCATTGAGATACTTAAAAGGCCAGATTGTATCAATAAGCCAGATGATACATGCAAACTTCTTCCCATTTGGAAATATTTTTTTTAAAAACATTCTTAATTTAACATTTTTGCTATTGATGAAATTTTAATGTTTTTTTTTTTTCAAATCAGTGATTGTAGCATCTCTACAACCGTCTTTCTACATTTTATCACCCAGCAGATGACTTGTATATAAATATTTAAATTTGAAACATGGATGAATCCGCAAAATATGTCTTGTATAATAAGTCAATTTACTATCATTCTGTCATTTCATATTCCTTGCCATTGTATATTACCAAAATATTATTGTCTATCCAAGTTAAAAAAACAACAATAAATTTTCTTTTATCTGTGTTTATTTTCTAATTTATTAATAGTTCGTTAATAGTTTTGAATGATTCTTTTCTGTTTACTGATCCACACTGTTTTATGACGTCGAAAAAGGTTATTCTGTGTTTGCTAGAAATGGTAATGTTTTTGATGATTTCATTGTGTGTTGACTGATGCCTAATTCTTTTTTTTAATATTTAAACCAGACGTTTAAAATTGGAGTAATAATATATTCCTGAAGTGAGTCATTAGTCTTAATGGATTTTGCTCTTTGTGCATTTTGATGTTTAAAAATACTTTAGGTAGAATAGTGTTCATGGGTGCATTTGTATATATTGCTTTCTGTCGTATAATCTGTGTATATATGTTCTAAGTATGAATGTTATGAATTTTTATTTCTTGATTTTAATGTTGTAATTAGATATTTTGTTGAATTTTAATGTAATAATTTGTGTTAGGATTTATCTTTGTATTTTTTTTTAATAATAGGAAGCAATATCCTTTATCCTTATTCACGCAAATAAATTTATTTTTGTCAGGAAGCTTTTTTAATTTTTTTTATAGTTTCAAACCAGTGTAAGTGATTTACACTTTTTAAATTAGTTTTCAATATAGTGGCTGCTTTATTGAACAATTTGTTTTCCTCTTGCTAATTTTCTTACGCTCATTCTAATTCTGCTACCAGTTCAAGTCCAGACTTTAATCACTCTCCTCCCACATATCTAAGCATGGAATTAAGAATTGAGGTATGTTTTATCCCTAGATATATGGGAGGAAGTTTGTTAAACCCTTTACTCAAAATGATAGCAGAATTGGAAACTGCAAATCAAATCGAAAAAGAGAAAGAGAAATTGTTCAACAGAGCAGCTACTGTCTTGAAAACTTATTTAGAAAGGGTAAATCAGTTATCCTAGTTTGAACGTGTTATAGCACAAAAAATTATTTGCAGAAAAAAAGATAAAGGACATTGCTTCATATTATTAAATAGTGATGTATAGAAAAATAAAATGCGTAAACATATTACATCATTAAAATCCAACAAAATATCTAATTACAATATTAAAACCAAAAAAGAAATTTTCATATTATTCATATTTAAAAAATGTACACAGATTATACGATAAAAAGTAATATTTATAAATGTACCTACCCATCAGGCAAATATATAGTTACTCCTTTCTGTTTTACAGACCTATATGGATCAGTAAACAGAAAAGAATCAATGAAAATTATTAATGAATTATTAATAAATGAGAAAAAACTGGTGATTTTAACGAATTTAAACGATGATTTGATTGTGACGGCTGAAACGTCATTCTTCTTTTAATGTTTGGGCCAATATTAAGTTTCAAAACAGTACACTCCTCTGAAGTCTAGCATTTGTCTTAGGAGTGGTGTTCTTATGTATTTCAAAATAATCTAAGCAGAATATCCCTCGATAGATACTTTTGTATATATTGGTTTCTGTCAAATAATCTTTGCACATGTTCGTGTGCTAAATTGTTAAAACTCAAGTAAAACTTTGTGCTAAAATTGTGCTCATGTAATCCACAGACTTCACGAGTGCAAATTGTAAAATGACTCCGATATGACAGTAAACTGTGAATAACAAATAAACAATGAAGAACAAAAGTGTCCTATGTTGACCTGTAGGATAGACTTGGTTCAAAAAAGGATAGATATGCAATGTTTCACTTTAAATAATACTACTCATATTAGAATTACCCCTAATTTGCTTTTGCTTAGACCTTACTATTTCAATACCTGACTTTACTTGCCTAATTAATTTATTTCTGCTGCTTTATTCTCCATTTCTATCCTGTTCATATATATGTGACTGATTTTCTTTTTCACTAATATGTTTACTATTATTTATTTTTTTAAATAAATATGAATATATGAAAACATTTTCTGAGATCTGACTAGTTACTAACAGCAAAAAATACACAGTAACATTCAGTCCTTGGATAGATGAAGAAACCAGCTACTGGATGATAAGTACACAATGCACCATGACACCAGAAAGTCTATCTTAATATAGATACTATAAGATACCTCTAACCCATAGTAAAAATAACAATGCAATAATGTTTGCTAAGCTCTGCTCCATTCAGTTTTACAGGTTGGAAAATACAAATTTAGTGTTGCTCATTTTCTCTGAATGAACTCTCAGAAGGACTGCTTTAACTGGCGATGATAGACAACAGAAAACAAACTCAAAATTGGGTTGATATAGTGTTGAGATAAAACACTCCATGGAGGTGTATTAAAACAATGCATTCACAAGCCAATAATAAACCCCTCAATCCATCACCAGTAATGAAAGCACTGCTAAACAAACTCTAACATTCATAACTCAACACAATCTCTAAATATCATATTTTCTATTCTTCTTTAAATAGAAACCCATACAAATACATTAATACATCTGGTATAATTAATGATCAACTATAACTTAATCATGATTTAATTCCACAGTAACATATTTATAATAAATTTTGCATTACAATACAGGTTTCTTTTTCAGGTGTAATTTCCAAAGTTCAAGTTATATAATCACTTTGTATTCTGAGTAGTGTATCTTGACAATCATCAAGTCCACAGTTTGGTCACCACTGCTATTGGTATAGAGTGATTTAGGTGTGTATTGGATGAATGAACAAGACCACCTGTTACATCATTACCACCAGTATTATTCAAGAATTATGATAATCAAACAATCAACAATAGAAAATAATTAACAGACAATTTTGTGACAAGATTTAAAAGAAGTTTATTATAAAACAGGATACATATCTCCCCATTGCCCATTTCAGGTCAAAATATAATATAACTATTTGCATCTATATTCAAATGCTATTTCATCACTCATAATGATAAAAATGTAATGCTGGCATACAGAAAAATGCTGATCATCATCATTGCCCTAGCCACACAGTACTATTAATATATTGCTAACTTATAAACTTAATTTCTGATTAAAAACAAAATGCAGTGCATGTACTTTAAAGGTGATAGCTTTCTGTCATTCAGATTTATCATTTAGATGTTCAAATACCAACATAAATTCCTACATCAATTAAACTAATTGTCCACTAAACAAGCTCAGAGAGCAAGAACTTTATGAACAGTTACTGTCAGAAACAGATAAATAAATATAACAACTTATTTTAATTTACTTTAAAATAACTTTATTGAGACAATTTCAAAACAGCTCCTCAAATTCTAAGCTGTCTTGAAGTCAAATCTCATATACTGCCAATTTATTGAACAGATAGTTGGAGAAATAAAGACCTTAACAGTAGAATATTTTTAACAATTACTTAATAAACTAACTGATTAGTAATGAATAAAAATAAAAATGACATAATAATATAATAATTTAAATTTATACATTTATTGAAAATATAATTTCATACACAAAATATAATTAACTAGTGGATTTTATTCACTAAATTATTTTTTTTGCTTATAATAATAAAAACAGAAAAACAACTTTTCAATGAGAGATGAGATAATTTTAAATTAACTTAACCCTTTCTATATTATATGGGATAAGGGAGAGTTAATGAAATGCAAAAAAAAAACATGGCAATTTTTTTAAAAATCAAGTTACTTGAAAAAACTATAATTTTAAAACAAAAAATGAGACAAAAAATATTCACAAGAAAATATTGCTTTACTAAAATGAATCAGTTTTATCAATCCTTGTTGTATAAAAAAATCTCTAAGTGAGAGTATAATGTTCACATATGGATAAAAATACTTTCTGCCATGATTTTGTTTTCTTGGAAAACTTTTTTTTGTATTTATAATTTTTAGTTTTCCATATATATACATAGTTCTTTCTACTTGACAATAAAAAATTTCAGGCAAACAAACAGCAAGAATGTAGCCATTTTATTTCCAATAAAATTTCCAGATCAAGCCAATACATAGAGATATTCATGCTCTTGATTGGAGACAAGTTACAGATTATGTCAGACCATTTTTTTCCTTTGAATTTTCTTCAGTGAAGCTAGTTATATGGAGAAAAAACAAGTTTAGCACATCATTGTATTTATCATAGAAAACATTTTTAAAGTTAAATCCATACATTGTGTTTTACAAAGCTAAATTCTTCTGTTGATTACAACTTTTCCTCCTACTGTCTGTTTCATCAGCTGGCTTAGAACTGATTTTTTCTTACCAGACACAGAAGACTTCTGATTAACCCATATTTATAGTTTTGGAACAAATCTGGAATTTACTAATGATAATTGTCCCATGTGTGACAAAATTTAATAATTATTATTATTATAATCAATTAGACCAATTTTGACAAAGCAATTTTCCTCCTTCAACATTGAGACTAGAAAACAAGTCAAAAACCCAAATTAGAATCATAAAAGTTTTGACTTGCTTTTTTAAATTATGTTTTCATTTGAAAGAAAAATAAATTAATCGTATTTATTACACTGACTTTAAAAATACTGCCTTCTCTTTTATAAAGAGATAAACAGAAAGACAAAGGGAACACACCTATGATTAATTAAAATAAAATTTTAACAAATGTTAAAATCATATGTTCTTTATTTTCTTTTTAAAATATTATTAAACATAGTAATTTAGCTGCTTTATCTTTCCAAAATATTAAAATTAAAAATTATTAAATAATTTACTGAAGAAAAACATTTTTATAATATTTTTCTCAATGTGTATTAAAATCAAAATGAACTGGTAATTAGATAAAATTCTTAAAGAGAAAGAGTAAATAAATGATAATTGTCTTTTGATAGCCAGTCATGGCCACTTTTTTTTCCCATATGTCATAGCATTGGCCAGGATACGAACGCACAACTGTCTGCCACCAACTACTTGTTTGCATGGTGGCTGCGATACCTTTCAGCTAACAACGCAAGACAGTCATGGCCACTTGATGGCATTGTTTATGTGTTAAAACACATTCCGTGGACTACACTTACAGCTAAGAAAACAGTGTGTTTATCTTAGTCATTGCAGGCTACTCAATCGCTTTGCACAGAAATATTACAGCCAGATTTGTGCCTCATGACTCTTTATGCATATTTGCATAATTCACTAATCACTACCATATTGTTTGGATTTCATGTGACCACAGGTTTTGATATCTCTATAGCAGAGTAATTTAATTTTTACCTAAATCATGCAGTCTGACTCACTAAGAATTGTCATACCATCCCCACTTTTCCCTACACAATGTGGAATTTGCAAAATATTGGGAAAGGCTAGGGCCGAACACGTTTTGGTTGAGCTCATGAGAAAACTCCCACTTCCACGAAATTTATATGAGACAAATAAATGGTGCACAAATTGTGCCATTTACCAATGCCAGTCAGGCTCCTGCAACTGAATGTATTCCATTCTTAAAAATAAAATTTGAAAGATGTAGTAGGAAAAAACAAAAGGATCAAAAAATGTCATTAATTGTAAAGGCAAAATAATAATCACATAATTAAAATCACCGTGATGCCAAAAAAAGTTGCCGTATTTTAAATCTGAAAAAATAAAATGAAACATGTAAAAGTCTGAAGTTTTGATGTTATTGTAATTTTTGTACTGATGTGTTGAAAGGATCAAAACATGTAATTAATAAGAAAAGTTTTTTTTTTTTTTTGTAAAATGGCAAAATAGACATCACATAATAGAAATAAAGGCCAAAAAAATTGTCATATAGTCGCCATCTTTTAAAAAAAAAGACAATGAAAGTTAAATAAGTCAAAACTTTTGATCTTATTTTAATTTTAGGGTGGGGGGTGGGTGGGTTGAGAAATACTTTGTCTTCACTGAGACAAAACATAGAGACCAAAGTTATTTTTGTTTGTTTTTATTTTTTAAAAAAGGTAACAGAAAGTGGTTTTAAAAATAAAAGTTTTAGTATATCTGTGGTATACAAATAAAGCCAAAAAAAATGTCACCTTATAGGCCAAAAAAAAGTGGCCATATTTTTAAACAAAAAAAAATGAAACTTGAAAAAGTCAAAAGTTTTGATCTTATTTTATTTTGGAGTGGGGGGGGGGTGTATTGAGAAATACTTTGTAAAAGTTAGAGACAGAAGTTATTTTTGTTGGTTTTTATTTTTTAAAAAAGGTAATAAAAATTGATTTCAAAAGATAAAAGTTAAAGTCAAAAAAAAATTGCCCATATAGCCAAAAAAAAAAAAAAAACACACACTAAAAATGAAATATTAAAAGACAGAGTAAAAAAAAATTAAGAGATAAAAAAAAGTCACTGTATTTTTAAAATCGCGGCCCAGTAACGTTACATTTTATTGTTTTAACACATAAACAATGTGACAAGCAGCCATGATCAGCTATCAAAAGTCAACCTGAATTACTTATCTGATTTTATAATATTCTCTTGTCTTTTACAAACATTTATAAATTATGAAATATTTTAAATATTAAAAATATGTTTAAAATACATGAACATTTTCATATTATTATGTGATGAAAAAAATATTTTTAATAATAATAATAATAATAATTATTATTATTATTATGATGATGATAAAAAATAAATGTAAAAGTTAAATATTATTCTCCATTAAATAATCATTCGAAATCTAAGTAGCACGTTGCCAACTATTATTTCCATTACAGAAATCTAGTTACATGGTTATAATATATTTGGGAGGATGGAACCAAAATAAGTGGAATTATTCTCTGGTAGGCACATCTATTATAGTACGTTTCTACAGCTATATACTTTTTGCTAGGATTCTTTTGCATCAATCTACCAAATGATGTCTTCATGTAATATCATAATGCAATAAATGGCATATTTTGTAAAGTGCCTTTTGCTATTTGTCAATATTTATAATGGCTGAAAAATAATATTAAAATCAGTTTTATTTTAGATAAAATGGCAAAGGAAACACATGCTATGCATGAGACAGCTTATAAGCAAGTTGCTCTGGAAAAAATAAACAAGTTTACAAGTATGAAAGTGTCAAAGTCACTACATCTCAAAAATAGTGTGGCAAGTAAAAACGAATATCAATATCATGCATTTTTTCCTGAAAACATCAGAATTTATTGGTAAGGATCAAGCATTTAAAATCTATAAGTTCTGAAAGTTGTGTGCAATGGTGTAAAACTTAAACTTCCAGTTATGTGGCAGAGAAAACATATGCTTTATCAAAAAATAACACTAGTGAACAAAGCCTTCAATGTGAAATAATTTTTAATTAAATTCAGCATTACCCAGTCTATCATCAGCCATTTTCACTTGATGTCATTTCGTGTAACTTCTTTCTATAGTCTTGAATGAAAAAAATATATTTTTTGTGGTCTAGAAGAGAAGAAGAAAGAAATGATGGAGGTATTAAAAGACATCACTTTACACCTACTTTAAAATGTGAAAACGGTGGATTACAGTTAATAGACTATACTTTGAACTGGATTTAATTTGCAACATCTAAAAATAAATACACAAATTTTTATTACAAAATTCTAGTTATTTTTGTTGCCCCTCCCCCATAATAAAATCAATTGTATTAAACTCAGAATTAAAAAAACTAGCCAAAATTAAAATTATATATATATATCATTCTAATCATTTTCAATAATTATTGATCCATACAAATGAATCTCTGCCTCTACTTCAGTTTCCACAATCTGAACCCCTCTTCTCTTTGTCATCGCCCAGCAATTAAACTTCTCATTTTATAAATTCTTCTTACATGTGATCTTTCTCTAAGGTTATTATTAAATCTCAGAAGTATTAAGATTTAACATATTTACATATTGCCATATCTATTCATCTTATATTCATTTCAATCTCAGAATTGTTTCAATAATATTAATAATAGGTTTTTCTTTCAATAATGTATTTTAATTTCTTTTTTTTTTTTAAATTCAAGCACGGATCTTTTACACTATTTTCGTGTTAAGTGTTCAAGTCTTATAAACTACATTTATTAAAATCTTTTCAAACTTATAAGTAAATTTCCCGTTAATATTAAGCTACTCTCGCCACACTCTAATCAAGTTTAACTTCATGATTAATTTTATTTTATTTTTTCATCTATATTAATAATCTTACCAAGATAAATGTTTCCCTTACCAAGACATTTCTAGTTCATGATTTTCTTTTTTATTTTCTTATGAAAATATTCATTGATCATTCATTTCGTTTTTCTTTTTAGTATATATGTTTAGTTCTACTTTTTATTTTTTATCCAAAGGTTTTACATTTCTTGACGTTTTGAAGAATATTTGCAAATTAACTATAACTTCTGCAAAAATATAGATTATTTTACAAATCTCCATTTATTTTTACGTCTGTACTATTCCCATTTTACTTCATAAAAAATACTGTAAGTAGTTTTAATACATTATACAGGTTTAAAACCTGCTTATATATATATATATATATATATATATATATATATATATATATATATATATATATATATATATATATATATATATTGAGGGATTCAGGTTCAGACTTTCACACGATCCACAACTCTTCAGTACCATCTTATATTGCTGACTGACCTGATCACATACATGTTGAAAAGATAAATAATCACCAATATATGTGTTTCGTGCAAAACCAGCATTCATCCGTTGGTACAGATTACCATCTCCACACATTTATACAATTAATACTCAGCTTTAAACTACTCCAACCTACAACTCGTCAGCCTTCCATTTCATTGAAAATCTGATGATGGAATGTGAAATCCCACGTCAGTGCCAAGGTATTAAGTAGTTTTGGATATTTAAAATTATTCCGTCATACACTCATAACAATATTAATTTTCTAAATATTATTATATTATTTAAGCACTTCTCGAAACACTTTTGTAAATATTTTTCAGATACAGCAAGATTTTTAATCTACAGATTAATCGTTCAAAGCTTTAATTACTGTGATAATGATTATATATAATCAAATGCTTTTCCAATAATCTAAATACCTAGTGCATGTTTAGTAATCAATGGATGCAGGAAGACGTGTGCATAAATCTCATGCCTACTCCTCCAATATCCCCAGATTAGTTTCTAGTTTCTGGCTTTAATCAGAGACGTTTTGGATCTGAGAGCACTGTACCTAGATTTAATGATCTAATGTAATCCTCTGGAAGCCACCTTTTACCTATTTATTTAACTACAAAAATAGGAACTCAAAATGAAAACACATGAATGTTTTCAATCGATACAAAACCCCTAACTGATGAAGGCCATAAGCTAAAAACTAGTCTGAAGATATTGGGTGAGTAAGGTATAGATGGATTTTTATACACAAACTTTCCTGCATCCATTGATTACTAAGTCTTGTAATGAATAACACTACTATATGGAAAGTTTACTACTCCTAATAATAGCTTGTGTATTCCTAGAAAATAATGATTATGCGATGTTAATCTAAAATTCCAATCATAATCACAACTCATATTCATTAAGCTTTTCTATATTTTTTTTCACTACTTACATGGGCTCGACTATGCTAAAATTACTAAGCCACTGACTTGTGCTTTTTATTTTGAGTACAATGTTTGCGGTAGACACAATGTAATTTTCGTGATAATGATTTTATATAAAACAGATAGGCTGCAATTTCTAAAGTCTTCTTTAACACTTTCTTTAAATATCAATATTATTAGAGCATTATTTCAATTATCTCATATGTTTTTATCATTGACACATTTGATATAAGTTTGCTGACATTTTTTTCCACTTGTTTAAGATATCAATAATTCCTTCATTTCTTGGAGTTTTTCCCTTTGTAATCGGATGTCTTACAGTCTATTTAGAATATTTGACATTTTAAAAGCTGCCATAATTGTAGTGCTAGATTTGATTCATTATTGTTTATTACTATATATTATTTATAGAACTATTCTATCTATTCATAATATCATTCTCTTTTAATAATAATGACATCCTATGTCTAAAAGAATGTTTCTTTTACTATTTAACGTATTGTTTTTATATTTTAAACTTTCATTTTTTCTGTAACTTTTCTTACTAATTTATAGTTTTGATTTATTATCAATTTTTTTTTGTAACATTCTACAGAAGTACAAATATTTTTTTTTTCTACATTGATTATTGTTACATAAATTCATACTTTTTTTCTAATCTTTTTCTATTTTCTTACCTCACTTAAATATTATCTGCCAAATTGATGTTGTTGTTTTTTACAAGGTACTTTGATATAATAGTTAGGAGGATATCAGAGATTTGCTTTTTGACTTCAGTTCACTTTAATCTGCCTTCAAAGAATGTCAATATTTTAAAACATTAGTATGTTCTTTTTGAAATTCATTGGAATATTTCTGAACATTAGAAGCATAAACTGTGAATACAGTCTTTTTTGGTCTCTTTAGGAATCACTAACCTATATTTTATACTATATAATCTAGGATTTCTTCTTCTTACTATCACTATATCTAAATTTACTGTCAACACATTCCTTCTTTAATCGTTTCCCAATTCTGACAACAGTGACTGCAATGGCCGTAATAAAATATTGTTTGGTCAGATCAAATTCATTTTATACATTAAAATCGTCTGTGTTTTCATTAACATGACAACTTGTTAGAACATAAATCTAATTTATCTATATTCGTATCTTCCATTAAGTTAAATAATCAATCTTATTACTGTATTTAGAATAAAACCAATCATCAGAATATTATATTCCTCGTTTTACTTCTGAGAATTTTTAACTGCTTTTGCTTCCAATATTAGTGAAATAATTTTTCTTCTCTGTTTAATGTGTTGGTCTTTACTTTTTAATGTTTTATAATTTTATATCTTTTCTTGCTAATTCAAATTTTTTATTGTATCAACAATTCTTTTTCGCATCAATTTGCAGAGGTCGAAATATTCACTTTTTTTTAAAAAAAAAAAATTAAATAGATTCTTTTTTTTTTTTTCAATCTTCATACATTTTATTGTCTCAATTGAATGTTTTCTGGTAAATTGCTATATGTTGCAGTTCTTAATAGTGCATCACTTAACATCTTATTAACTAACACCAATTGCTTTAATCTTATTAACAAATATTTTCTTATCTACTAAAAGAATAGCCCTTTCTTTAATATCTTTATGTAAATCATTATATTTTTTACTCTTTTCTCCGCTATCGAGAGATCATATATAATGATTAATTTAATAGACTATAGAATATATCTTCTTTTCTAATACTTTGTAATTTTTTAGATTAATGTAAATAATAAACTCTAATAGATAATCTCTTTTGTGTAAAATAATGAATAATAGAATTAACTATTATTTTTTTGTAATCATCCTGTTAATTCTGATAAATATATAAAATAATTTTGCAACAAAAAAAAAATCATAATTAAATACTTTTATTCTTCGCCTCAGATCTAAAACGAAAAATTGGGCAATACTTATGTCTTATGTAATTATATATATTTTTGTATTTTTAGAAAAAATAGTTTTTAAAAAAAAACAAACAAACAAATATCTCTTAAGTTCGTATCATTTTTTTTCCAATGTCATTATAGTGTAATTTGAACGAATTGTTTCTATTTTATGTTATCTCGAAGGTTTGTACGATTTCTTATTTCTAATTTAAACATTATCTATGCAATAATTCGTTCTTATAATATCTTGAGTTTGCAGTACAAGATACGAAGCTACATTTGTATACTTCAAATCTTATCTCTATTAAAAATAATAATGGATGGTTTAACGCTTGAGAGTTTAAAGGAGTTCAACACCGAAAACATCTAACAGAAATACAGTCTGTGGATTCTTTAATAAATATTATGTTATTTATATAACGTTACCTACTACATATGCCATATTATCACTTTGCACTCGCCTCTAAACATCGACATGAAAAATCAAAAGCAATGATGATAAATGATGGGGAAAGAGAAGAGAAAAAAATTATATTGGGGAGCATAAAGTTAAATGTGGTGAATAGATATAACTATTAGGAATCGTCTTAAGTAAGAATAGAAATTGTTTGGATGAATAGGGGAGGAGAAGCTAAATGAAGCAAAGAAAAGAAAGGAACTGATAAAGAAATTAACAGTATTTTCATATAATGAACATGATGTAGCAAGAATTGTATGAAAGGGGATGGCAGTAGCAGGGTTAACTTATAGTAATTATGTGCTATGCATTAGTAAAAGGGTGTTAGATAACTTAGTAAAAGTATAAATGTAAGTAAAAAAACATGCATTAGATGCAACTGTGTGGACAGCACAGAAACCAATTCAAGGAGAAATGGGAAGATCATGTTTTTATATGAGAGATGCAAAAAGCAAAAAGAACATGCTTGATAGATTACAATTGTGAATTTACAAGGAGTATTTTTTCAAACAAATTATTTAATGAATGCACAAATAATTTTAAATCTGTCTTTATTATATTACAAATTACTATATTCATTTATAATTATTAATAAAGCAAGTCATATATAATCTGACGTTGTTATTATAAGCTTGTATTTACAAAAATTTAATACAGAGAGCTACCAATAGCTCAAACAAGCTCTTAATTGATAAGTGAAGTAAGAGAAAATATTTAAAATCTCTATCCGAAATATTGTTATCTCCAGATCAATTGGTTTTGAGCTTATGACTCACTTCAGTGAGGAACTAGAATATTCAGACACTAGATCCAAAATATCAACTCAAATCTCAACAATTATTTCATAGTGATATTTAAGTAGAAACTCTGAAGTAATAAATTCATAATGATTTTAATTCTTTATTAAATCAGAAGCAAAACAAACATTTATTTCTAACTTAATAAAGTACGATTTGCATTTACTAATGCATTTAATGAATATCGTTTGTGCTCAATAAGACTAGTTAAATATGTCCTTTGTAAATTAAACTGATATATTAAGATTTACTTAAATATTTATTTAATCAATATACGTTTAAGGAAGACAAACTGTTGGTAGGTTATTAATTCTGCATAACAATTTTTGAAGGAAGTTTAAACTTATCTTGGAAATAGAGAAAATAAAACTGACATCAAATTAGAGACCGATTTATGAATACAACAATTGTGAATATATCATTTAAAACGTAATTGAATGATGATTAGTCATTCAGGAATTCACAGCATTTTTGTTGTAGTTATTTATAAAGTTCAAATTAAGTTATCAGCTCTCTAATCCTTTCCTTATTAACTGAGTTAATCTGCAGAAGGTAATGCAAGTTACTGTTTGAATCTATAAAACGAAACATGTACATCGGCTTAGATTGCGATTTAGTTTTATTGATTAATTTTTAAAAAAAATATTTGAAATACATTTTTACATTGCTATATGTAATATATGGGGTATATGAGCACAGACTTTTACACGACCCATCACCCTCCATTCTATCTCACAACACTGATACACTTGAACACATATATATTGAAAAGATATCTTTCCGACATATATGTGTTCAAGTGTATCAGTGTTGCGAGATAGAATGGAGATGGTGGTCGTATGAAAGTCTGTGCTCATATACCCTATATATTACATATATAGACAAAGCTATATAATAAGCCTGTATTTCAGTTATTGCTATATGGTAAATAGATATTATATTTATATATCAAAAATTTTAATTATTCAGAATATAATTACCAATCAAATATCATAAAACACATTTCAATATTACAATAGTTTTTCTTACATCTTAAGTAAATTTGAAATTCCATCAAAATAATTCAAGGCATCATACTATACATTATTTTTGAATAGCATATCCAATTTCACCTACTTTTCTATCCATGCCCACTCAGAATTTAGATAAAAACGCAAAGGATGGAGATTTATTAAATGTTAAGGTAAGGCAACTATTGAATAGTCAATAAATTTCTGTAGTGTAATTTTCACTACACCACATTCATGCAAAGTCGAAACTAATTTCTATCGACTTTTAACACTTTGAAGAAGAATGTAATCATAAGCATGTGATCAAAGACAGGTGAAAATGTTCTATGATTCCCAAGATGCATGTTTCATGCTAAACTAGATAGAATCCACTCCCTACTTTGCACGAGAGTGGTGCAGCGAAAATTACAATACAAATATTATTTATTATTGGATAATCTCTAATCTAACGCTTGACTAATAAATGTTATTAATTGCAGAATCAAAGATACCAAAAAGAGTCTGAACAAATGAAATAGCAATTATATTTGATTTTCAACTTAAATAATAGAAATAGTGAGAGCTAGTAATCATTGTTACCATTTAATTTGTGTTATTTCTCTGATATTCTATTAGCATTTAATCAGGTTGATTTCAATTTTTAAATATTATATACAGTTTATGCTTGACGCTAAAATATATATGACATCTAACTTATCTACTTAAATTATATATGTATGACTTCTAACTTACCTACTCAAAAGATGTAACTTGTTATAATCTCTTATATGTACTTTCAAATGAAGTCATCAATAAAATGCTTGTCACTTATAAACATTTTGTAAATTTATAAAAATAACTATTTTTATTTATTGATGTTATATCTCAGATCCAATAGAAATTTGGTTTCTTAATAATCAAAATTAATAACGCACTTAGATATATTTTAATTAATACATATTTTAAATCGGGCAATATTTATAAGAGATAATATCTTTAATTTACAAAAAATATTGAACAATATTCATTTCAAGAAAAAAATATGTCATTTTATAATATTTAAAAATGTATGTGTGATTATTAATAAATATAAATACTTTAATATTGATAATAATAAGGTATACAAAAAATATTAATTATTCAAATATTCTTTCAAATTAGTTTGTCTACTAGGAAAAAAAATGGATGTAATTATAATAAATAAAATCGCGTATATGAAGTAATTATATAGATTACTTTAAAATGGTTGACATCATCATCATCATCATCATAATAATAATAATAATAATAATAATTAATTAGCATGAAGTATATGATGAAATTAAAATTCCTTTAATTGAAATGTATTTCAATTAAAAGAATTTTAATTTCACTATATGCGTCAAGCGTATTAATTCTTACATATTTATTAAGGATGAATGAAATTTGAAATAATAATAATGCTTTAGTTTTTCATGTTCCAAAGGACTCAAAGTTTAAACCTGGCAAGGTAAAAACCTTATCCTAATATACTTTTTTTCAATTTCCAATGAGTTGGTAATTGTTTAATACTTTTGTGTTACATTTTTCATTAAAAAAGTGTATTAAAATCAAGTTACCCAATGATAATTTTGGAAAACAATATAGCGACAAAGTAATCACATGACCAGATGTTTACCACCAACACTACCAGCACAAAGTTTCAAAATCCAAAGTTCAGTCAAATATAAGCCTTTTTTTTTTTTTTTTTATTGCAAAGTACGATTCATTAAAATGCATTAATGTATTTTTTTTCTATTTTAGGTAAACGTGAACATTTTTCTACATATAAGATTAAAGTTATTAATATTTTTCTATTACTATTAGGGGGTTAAATGTATTTTATGTATAATAATGTGTTTTATAAGACTAAAGATGAATGGGTTATTGGTTATGTTATTTATCTTTTGATGTGCTCTGTCCATATTGATTATTTTAAAGAGTGATATTACAAATCATTTTTCTGTTTCTTTAAAATTATTTGCTAGATATGTTGATGATTGTTTGTATATTATTCAGAAATATAAACTGAAGGATTTTCTTTGATAGATAAATGTGTTTAATTCTAATATTAATTTTAGCAATGAGGGGGATACTTTTGATATAATTATTATTTTATTTTTTTTTAGTTTTTAGTATTAACAAGGTTGATAATATTTGTTTTTTGTAGTCATTTTATAAAACATAAAAATTTAAGAAGTATGACAAAGTCTGGTAGTTAATAATATTTTATTCATAAGAAAATCCCTGTATTCAATTTTGTTATAGGTTTAATAATTCTGAAAGTAATACATATATTCAATGAAATCAATCTGCTTCTGATTATATGGATTTGGGTTATAACCATGAATTTATTAGAAATATCATTAACAAAAATAATAAATATTAGTGCCAATAAGGAGTTTATTTTATCAATTTATAGACTGATTTGTAAAAATAGTGATTTATTAAGAGTATGAATGTTACATGGAAAAAAGTCCTTAATTTAAATTCATTGTTAAATGCTTAAAAACAGTTGATTGGTGATAAATGTATTCTAATAGATTACAAAATTTCCTTGCAGTTGTGATAAAGTTTATATAGGTCAAACTAAATTAAGTCTTATTGAAAAATAGAGTTCATAAATGGAGAGTTAATAAAATGAATATCATAATTCAGCTTTTTATATTCATGAATTAAATATATGTTAAATTAAAATATGTTAGATTAAAATAGGCTAATTTATAGACCATTTTATCGATTGTTGACATTTTGTAAATTAACCCATTTAACTTTTTCATTATGCATATTTTTAGAGAATCCCTTAATGTCTATTTGGATTCAGTTTTGAACATTTTATACCCTTATAATTTTCAAATTCTTTCTTATAAATAAGTTTAAAAATAAAATTCATTTATAAAAATAATATTTCAATCTTGCAGATGTAGAAAACGTAATGGCAAAATGTATAATTAGAATAATAGCTTTTATTATTAAAAATATACTTGGAATGAAATAAAATGTATTTTAACTCGATGTTTAATATGAAAAGGAATTTTCGTAAGAAATGTATAGAAAAATAATATTATACTTTGAAAATTAAAATTCCACTTATAATTATTTAAACATATTAAAAAATAACAGTTATGATATTTATAGTAATATTTAATCTTTCATCTAACACAACTTTGTTTCACATTATTATATTTCTCTTCATTAGTATTTTTAAATAAAAAATATTTTTATAAATAAATTCTGAGTCTAAATATCATCTTCTCATCAAAAATAAATATTTTTAAAAGTAATCAAAAATATTAAGCCAAACATAGAAAATCATGCAATTTTCATTTTCAGTATTTGAACAAAAGTTGAATTTCCTGCAAGAACTTCCATAAACGTGAAGATTTCTTTGAAAATGAAGAAATTGCCAATCATAGATATTTTTATTGAGTTCTAAATATGATTTGATGAATAAATGAGTTTTGAAAATTAATAAATCAATATATAATTGTTTTCCAGATTTTATAACAAATAGATGTAAATCCAGCTAATAAACACTATGAAGAGCTGTAAGAGAGTGACTGTCAGATAAGTGACAAAAAGCCATTAAATGCTATGCAATGGAATATTAATTATCACAATTTATATAAGAAAAAAAAAACATTTTGTATTTATATAGATGATTGTTAGTGCTTAGGCAGACAATGGTGGATTTTGTGTAAAATAATGCATTCTATCTAAAGATTATTTTATATTTCAACACAGAGGCAAAAGTCTCAATAAAGTAGTTTTACCTCTCTGTAAATAGCTTGCATAAGCATAAAGAATGGTGATTATGTGATTTTTAGTGGTACATCTATTGAATAAATTATATTTCCAGCATTATGATTGGAATTTAATCTGAATCTTATATATATATATATATGATTGGAATTTAATCTGAATCTTATATATATATATATATGATTGTGTCTATATTGACATGAAGATTTTGTGGGTTACAGATATGTAATATATTTTGTGTTTCTTCCATGTGTGATTTTAATTACAAATATACCAACATTTAGGCTTATTCACACAAGCTAGCAACTGTGTGATGAATAGAATGCTATAAAGGTGTTTGTACAGGTGCTTCAACAATAATTTGTAACAATGTTAAAGTTGCAGCAGTAGGAAAACATCACCTATATAAAATTGAAAAATAAAATAAAAATCTGAAGATCTTCATAATAAGTTCTTTTAAAAATCTTTCCCAATAGGAAGCAGTTGTATGTATCATGATGTTTGTTGGTAGAATTTGATAATTTGAATATGTTAATGGCTTCTCAGATCTTACTTTGATGAAGACTGTCACATCTAGATAAGATCCTGGTATTTGGGAAATCAATACTGTGACTTAATCCATAGCATGGAGTGAGAGTGCTGCTCCTGATGAATGTTGTTTAATTGCATTATCATGTTTATTTTTTAATAGTAGACATGATGACTGTTTATACCTACTAGCAATTGGATGTAAAACTGGTAAACAAATGTTGTGAATATTTATAAAAGAATGATGATATGCTGGGTGACTTACTTAATGTCATAGAATGGAAGAACATAAATGAAACATATTTTTACAAGGAAAATATATATCTGACTTTATGAGAATGATTAATAATATTTAGATAGACAATGGGGTATTTTTGTCCGAAAATAAATGGATTGTTTTGAGAAATCATTCTATATTTGTCTTAGTGTATCTATGAAATAAATAATATTTCCAGAAGAACAGTTTGGGTCATTTGATATCTTTGTAAATACAGATCATAAAATATTAATATACAGTGATTATGAAATATTTTTAGTAAAAATGTGTTTTTTTTGCTTGTAATATATATATAAGTTAATGTGGAGATTTTGTCAGGACTCAGATATAAATGATATATTATCCAAATTCTATCCTCTCTCTCTATATACATGATTTATTGTACCCTGGTATTAAAATTTTAGCCAGATCATACCAACCCATAACTGGATAATGAATATTATGAAAACCATTGGTAAACAGATATATAATACGATTTTAAAAACTCAACCACTATAAATAAAAAAATAAAAGAGGAAGTGGAATGATAAATAAAAAATTTTCATAATATTCATTACGAAGTATATAACTGGCATGACTCAACTGAAACATCAATATGATAAATAGTATTATGAACCATACTTGAATAAATTTGAATGTGTCATTTATATATATATATATATATGAACTTTACTAAAACTAGCTTTTTTAACCATCTTAGAAATTTATGTTTTCATATTCTTTATTTATACGACTAATATCCTACACAAATATTTTTTTCTATAAAAAAAAGTTGTCAAACCCTTGCATTTATGTGTTGTTGACATTTTAGATATCATATTAGCACAATTCCTTATATAAACAATTTGCCATATTATAAGTCAACCAGTTATCACTATACATCATTTTCAACTTTAAAAAACAAATTCCATCATTTTTTCCTGTTAGTACTCCATTTGAGGTCATTTGGCCCTCTATTTATGCCATTTTTTGCAGCTCCTAATGATTTATTGAATTATATTTTCACCTTTTTATTTTAATGATTGAACTCTTATTTTGCATTATATTTCCAAAAAAATTAAATTATTTGTTTGAAATATATATTTACATACAAAAAAAAAAACATTCTTATAATTAAAATTTCAATGTTGCAAACATAGATAAAAAGTAATAAATTGAAATATATAATTAAAACCATAGTTTCCATTATTTTGCAGTTGTTGATAACAAAAACTTTTGAAATGAATAAAATCTGTTTAAACTCTATTTAATATTTAAATATACATATATTTTTTATACTAAACTTATGTGATTATAATGGACTTGAACTCAGAATTTGAAATCTCCTGCAGCTATCAAATCCATCTTATGCAACTAATACATGATACCACATACATATAAAAAGATTAATGATATATATATATATATATATATATATATATATATATAATATATATATATATATATATATATATATATAGGAAATCATTTATCATTTTTAGGTGCATGTGATCACATGTATCTTTTGTATAAGATAAATTGAATAGCTGTAGGGTGTTTGAATGTCTGAGTTCAAGTCCCTTATAATGACATTAAACTCTATTTGTAAAAATTAAATGGGTGGCTTGCAACAACATATAAAACATTGCAATTATATTTTAAATTTTAATATAATGACACTATGGTTAAAGTACAAGAAGTTAGTTTAAATATTTCTTTACTTTATTTTAAAAAGTAATATGCTGGTAAAAAGTGTACTATAAAGACTTTCTTATAAATAAGTATTATAGATATACAGCTTAGATAAGTTTATTTTAAATTCATAATGTAGCAATATTGATTTGTTTTTGGGGATGGAATAATTGTCATTAACAAATTCTATAACTTAAAGTTTTATGGTTGGAGTTCAATGTGAAAGAAAGTAAAAAGAGAAAGACTTTTTTATATGTATAAAATAATAATAATAATAATAATAATAATAATAATAATAATAGTAATAATAATAATAATAATAATAATAATAATAATAATAATAATAATAATAATAATAATAATAATAATAATAATAATAATAATAATAATAATAATAATAATAATAATAATAGCAATTCATTTATATACATAATAAATGACTAAGGCAATAAAGCCAATTACTCAAAGCTTTAATAGATTTATAAATATAGATAATAATCAACTCTTAAGCTATCAACAATATCAATCTGTAGTCATGGCAACCTCTTTTAGCATTGAAGGTGGTACCACTTTTATCTATGATATGACATATTTATATAAGCCAATAAAGATTATAACTTGACCAAGAAGTGTGAGATTAAAAAGTTTAAACAAACATCATTGTTCAGCAAATATCTGAAAACAGACTAATAAATAATCATTTATAACTTCCAATTTAATATAAAATATATATTCTGCTTTCAGAATCTGGACGTTATAATTTACAATTTATTAGTCTGCTTGCAGAACAGGTTATATTTGTCTAATCATTGAGGAATGTTTAAACTTCTTTACATTATTAATCTCACACTTCTTGTTCAAATTGCAATTTTTCATGTATATATAAATTTATTAGAGCATAGTTAATGGTAATATCAGCTTTATTGTTAAAGGAAGTAGCCTTAACTACATGTGAGATTGTTGATAGCCTAAGAGTTGATTGTTTATGCATTATATATAGATAGATAGATAGATAGATAGATAGATAGATAGATAGATAGATAGATAGATAGATAGATAGATAGATAGATAGATAGATAGATAGATAGATAGATAGATAGATAGATAGATAGATAGATAGATAGATAGATAGATAGATAGATAGATAGATAGATAGATATAAGATTTGGATATTACTCTCTTTCAGATGTGTAAGTGATGAAGTAAAGAAATATTTAAGGTATTCCATGTAATATTATTACTTACAAAGAATTTTTACAAACACACAACCATTGATGTGTATGTACTTGTATGGGTGGATGAGTTTTACCAAATAAAATTATCTTATATTTAGTTATTTATAGTAATTATGTTTAATTATTTATTTTTTAGATTTTGCAATATGTTTAAAAGTTTCTAAGGTTTATTTATTGTCTCATAACAGTTATAAATAGAATACGCTATCTTTCTCTCCTTAACTTGTGGCATTTATTAAAGCATACAATATTGTTGTTTTGGAATCAGTTGGTTTAGTATACTTAGAAATAATGCGTAGTATATTTAAAGCCAGATACAGATAAATATATTTATGGGATAGAATTACGTACTTATCGAATTTGTCATATATTTAGTTACTTACTTACATAATTTTGTTAATAGAGTGTGGTTGGATTCTTATTATACTCGAGTATCATACTCTACTTAAAATTTTTTTTCTAGTTAGCCTAAGTAATGTTTTCTTAGAATATAAAGACAATATTATTTCTTCATTATAAATATATTTAATATATTGATACACATTTTGTACATACAAACACACACCCACAACTAACACAATAAAAATGGTTTTAAGTCAATTTATTTCAGAAGCAAGATAAAATTGGAGAGAATTTATTTTACCAACATTCTTTAATTATTGTGTAATGAATAAAAATAACTTGAATAATAAACATGTTATTTCTACATTTGTTTGTAAACATTTTTTTTCATAAATAAACTTTTGAACTTTGTATTTATTTAGGTACTTAATTCAAAAATAATATTGTTGTATTTAATGCCACATGTTGGCATACATATTTTTATATTTTACTCCGGAGATATATTTGAATATAAATATTTGATTATATTAAAGATTAAGTAGAGAACTTATTTACCCATGGTACCCTTGAGAATGTAATTTAACACATTCTATATACCGACTTATGTAGAATATTTTTTAATATACAAGAAGTTCATACATTAAAATTAATTTATATTTATTTGGCTACATTTCAATTCAGTTATCATCTATATTATATTTTTTTATTTATCTAAAATGTACTTTGGATGCAATAGAAGATACTCTTTGTCTCTCGATTACATGGTGACTGTATTCATGGTACTCCGATCCATTTCTATGCTCTTTCTCCATATATACAGTTAAACTGTATATATAATAAAAATGGCAAAAAGTGATAGCTCAAATGATTGTAATAGGCATTATTTTTTCAGCCAATCACAATTTCCTTTTTTATTTTATTACATTGTTCTATGCATATTCCATTTTAAACAAATATTTGCAAATAAAAATGTGAATTGATATTTCATAATATTTTTCAAAAATAATCAAAAATATATAATCAAACTAAGACAAATATACAAGTTTCATTTTCAATATTCAAATAAAAAAAATACATGTTTTCAAGACCTCACAATGATCTGAGAGCAAAAATACTGCCAACCAGTTTCATTTTCAGATTCTTGTAGTATATTTTGTGGAATAATAAAATATTCAGTCTTTTCAAAAAATAATAAATCATTACATATATTGTATACAGCAGTAAACTGTCTAAACAGTAGGGTTCCCCAGTGCAAACCTTAGGAATCAATGGATGCAAGAAGGTCTTGCATAAAATACCTATCTAGTGCTTTCTCACAAATATGTCCAAACTAGTTTCTAGCTGTTGGCTTTTATCAGTTATAATGTTAGTGATTGTAACTATTAAAAAACCCAAAGGTTCCAAAATGTTAGATCCTGAATCAGATTCAAATTTATATGACTGTCAAAGTGAATGAACTTGGACTGACATCATTCATTTGCATTCATCTTGAGTTAATAGATTTACAGTAAACTAAATAATATGTAAATAAGTCAATTATTTTATATAGTGTGATGTTTTTACAAACTGTAATATTTAAACAGCATTAAACTGTTGCACATGCACTTTGGATTTTAAACATAAAATGAATGAATACTAACACTTCAAACACATGATAAAGTCTTTGGAAAAGATAGAATGGCCATCTATATTTTTGAACCCAAACACTTTTGTATGGGCGAATCTTAAGTGTTTGAAAATGAAAGCGTGAAGATATTAAATAATCACGTTAAATTACTTTTACATACTTGAATGAATGACACCGGTGAAATTTACTACAATTTATGATACATCATTCTTATTTGAAATTAAGTTTATGTAAATAAGTATTAGTATTCATTTATTTTATAGTTAAAATCCAAAGTGCATGTGCAACAGTTCAATGCTGTTTAAATATTACAGTTTGTAAAAAACATCACACTATATAAAATAACTGACTTATTTACATACATTTAATTTCAAATAAGAATGACATATCGTAAATTTTAGTAAATTTCACTGGCGTCATTCATTCAAGCATGTAAAAGTAATTTAAAGTGATTATTTAATATCTTCATGCTTATACTTTCAAACACTTAAGATTCGCCCATATAAAAGTGTTTGGGTTCGAAAATATAGATGGCCATTCTATCTTTTCCAAAGACTTTATCATGTGTTTGAAGTGTTAGTAATCATTCATTTTATAGTTAAAATCCAAAGCACATTTGCAACAGTTTAATGGTGTTTAAATATTACAGTAAGCTAAATATGTAAAAGGTGGCTGTTAGGAGGTTGCATTATGTTCCATGTTTTAATTGACAATGCTCTCAGATCCAATGCTGCATAAAAGTCATAAGCTATAAAACTAATCTGGAATATCTGATGAGTGTGCACAAGGCAGGGTTTTTATGCACAAATCTTGCATCCACTGATTATAAAGTCTTGACATGGTGGCATTACTGCATGGAGTTTTTGTGATTATTATTAATAGCCTGTATAAGCATATGAACTGGTGATCATATGAAGTGTTAGAGACTTTATATATATTCAAGCTAAAGAAATGTTTTAATTCACATAAATATATTTAATGCAAATCAAAAATTAAAATCATAAAAATATGACCAAATAAGTCAACATAATCAAAGAACTATGTATGATATTGCAAGACTTACTTTAGCTCTATTGTGTGTGTGTGTATATATATATATATATATATATAAAATCATTAGAAACCAGTTAACACTTAGACAATCATAATATAGACAACAATCTCAAACTGTTGTCATGGCAACCTCTTTTAACAATAAAAGTGGAACTATATATATATATATATGCACATGTTGGTTAACATTATAGTAATATTTGCCCTCAATTTCTTTAATATACATGAGGGTAATTTAGTTTTTGAACTTAAATTGCATAAAAATTTGTGTTCTCTCAGAATCAATTTTTACAATTATTAAATAGGTTTCTTATAATAGACGTTCAAGATTTACCTTTTTGTAACTGTATTTCTATTTCATTTTAACTTAACCTAAATTATTGGGCATGCTTAAATAATGTGCATTTACTGTAACCCTTATGTATTAATTTTGTACTATATTTAACAAAATAATTTTTATGTGCTTCAATATTGAACAAATTATGATTTCTATTTAATAAAGATTTTTTTTCTCATGTATCATGGCATCGGCCAAGACGCGAACCTGCAACCCAGGGAATCGCTTGTAAGGCAGTCACACTGATCTCTTGACCACCAATGCAAGATGAATCCTGTATACTTACATCATGAATATATTTTTATAATAAAACTAAATCATAAAGTTTTTTTTAATCTTAAGGAAATCAAAGAAACGTGATTAATTAATAGCCTAAACTTGTTAATGAACACAAAATATAAATATCTTCTGTTGAGTGTCTTTTGGAGCATGCACTATTAAATGGCAAAATCACTATTCTCTTTTTTATGTTGAATATAATGTTCTTTAAAAATTGACCAACATCAAAATACATTAATGTTATGCTTAATATTGGTTATATATTCTCTAAAATTAATACTATTGCTATTTTTATATTTTGATTTACAAGTGTCAAATTTACTCCACCCATTATCATTAATCATTAATTAAATTAAAAATTATTCTTAGCCCAAACATAAACTTTAAATTTCAATTAAAGATCAGCTTATTTGTTTTTAATTAAATACAAGCATAATTGGAGTTTATTCAACTTCATTTACCTTTTATCATATGCTTTATAATTTATAGATACACTTAATAACCTTCTCTCCCCCACACATTTGTGAAACATTTGGTGTTTTTATTCATATGTTTCAAGAATGTGGGTGGAATGAAGGTTATTAATTACATTTATAAATATTAGTATTGTTTTTAAAATAGTACTAGGACGATCATTACTATGGTATATTTTTAGTTTGAATGTTATGGAGCATATATCTATGCTCTAAATTATGATGTACTTTAATATTAATGTATTATGACAATTTAATCATTTTATATTAATATCAGGAGTAAAATATTTATAAAAGTGTTTGAAATTAAATAAACAGTCACTAATTTTTGTTTTCACTACTATTTTGTGTATATTTAAGTCATGAGTTTCCTAGGATTCTTCCTGAACTGAGCTTTATTAATTACCATGCGTGTGAGTCGAAAGTTGTGGTGTAGAAGAATTGAAAATTGTTACAAATAAACTCTTTTCATTGTTGAGTGATTTTAAGCACAATTTTAGATTTGTATATATGATGAATATTTATCTCATAAGTTGTTATACAGTTGTATAATTAATCATTAATGTGTGAATGTGTAAAATATGTTCAACTAATTTTTTTTAAATTAAATTATATAATTTAATTAATGTTCAAATCCTTTTAAATTGAATATTGGATATAAAGAAGTATACCTTATAGTGGAGATACATAGATTAATATTGAAGCCGAATACCAAAGAGAAAATAAGTAAAAGTGGATTATTTACAAGACATAAACTAAATTAATATTTAATTTACAATCATTGGAGAAAATATAAATTTAAAAGCAGAAATGGGCGAAGGTACTGACGGATAAGAAAGTGGTGCCACTTTAATAGACAACCATAAATATAATGGAGAAACAAAAAATTGTCAGATGGATTTTATAATAACTAAAATTAATATAGATATGATAGAATCAGATAAAATCAAAAGCCGTAATTAAAGGGTAATAGCATCGTGGTTAATAGTTGTAACAAAATCGATACAAGAATTTATGATAGATATAAAATTGTATAACTAAAATTTTAAAAAAGCTTAAAAATGGATAAAATTTTTAAAAAAATACAGAGAAAAAAATCTTTAAATGGAAAAAAATTAGAACTAGTCATTGAAAAGAAAAAAATTGAAATGAAAATAGTTAATAAAAAAGAAAATAATAAACTCCTAGTAAAACATATTAAAAACAGAGCACCGATTAGTAGAAATTAAAGAAATAGTAGAACTAGCAGAGGAAAAATCGCACAAATGGAAAGAAAGGTTCAACTTATCAAAATAGAGTAAAATATATTAAACAAACGATTGAAATGTAGATAGCAAAGAATATATAAAGAAGACTGGTATAGGAATACAATAATAAGGTAAAATATCAAACTTAGTTTAGATATTAAAGTAATCATTATGATAGCAAGAAAAAACAAACAATTATTAAAGGAGTTATATCCTTGGAAATAAATCAAAACTCTACGTAAGGATAGATAATAGTTTTTTTTTTAAAAAAAATATTAGTCACATTATGGAAAAGAGAATTAAGATTAATTGAGGCATAAACAGTCATAAATTTGAAACCGTCGGAGAAATTGTGAATTAAAATTGATTAATTATTTAAATCGTACGAATGGCTTCTTTTCCTTAAATTCACTCGTCAAAAATGATAAAATCATGGTTGTATGCAATTTATTTTAATAAGCATACAGACTTTGGAACAGGTATAATTCCAATCAGGAAATAAAAATTACTAATGATTTTACTAAGTACTTTAATTTAATCATAATAGTTACATATTTATATTCATTGGTTATGAGTTCTATGTTTGCCCATACCTGCATAGGTCAAAAACACTTAAATTTTATTTATAAAAGAGACGAGCCTAATGACCATTGGTCATTCTAAATCCGTTGAATACTCTAAAAAGATCAAATTCAGATATCTTCACTACAGAATCTAGAAAAAATATATAATTGGAGTCTCTTAAAAAGTCCACATTTATGTGACTACTATATTATCCAGTACCATTTTATATTTTACCTCATGACTTTCATCAATTTAGAAATTCTATATGAGTATTTAGTTTTCCAGCATAAAGTTTATTTTTTTCCTAAAATAAAGTTTCAACTAAACTCCAATATCTGATTTATTTTTCACATTTGCTGGTTACTTAAAAATTCTGATTTTATGGTTCACGGCTATGATTATTGTTGTATGTAATTCTACAAAAATACTTTTAAATAAAAAAAAATATAATCCATTCATAAATCAACAATTTTAATTTTGTGTTCAGTAATAATACTTTATAAGCTAAATTTTAATTCAGTCATTTTTGACAAACTAGTTAAGAACACTCTTTTTTGTTTCAGGGCTAACTTAACACTTTGATAAAGAATGGTTCAACTTTACCCAAATATTTATTGTTACATGTGGTAGATAAATTAGATATTGGTATTCAAAAAAAAATAATGCTTTAAATTAGTATTGCTTATTATAAAGTATTTATCAAACCAGATTCAAGAAGATACTAAGTCTGATTATGAATAAAATAATAATACTTTTTAATTTACATTATAAGTTTGAGACTGGTGAAGGTTTATGGGGATTGTTTACTAATATAAAGTTTCATCCCTTTTAAACATTAGTGTCTGATTTACTAACTACATATAACAACATGTTGAATATTTAAAACAGCATGTTTTTTATATGATATACAAAAGAGTATGTTATTTACAAAATGTTTTTTTAAATATTTTGGTAAGAGTTTAACTTGTACTGAAATATCATTGTATTTATATTTGCACTTGCTTTCTTCATGAATTTGGTTATATATGTAACCAGCAAACTATTTGAGTAAAGTAAGAATACATGTAAAAAATCCAATTAGAAGATACCGAATTTTCCATATTTAACCTATATCAGAAAATATTAGAACGAAAAGAATTGTCCAAAATAGTGGTTATTGGGAGTTCTCTGTATGATTACATAAGGAAAATAACTTTGATTAAAAGCATTATTGTATTTTCATCCTGGGCTTATAGCTTCATACTTAAAAAAATGGGTAAAAGGTCACTTCTGGAGGGTTGCATTAGATTCAATGATTTAGGTGTAGTACTCTTAGATTCAATGCTCCCATTGAGAAAATCCATAAACTAAAAATGAGCCTGGAGATATTAAATGAGTAGGCACTAGATAGGGATTTTATGTACAAACTTTATTTTATCCATTGACAATTAAGGCTTGCATTGGTGGCACTATTAGTTACTCTTTTTTATACAGATTAACTACTTATATATATATATATATATACATATTATATTTTCCATTAAAATTACCATTTGTATAAAAAATTTCCTCCCACAAATAAAAGAAAAACATCCTCATTTAAACCAAACTAAGCAGCGATCATGTGACACAATTATCATCTCTGCAACAAGTATGTAATATAATCTTGTTGAAAAATTCCAGTAATTTGGGTTTTAATTTTATTTTATTAAACAAGTAGCTCCCAAAAAACGTAATTTATAAAACATTTGTTGGCCAGAAATATATTTATTTCAACATATATAATATTGATTTCTCAATTTTGTTTGCATTTGTAATTCAAATTGACATATATCTGTTTGTATGCAGACAAACACATATATGCACATTTAATTTATATATATATATATATATATATATATATATAAATATAAATGTGCATATATCTTTATATATATATATATATATATATAAAGAGAGAGAGAGAGAGAGATGGTTATGCATCTTATAGCATACAACAAAATAGCAGTGTGTGTTCACATAGTGCCATTCAGAGAAAATGTGAGGCATGGGGTAACTAATATTTTAGAGGCTCTTCTAAATTTAAAATAAGAACAGGGGGGAGAAAAAATGAGTTTTTACTTATAGGGTTGGAAACAGAACTCTGGGAGCAGTTAATTATGAGTCATAGAAATGAGCAAGCAGATCAGATCCACATAGCACTTGGATAGGGAAGATTCATTCTAGCATTATTAGTATCATAAAACACTGTTAGCACAGAACTGACTGACAGAAAGCTGAGACTATTAGTTCTTTCAGTCACCAAACACTGCAGTCACTTTCAACATAGAATCATCAAATTGCATCTCATGCGTAAACTACCTTACATTTTTGACTCATGGTATGTCTGCTTGGAAAAGTTTTTCCCAATATTTTTTGGAGAATCTAACTGTAAAATTAAGGCCACTCTACAAGCCATAACATACGTTTGTCTTGTCATATATTTTTGTTTAACACATTGAATTGCCAAGTAAAGACCCCTAATATTGCAAGGCATGATGCAACTGCCCCTCCTGCCCCTTTTTTGATTGGCTCTGTGTGAACATATATATATATATAGTTGAAAGAAAAGTTGAAATAAACATAGACAAAGTTTTTGTAGACATTTTCTATAGTACACTGGAATAATAGGAATTAAATAATTTTCAATTACAGAAAATATTATAAATTAAACATTTAAAAAGGTCTAATTAATATTTTATTAATTCAGATTTTGAAATTAAAACAAACATAGATTTATGTCACAATAAAATATACTAGTGATTATAAAATTCCACTATCTATTTTGATTAGATTAGTTTTTTAAAGTAAAGTTTGTACTACATATTTTGATAAAACTCCTACAAAGTTGTTCTTCAAAGGATTAAGGTAGATTGAAAAGAGTTATTAACTTTTTTCAATCAAGATAAAAAAGCTTACTTTTAATTACTGTGTTATTTTTATTCCACTTTGATTATAAAAAGGTTGGGAAAAATGTTAGAGGAGAGTTTATAATGTTTTAGTGTTATAAAGAATTACTATAAAGATATAACTAAAGTCAAGAGAGTGAAAGTCCAGATGCTGCTACTAGTTCACAATGGTAGAGTTTGGCTTCACATGAAAGCAAGACCCCACTATTATGTGATTCATAGCTTGTATATGTGTGTGTATTAAATGACATAGAGATTGAAGGGAGATTATTCTATGCCAACAGTTACAAATAATACCTTTTCTTAAGATGCCAATAAGCCATTCTACTATTTAGAAGAGACCAGCTTACTCAGAGATTCCAACAGGTTGCCAAAGTTGTTTATTATGCAGAGAAGCACAGATAAAAGTACTGCCTTAGATATATATAAAGGACAGCTGGTGAGTAATTTAAATAATTTCTTTAGTGAAAATGATAAATGTAATTTCTAAATTACATTTTTTTAAAAGTAAATAACTTTATCCAACTAAAGTAAGATGCATTTCCAGTATATATTTTTAAAAAAAAAAAAAAAACTCCAAAAATCATTCTAGATTGGAAAAAAAAACTTGCTGGAGTATTTTTAAACACATTTACAATTATTTAGGAGAAACTTGTTAAAAAGAAAAAGAAAACTTTTATGAATAACTGTCAAAGAAATAATATTTTTTAAGAAATAAAAAATACCACTAGAAATAATGAATTAATAACAATGATTCATGATAAATTTTTTGTATATACACAAATAAATATGAATTTTATGTATGTTGTCAACATGGAATTAATTGTGAAAAATATATTTTAATAAGTTTATTAATTTAACAAATTATAATGTATGATATAAACAGTGAGTGCACACATTTCTATGAATAACCACATATATATGTGAAAACAGTCATTATTTACATATCATTAAAATATGATAGCTTATTTTTTATTATTATATGATAAATCTGTTCCCTTATGTAAATTAATATTATGTAGACACATATACTTTAAAATTAATCATAATTTTATTATTTTATGACAATTCGAATATGTTCATTTTATATTATACAGACATATCTATGTGCTATATATAGATATTATATGTAAACCTATTGGACACATGGATAAATTACAATGGAATAGTGTATTTATTTGGGTATTAATCAAAATGAAAAGATTGAATTTATATGTATAACCATATTCAGCAGACCTTAATTTTATTTTAATTTATTTGTTATTAATAAATTTATATTTCATTGTTTAAAGATATTCCACTGAATTTATTCAATCTGAAATAGTTTTAGAATATTGTGTTTGTATTATATTTCTTGATCATAGTAACAGTTATACAGCTTTTGCTATATGAGCTGGATTCATGCATAACAGTCTGTTCTATCATTTAGTATTATGGACATTCAGTTGACAATGTTCCTGGTTGTGCAAAATGAATATCCTTTAAAAATTCATGTACTACATTTCATTTTAATTATTTATTTAAAAGTTAAGTTTATAGATGTCCAGTACATTATTGACACTAAGTGACCAAGCATTGATGATGATTATCATATTTTAGCATATCAGTATTATCATTATTTTCATATATTCCGATGGATTAGCACTTAAGTTTGTGCATCCAAATTACTGTTTAAATAATCTGCCCCAAGCTGGCAAGAGCTAAATAATTAGCCTGGTTTATAGTAGACACATTTCAAATCCAGTCATAAGATTCACTGTTGATTTATTTTTATTGTTGATAATTCATAATGATGGATGATTATTACTTCTGGTTAATGCTGGGTAAATTTATAATACTTATAGTTAGTGCTGATCTCTGATTTCTCATATTCATTACTCATTATATTTACTTATATTCATTTATATTTAATTTTAAATTTAGATTAATTTATCCCAAGACTCTATATTATTGCAATACATATATAATAATAAAAATAATAAACATAATGATTAACTATTATACACAGTCTTTCATTCTGCAAAAGTATTTTTGGTTTATTACTTAACCCTCTTCAACTCCCATTAAATTAAAAAAAAAAACATAATGGAACCAAATGTCATCAATTCAAATCTCAGGATTTCCAAATTTTAATATTACCAGCTTGTCTATTAATTATATTCATTTTACGTTTATTTATAAAAAATGCCTTCTTGACTTTTTATTATAATTTTTTTCTTCATGAAGAATCTTGACAATTTACCATCAAACTTATATTTTATATGTCCTTTCATGATCCAAGAAAACAGAACCAGTCATTAAGTCATTGCTATTTTTCATTTTTCCACATTTATACAATAATTGATGGTCCTTTACTCTTTTCTCTATACTTCATCTCAATTTACTTATAAATGATAACATATATCCATAAAGAATTTGATAAAAAACATTACTATTTTGCCTGACAGATATAAGACTTTTAGAATTATTCACTAACTTATTAACATTATTTGTAACACAAAATGATACATTTAACACATCCTTATATATTGTAACGGAATTAAAATAAAAATATAAATATAGATGAAAAAAAATTATTAATTATTATAATATGCTGATATATATGTTTATAATCTGTGCCATTTGTAATAGTAAGACAACTTTGTAACAGCATACAAAATAATGTAATGATGAAAAAAGGCTGCTATCTTGTAACCGTTTAATATATAGATGAGTGATAAAATGATAGTTGATATAATTCAATAACTAAACACTAAACATGATATATGCTATGCTCTAGCGGTTCATCATCATTTGTAACCAAGTTAATTAAATGAGAAATGAATTTACTGTGTTAGCTAGAATACAATTTATAATTAAATAAAGATGACGCTAACATATAAATAAGAACATATGCATATCATGCTCTATTTAGGTATCTAATTTTTTAATTAATTAAATATAACATTTTAGCCCATTTGCAACTATCTTAAACATTAATTCTGTCATGCTAATAATGAAATAAATAAATTATCTCATTTCTCAATACTTAAAATAACAACAATGAAAATTAAAACTATCATCATTAAAGATTTAAAATATTTAGATATTGGGGAAGTCATTTGAACAATAAAACATATTGGCCATTGTCATCAAATAAAAGAATATTAAATATAGCAACTGAATAAAATTACCCACTGTGAGATCCCTGGAGTGTCTTTTGCTTAACTCCAATACTAGGCTCTTTTAACAAAGAATCCTTCCTATTTCTCTTTCCATGTATATATGACCATTCATGGTCACATGCACGTGCTGGTGCTGTTTATAACAACTTATTTTATATTATATAAAGTTAATATTATGAAGTTGGAAAGGGATTAAATCACTCTTTATTCAGTTTAGCTAAGTACATGTGTTTTCCCATGAGTGCCACTAGATTGTTTTAAATCTAGATAAATATCTGTTTAGAATGTACTGAGTTCAAACTCCTTCAGTACATCTTTATCACACATGACTTAGATGACTAATGAAAAAAAATGACACTCTTATATTTTACTCATGTCAATAAAATCATAAGATCCCCATATCCCCAAAATTTATATAGATCAAGACTCTTATAGACATTGCTAGCTCATTTTACATATATTGATGAACAGACAAGTATAATCTTATTAATGGCTTCTAAACAAGCATCGTGAAGACCATTATTGACATTGATGGCCATTTAACTAGATTATTTATCACAATATAAAGGTAATAATGATGATGATAATAATGATGATGATGATGATAATAATAGTGATGATGATGATACCGTCCATAGCTTATTAATAAACTCACAACAATAAATTTATCTTTATAAACTCATAAGCACTTTTTAAAATCATCCCTTGTCAAAATGGGATTTAAATATTACATTCACTAGCATTGATATAAGTTTATGGTTATTTACTAAAATACTTTTATAATTAAAATTAGGATTTAATAATACTAGTGATGATGACTGATCATCATGAATCTCTTCACATGATATTCATCTTTTTAGAAATCCCTATTTACTAAACATATTAATTATTAAACAGTAGATTTACTTATTGCGATTTATTTAATCATTGATGATGGCGATCATAACTCAGATACCGTAATGTGTTTAAACGGTGTTTTAATCAATAATATGATATCCATCTTTGATGAAGATGATCAAAACTCCTGGACACAACATAATTTTACCTTTCTATTATTGAACTATAATTATTAAAACTTGGTTATTATCAAGCATAATCCTTAAATACTTAAATGTGAATCCATATTCTAGCTTGCTTAACATTAGCAAGTGATTGTTCAATATTTACGAATGGTGATGATCAATTAAAATGATAGAATTAAGAGAAGACAACATATGATTATATCAACAATAATAATTCAGAAACCAATTAAGATATATAATTATATTTTATTAATACTATTCTTCTTTCCTTCTTTAAAATCAAATTTACTAATTAGATAAATGGCTTTTTATTACATTAATTCAAGAACAAAATTTTATATACAAGTTTGTCATTTTTGGATATTTTAAAATAAGCTGGCTTAAAATGACATTTTAAAAATATTTCATTGAATGCTTACTTAAGACTTTCCTAACTTATTATATCACAAAAATAAATTTCATATGTAACTTGTGTGTTTTATTTCACTTCCATTCAAATGTGAATCCCTACTTTATAATTTACCTTATTTAAACTAATCAGGCATAATCTATTCTTTTGACGTGTTTGTATAAGCGGTTACACACACACCCTGTGATATGTCAACATATATTTTTTTAAAATGTGTTCCCTTTATATTAGAGATTAATACATAAATCACATATATAAAAAAAATATTCTTGCAACTTTGAGCAAAATAAAATAAAATACATTATATCAATTTTAATATGCAACAAGATAACTAAATAAAAACATTATAAATGCATATATTTATAGGTTGCTCATTATCATAACAAATGAAGAACAATAAAAAAAACATTTCAATATTACAATGTATACTATTAAAAAATATAAAAAATAATGAAAAATTAAATTTAAAAATTTAAACTGTGTTTGTGTTATGTTATGTGATATTGAGAATAACTATCGATAAACAAGCCTTTAATGTTTCTGTATCAAAAAAAATGCTTTGACCAATAAATTAAGGTTTACTTTTAATAAGTAATAATAAAAGATCTGTTAATGAAAGTTGTAGTTACCCGATTATTTTCACTTCTTATAAAAATGTCCCAAGTTTGAATTTTCTGACTGCTTGTCTTTGCTCCATTTAAAAAAAGAAAAGTTCTTGTTGATACCTTCTAATAAACATGAATTAATTGATTTGCTGGTTTCCACAATTTTAAAATTATTTATTGCTGATACTTTTGATAACACTGAATTCGTTGACTGGCTTGCTTCTATTTTTTTCAAAAACCATCATTGTAGACAGTTTAGATGACTGAGGAAAACTTTAACAAAAATTTGATTCATAGCTTCAAACCTGGCTATATATGGCTTTTATTTATCTTTCCTTTCTTCTTGGCTCTTGTCAAAGATGATTATTAGATGATGTTTGTGGCTGGTTTTAAATTGGTCCATTCTTTTTGTTACTATGAACTGGTATATGAGTCCATAGTAGATTAGTGATTTTAACCCATTCTATCAGATTCCAGGAAGCAGAAACAATGGTTTTAGCAATGCAAATTCATTGTATTCTACACAGAAAAATATATTAATATCATTTTATAGAACTGTAAATAACTTCTTCCAAGAAATTCAATTTTTTCCCTTCTTAATATTGCTGGGAATTACTTATATATATGCACATCTTCGTCTATACTGACTTTAAAACAAGAATCTTTTTTTCCTTCCTCAATTTTTAAAAAGTGAAAAAAAAATCAATCGCTCACTCTTTTTTGAAAAAAATATGCAAACTGTCCACTTCCTTTGGTTTTCATGAAATCAATCACTACATTTCTGTCTAATAAAAATGCTTAAACTGATCACTACATCCTTCTTTAATAATATTGAAAAACATGAGAGCTTACATCTCTTCTCACCTCATATTGAAAAAAAAGCTAACTGCCTACATCTCTTCTCTACTAATATTGAAAAACTGACCAGTAAATAATGTTTCATTCATTTATATTGCAAATCTTTTATCAAAGAAAAAGGACTACCTGGAAATCTTATCTTGAGATTAAGATCAAAGCTTCACAAGTGTGATGGTCTGTCGCAATTAATAAAAAAAAACTTAGGATTAATTGTTACATTTATTCTTTCCAAATATGACTTCCCTCTCTAGATATCTACAATCTAGATAACACAAAAACAACAAAGCTTGCAATCTTAGTCATTAAAGATTTGTGAAAAAATGTTTTATGTTTAAACATTCATACTCACACGTGTACATTTTCATATCCTAATCTTCTAATCTTGATCGCTTTATTTTACACTTTCTTTCTGATCTACTTTATTTAATAAGAACAAATGTTAAATAATTTAACTCATTATTTAATAAAATATAATAAATCCATATATTAAATATTGCTTCTCATATTCTCTTTACAACTGCTTATTTATTACCTATTTATAAATCATATAATAATAAATACACACATAAATCTATATATATATATAAGAATTTTTTTTAATTAAATAATATATCTGTGTGTTTGAAATTAGTCATGTGCATACAATATATATATATATATGCTTGCGATTTTGAAGCATATATAGCATATATATATATATATATATATATGCTTGCGATTTTGATATGTATGGAATAGATAACTATTTTTATTGACAATCTTCAACTCCTTTAAATCATTATACTAACGTTTTATTAATTTGTTCAATTTTATAATCAACTTCAAGCAATTTCTTTGCAAATATTTCAATATTTTTTTTAATTTATCACTTAGTAAAGACATAATTTTTCATTACAAAACAAAAAAGTTCTAAAATTTGTCATATTGTGCATGATTGGTGCTTTTGATTACAATTTCTATATCCCCATTTTGCAATAGTTTGATTATTAATTTATAACTTAACATAGTATTATCTCTTGTAATAAATAAATCCTAATACTTAATACTTTTGTCCTGTTCTTTTTGTTCCATTTCAAGCCATTCAAATTATATATCTATAATCAATAAAGCAAATCATACATAGCATGATATTGCTTTTATGAGTTTGTGTTTACAAATATGTAATATAGGGAGCATGCCAATAGCTCAAACAAGCTCTTAATTGATAAGTGTGGGAAGGGAAAATATATAAAATCTCTATTTGGGACATTTCCATCCCCAGACCAATTGGTTTCAAGATTTTGGCTCACATCAGTGAGGATATAGAATATACAGACATTAGATCTAAAATATCAACTTAAAGTCCAACACTTCATTTAATATGTAACATTTAAGTAGAAACTCTGAAATTTTCAGACATGAAAATGTTTTTAGCTATTTAAGGTAGGTAGCTAGAGTTAAAGACATTTTTATGTCCAAAACATTCAGAGTTTCTACTTAAATATTATGTATTAAATAAGTGCTGGGCTTTGAGTTGATATTTCAGATCTAGTGACTGAATATTCTAGCTCTTCACTGATGTAAGCCAAAGTGCAAAATGAATTGGTCTGGGGATGGGAATGTTCCAGATAGAAATTTTAAACATTTTCTCTTACCACATTTATCAATTAATAGGTTGTTTGTGCTATTGGTATGATTCCTATAATACACACTCACACACACACACACATATATATATATATATATATATTGTAATGATATATAAATATGTCGTTACATTTATTTAAAATAAAAACTTAAAAGTTCGCAAATAAAAGGAAAAAACTAAACGCTAAAATTAAAATGTTTGTTAAACAGATATATATTCACACAGATGCTAAACTTTAAAAATATTTTTTTCATAAACAAAAAAAAAAAAAAAGTATTTGAATGTATTAAAAAAATACAAGATTGAAATATAAAAATATTTTAATAAAAAAAAATAACGTAAGTTAAAATAAAAACAGGTATTAATTAATTCCTGTAATCTATAAATGGAAATGATTGTTTATTAATTATCTAAAAGCTGTTTAATTAAAAAGTCAGATGAAAAGTTAGATAAGAGAAGAAAGAGATTTTAGCTTGACCAATGGAAACAAATAAAGGCCCGGACCATAACGAAAAAACAGAACAGTGACGTTTTTGTTCATGGAATCCATAGGAGGACTATAAAAAGAAAAAATATTGAGTTCCAGCGTTGTGCATTTGAGAGGTGGTAGGACGCACATACCACACTCTCTATTTAAAAAGTAAAAATGAAAAGACTGTGATACCGTGAACCAGCTACTGCCATCTCCAGAACATTATCTTCCAATGGAGGTGTCGCGGGAATTAAAAGCAGAAACCTGGACTCTTCTACCGTGAGCTATGAACTTTACAAATTAACAACAATCAAAAAAAGTAATTAAGAACTTTCGTCATTGATTTTTTTTTAAAGATTCAGCTAATTTAAATTTTAAAATGAACTCTTATTTGATTTTCAAATTAATAATTGATTGTTTAAATTTATATAGTTAAGTTTTTCTAAAATCATTTCCATTTTATTATTTTTATTTGTAGTAATATTTATTGTAGAAATTATTAAATGCATTACATTTAAGTTGGGTATAGACGTTGCATAGATTCATTAGCGGTTGATTATGTTGTGGTTTTCACATTCGATTAGAATATATGGGTCAACGATATCACTGCAAGCATCTTACGATGAATGCTAATGGGATTTGTATATTCCCTATGCAAGTGACATTTATCGATGACTTTGTATTTTGATTGGTTGTGTTTAATTTGGAATGTTTTTGACCGTGGAATCTGTGCAGCTGATCGGTACTCAACATTTTAAAACAAATTTTATAAAATGCATTTGTGCGAACGTATCTAAATGTTAAATTTAAGTCTGGCGTGAATGGCTATATAGTTTGTAAAGTTATATTAAGGGAGGGTAATCTTAGGTTATTCATTTCGTGGTTGAATTGGTTCAATGGATTGGATATATTTGTGTAATTGTAGATGTAGTATGAGGTCCGCTATGGGCAGGATTATAGATATACGCCACACACCCTCTGTTTGCCTATGGATGGGTTTGTAAGTCGGCAGAAGACCGCAGTCCATTCCTATGGAGTTTTTTTGTTTATTGTTCTACTTGCCAACAGATGTCACATTCCTGTTGGTGGAGAGTCAATGTCTTCTCTAATTCTATTTACTGTTCAGATGTACTTTCCTGACAGTATAGTATTTTGTGTTGTCGTATCATGCTACATTGAATACATGAATGTATCAGATGGATTGGCGCCAGTTGATTGCGAAATTTGTTGCCTAGGGTTAAATCAGGGAAGAATATTTTCTTTTCAAATGCAGATCTATGTAGTCTATTCATACTTGACTATCTAAATAAAATATTAAAAAATTTACGGGCATGATTCACTTTTAAAATTCTCAGGGCACTCGTGTTTATTAAAGATCGAAAATTTCATCATCATCAATTCCCCTTCTCAGGGTCAATCTCTGAGGTAAGGCCACACTTGGGACGCCAATTATAACGATCGAAATGAAAGTGAAGATCGAATCTAACCACAAAAACAATATCTGGAACTACCAGGGCGCCATCTAGGCAGTTGAGCCTAGAAAAAATTATAAAGTAGGCAGATACGCGCTGTTAAGATTCCACTTTATTTAAATATTCCGATCGTTAGCCCAAGTCACTAGCTCAGCGGAGACGCAGAGATAAAAATCTATAAATTTTATATCAATAAATAAAAGCCACTGCCAGAAATTAACACACAAAAATATTTATTTACGCACATATAAAATAACATTTAAATTTTGAGGAATAAGTTTAACATTTTAGATTTTTATATTAACTTTTAATTTTACATTTAACTAAGTTTCAATGAGTTTAATATTTTATTTAGATAGTCAAGTATGAATAGACTACATAGATCTGCATTTGAAAAGAAAATATTCTTCCCTGATTTAACCCTAGGCAACAAATTTCGCAATCAACTGGCGCCAATCCATCTGATACATTCATGTATTCAATGTAGCATGATACGACAACACAAAATACTATACTGTCAGGAAAGTACATCTGAACAGTAAATAGAATTAGAAAAGACATTGACTCTCCACCAACAGGAATGTGACATCTGTTGGCAAGTAGAACAATAAACAAAAAAACTCCATAAGAATGGACTGTGGTCTTCTGCCGACTTACAAACCCATCCATAGGCAAACAGAGGGTGTGTGGCGTATATCTATAATCCTGCCCGTAGCGGACCTCATACTACATCTACAATTACACAAATATATCCAATCCATTGAACCAATTCAACTACGAAATGAATAACCTAAGATTACCCTTCCTTAATATAACTTTACAAACTATATAGCCATTCATGCCAGATGTAAATTTAACATTTAGATATGTTTGCACAAATGCATTTTATAAAATTTGTTTTAAAATGTTGAGTATCGATCAGCTGCACAGATTCCACAGTCAAAAACATTCCAAATTAAACACAAACGATCAAAATACAAAGTCATCGATAAACGTCACTTGCATAGGGAATATACAAATTCCATTAGCATTCATCGTAAGATGCTTGCAGTGATATCGTTGACCCATATATTCTAATCGAATGTGAAAACCACAACATAATCAACTGCTAACGAATCTATGCAACGTCTATACCCAACTTAAATGTAATGCATTTAATAATTTCTACAATAAATATTACTACAAATAAAAATAATAAAATGGAAATGGTTTTAGCAAAACTTAACTATATAAATTTAAACAATCAATTATTTATTTTAAAATCAAATAAGAGTTCTTTTTTTTTTTTCATATGTCATAGCATCGACCGGGACGCGAACCCACAACCGTCTGCAACCAACTATTTGCTTGCATGGCGACTGCGATACCTCTCGGCTAAATCTTTAAAAAAAAATCAATGACGAAAGTTCTTAATTACTTTTTTTGGTTGTTGTTAATTTGTAAAGTTCATAGCTCACAGTAGAAGAGTTCAGGTTTCTGCTTTTAATTCCCGTGACACCTCCATTGGAAGATAATGTTCTGGAGATGGCAATAGCTGGTTCAAGGTATCACAGTCTTTTCATTTTTCCTTTTTAAATAGAGAGTGTGGTATGTGCGTCCTACCACCTCTCAAATGCACAATGCTGGAACTCAATATTTTTTCTTTTTATAGTCCTCCTATGGATTCCATGAACAAAAATGTCACTGTTCTGTTTTTTCCTTATGGTCCAGGCCTTTATTTGCTTCCATTGGTCAAGCTAAAATCTCTTTCTTCTCTTATCTAACTTTTCATCTGACTTTTTAATTAAACAGCTTTTAGATAATTAATAAACAATCATTTCCATTTATAGATTACAGGAATTAATTAATACCTGTTTTTATTTTAACTTACGTTATTTTTTTTTATTAAAATATTTATATATTTCAATCTTGTATTTTTTTAATACATTCAAATACTTTTTTTTTTTTTTGTTTATGAAAAAAATATTTTTAAAGTTTAGCATCTGTGCGAATATATATATGTTTAACAAACATTTTAATTTTAGCGTTTAGTTTTTTTCCTTTTATTTGCGAACTTTTAAGTTTTTATTTTAAATAAATGTAATGACATATTTATATATTGTTACAATATATATATATATATATATATTAATGCTTGTATTTCTTCAAAATATATGTAAAATTCAACTTGATATATATTAAATACAGTAATATTAATATAATTCAACTTATTCGGTTAGAAGCACTTTTAATTATATTGTTTTTAGTCTTTGTCAACTATAGAATAATATAACATTGAGTAATCAAATCAAGATATTATTTTATAACTCCCATAATTGCTTTTTGCTCAAGAAATAATACAAATAGATTAATTAACAACTCTAAAAGCAAAAAAATAAGTTCAAATCAAAATCGTATTGTATAAATTAATGTGTAAATGTGGCTTACAATATATGGAGAATCTAGACTACATTAGAAAAACGGATAAATGAAAATTTGATTTTATATAAAATAGTTCAAGAAGATAAACAATTAAAAAAAGATGAAAATAAGTCTATAGTATCTGTTAGATTTGATCATAATAAAACTTGTAAATATGGGTTTAACTTTGATTATAAAAACATAAAAGTTATATGAATTGAATGTTGCCCCAGTAAATTAAAAATAAAAAAAGCTACATATAATTTTGAGAAATTGTCAAGAATTAATGAATCATCAATTATGAAACATTAAAATAACAGAATTTTGGGAGAACTGAATGGAATTATGGGAGTTATAAAATAATGTCTCGGTTTGATTGTTCAATGTTGAATTATATTAATATTACTGCATTTAATAAATATGAAGTTGAATGTTAGCACACACATTCATATATATATATATATATATATATATATATATATATATATATATATATATATATATATATATATATAAGTACCTACTTTATTGCAGCTATGAAATTCAAGCAAAATGAAAGTAGAAAGTGGTTACAAGTGGAGACTTCTAAAATATACCTTGTTTGATCATAGATATAATGTTACTGAAACTCAATAATAGTGATTTAATGTTCAATTTATTACTTATATATACATCTACATACACTAACACATTAAATTATTTATGTACGAACATTTAAATATGTGCCAAAATTAAATTTCCATCATGAAAATTAATTAACAGAAAATTCTTAAATTTTAGTTCTAAATTCTAAATAAATTTTAAATAAGTTGTTTTGTTGCTGTTATTTAATACAAAGTTCTAATTAAAGCTGTGTTTGATAAAAAGAAGAAAAATTAAAATGATTAAGTCTGATTGTCAAAGGTTTATCACCAAAATTTAAATTAAATATATATTTTTTAAAAACAAGGTAATTATTTAGAAAACTATTTGGCAAGTACAGTCACACTGAGAACCATGATGTACCTAATTACATAATTTAAGTCATATACTATTCAAGGAAAAACATAAATGAGCAAAAGTGTAAGTATAAGCGATTTATACAAAATTCAAATTTAGCATAAAGTAGATATTAGTTAAAATGTTGTTTGTTTTCGTCACTAAACTATATTTTTTAAAACAGTAAAATTATTCCTTTCTATAGTCAATTTAACTAAGACTGCATTAAACGTTATTTTGTTATCAAAATAAATTACTTTTTTATAATATATATATATAAAGTTGGATTTCTCTTCATTATAACAACATAATATATTGTTCTCAATATATATGATAGTAGTTATTGTATTTTCAATTAATAAAAAGTTATTCTGTTAATACCATTATTTGGCAATAAATTATAAATACTTTATTTGTTTTTATTTTCTCAGAAACTTTTAATAATATTCACTTTAGTTTATTTAAAATATTTTTAGATATATATTTTGTAATTATTTATTTATTTGATAGAATTTTCTGTTTTCAGAGTGTCTCCTTAGGCATTGAAAGTGAGCAGAATAATATCAATATTTAGTTTAAAAACTGTAATCCTTATAGAATAATATAATTACATAACTATAAGTAAACTTCAACGTTTATTCTCTTAAATTAAAACTATCAAGTATGTCGTTTAATTATGATTAAATGTTTAATAAACTTATTGTCTTTTTTTCATACAATATTAAACTTTATTTTTCTTTTAAAAAGGCAATAAAAATATTTTAACCAATTTATTTTTATTTTAAAAAAAGGTTTATAATTTGTAAAAGTAACAATAAATGGTATTGGCAGTGGTTAAAAACATTTTAATAATATATAGGGTATATGAGCACTGATTTTTACTCATCCCACGACTCTCCACACTATCTCATAACACTGATACACTTGAACACATATATTTTGAAAAGATAAATAATCACCAATATACGTATATCCTGTATATGAGGGGTCAGATTGACTTTAGGTCAACATGGGTGTGACAAGAATGTCAGTCTCAGGGTAGTCTTTGAGCATTCCATCATCAGATTTTCAATTGGATGGACAGTTGAAGAGTTGGAGTGTGGAGTATCTTTTCAACATATATGTGTTCAAGTGCATCAGTGTTTATGAGATAGTGTGGAGAGTGGTGGGTTATGTGAAAATCTGCGCTCATGTACCCTATATATTACATATATAGACGCAGGTATATAATAAGCATGTGTGTTTCAATTATTTTAGTAATATAGTAGTTTTCAATCAACTTACCCAAATCACATTGTTACCCATCCATATAGTTGAGTATTTCCTGACAAAACTCATAATTGTGCTTGTAACAATCAAACTGGCCAATTGAAATGAAATACAGAAGTTTATTTTTTTCATTTCATTAGGATAATGCCATAATTTACACCATTTCTTTGTTCAACATTGGTATAATTTTTATGCATAACATATGTGATTTTATATTCTTCTGGTATAAAAAAAACAACTTGCAGTTGGTAAGATTTATTTTTCCATTCAGTGCTACAGTAAATAATGTAAAATTAAAATATTAATAGCAAATAGATAAAAATAATTTTGCATTATACACACACATTCCCATATATATATATATTTAATTAGAGATAATTTGAACCCATACTTCCAAGTTTTCTTTAGTCATTTCATTTATCTTATGCAACTGATACACTTAACCACATACATGTGATAAATATAAATAAACGACCACTTATCAGTTGATCTGGGTCATCATTTCCCACACATATATATCTAATTAGTTCTGAGTTTATATTAAGATAACATATCTTTAAACTTTTATCGACTGACTTTCAATCTTCACCATGCTCTAAATCTTCAGCCATCTATACCATTAAAATCTGATGATGGCATGTTCAAAGTATTTTCTTTCAATTGTCAGTGTCATACCATGTTGACCATAAATCATTCTCATCCTAGCTTAAGGCTTAGTTATATTTGAACATTATATATATATATATATATGTTATACTTAATGTTTTCACGGTTATATGATGTAGATAAATTAAAACTTTTTAAGATATACCATGTATTATTTTCCATTGAACACTGATATTTCAATGGAATAGCAACCACCATTTTCGTGGTTAACTTTTGAAAAAAAACGTTAGATCTTAACAAATAACGTGACTGTGTGCAAGATGAGAAGTGATATTCCAGTTCAGCATTCACAATATGAGGCTTATCAAAATGTTTATTTCCCTCAGTATTTTTACCTGTTAATTTTAAGTTAATATTGGATAAAAAGAGAGGTTTCCACATAGCTGGAATACGTTTTGCTTCATCAGTTCTATCTAAACCAGTAGGTCTCTTTAATATTTCAATTGACTCTCTCATGGTTCTTAAATCATATTATCATATTATGATTTAAGAACCATGAGAGATTATTATGATTTAAGAACCATGAGAGAGTCAATTGAAATATTAAGGAGACCTACTGGTTTAAATAGAACTGATGAAGCACAACGTATTCCAGCTATGTGGAAACCTTTCTTTTTATCCAATATTAACTTAAAATTAACAGGTAAAAATACTGAGGAAAATAAACATTTTGATAAGCCTCATATTGTGAATGCTGAACTGGAATCTCATTTCTCATCTCGCACACAGTCATGTTATTTGTTAAGATCTAACGGTTTTTCTTTCAAAAGATAACCTTGAAAATGGCGGTTGCTATTCTGTTGAAATATCGATGCTCAATGGAAAATAATACATGGTATATCCCAAAAAGTTTTAGTCTATATATATATGTCATATTATTATTATTATTATTATTATTATTATTATTATTATTATTATTATTATTATTATTATTATTATTATTATTATTATTATTATTATTATTATTATTATTATTATTATTATTATTATTATTATTATTATTATTATTATTATTATTATTTGCGGGTTATTCCGTGTAGTGAAATATTTAAATACTGATGTTTTAGTACAATATCAAGTACCTTCTTCAGAGCGTACCTTCCTCTGAGGATGCTCTGGGGAAGGTACTTGATTTTGTCAAAGACATATTTAATTCTATAAGCATTTCAAATAGGATTAAGTTTTAGATAATTTATATATAGCCCAGATATTATCATTCTCCGAGAAATATTTATCGAAAGGCAATGGTTTCATTAGATTACATTGGAATAAGATGACTAATTCTGAAAAGACAGTTTGACCGATATTTCATATCGTCCAAACTTTCTGTAACAGTTTTACAATAAGCGTTTTATGGATTAAAGAGGAAAACTAAGGAAGTAAAAATAAGTGATATTATAAATCTAATGTTTATACTAAATTCCGTTAAATTATATGTAGCAATGTTGTAAATATGTGTGTGTAAATATGCTTTATGCAGTATTTGATATTTTAAAATAAACAACATTCCCACTTTTTAGTTAAGCTCAATGCATTTTCGATGTGCACGTTAGACACTATAATCGTAATTAGCATAATGAAATATGTAAATCAGGCATTTTGCATACTATAACAAAGGGTATATGAAGTAAAATAACTATGATTATGAAAACATATTAACCTCAACTAAAAACAAGAAACGTTTATTGTAAAACATTAAATATTTTCTAGAGGAAGCACAATTTATTATATATGCATATACAATTATCTAGATTATGCAAACGAAGTACTTCTTTATGCAAATAATGTTTCAGAAGAGTAGAAAATATTGCTAGAGTTATCAGATGAAAATAAAAAGTAGGATGTGTAGCATATTTTTTCAAACAAAAAAATCATAAAGTACTGGGGAGTTTTTTCTGTAAATTTAACAAGACTATATCCTCACCTTAGTGTTGTCACCATAACCAAATTTAGCTGCAATATTTATATCTTTTAAGTCTTTACCAATCTTAATATTAAAGCCTTACAATATAATTTGAAAGCATTATTTTATTTGATCAAAAGTTTATTTTCTGATGCATATAAAATTCTCGTACAATGAGAACTTGTGACACAAATATGAGTTATCTGCTCTTGACATCATTTGTTAATTTGGAAAAGTATTCCTGGTATTTTTTTATATAACATCATTCTCCATAATTCTATTATTCACTTTTAATTGGTGATGAATTCAATTATTCTTGTACTTTCAATATTCGTGTCTTTATAGTAAAGTCTCTGTCCACTCTGTAAATCAATTGTTTTTCTACTATATCTACTAACTTCTAAATAGTCCACAATGTCTCATTATTAGAGAGTTCTTCCAAATTATGCAATCTTCTTGCCTCAAAAATGAACTGTAGTTGTAGTTATCTAAATAAATTATTATTATAAAATAGTAAGATGTGTCTAAAATTATGAGATTTTTTATTATATTTTGCTTTGGGCTACTAATGGCTGAATAGGTTTATGAATTTATAGCATTTGTGGAAATAACAAACATAATTTAGTCTTACCTTTATTATTTTTACATGTCTATAAAAAATGACATCATTCACACACACATTCATTTTTCCTTTGAGTAAATACAAATGGTATATTACTTAAGAACTATTAGGCAATTAGTAGAAATGCTATTGTAGTTTTTAAGCAAGCTCAAAATTGAAAAGCTAATAAACTTGCAAGGCTGACTGATGTATGTTGGTAGCCAGCTTATTAATGTTCTTCTGTCAAATCAATAGTCACTCAGGGTCATTAAAATGGAAGGACATTTGAAGTATTTTCTGCTCCATCTCTTTAAAGTATCAAAAAGGAATAAAAAGATATTCCTTCTATTAACTACAAACTCCATCTATTCTATACATCAATAAAATATTAAAATATGTAACATTTTGATTATTATTATGCTCAAGAAATTACAAATGAAACATATCTAAAATAATATTAACAGAGCTATAACTTTACATTTCAACAAGTTTATATTTTAAAATGTATGGAATCCACAATTAATAATTATTTAGTTTTTTTTTTTTTCATGTGTCATAGCATCGGCCGGGAAGCGAACCCGCTAATCCGGGACAATTGCTTGTATTCTCTTAATAAAATTATAAACTAGAATGAAGAAATTTAAAAAATAAAAATACAATAAAATTATTTAAATGGAAGTCAACCTCCAACAATGCGCTATTTCTTAAATATAAATCTCCACGCATTCGCACGCTAGTAAGAGTTTTAAAAACAAAACTAAGTTTAGAGCATATATTATATATACACCAATTCTTACAGACCATGCTTAATTCAGGGTTTAAATCATGATCTGTAAGAGTTGGTGTATATAGAATGTACCGTCTAAACTTAGTTTTGTTTTTAAAACTCTTACCAACAGGCGTATGCGCGGAGATTTATATTTAAGAAATAGCGCATTGTCAGAGAATGACTTCCGTTTGAATAATTTCAGTTTTCAGTGCTTTATAATAACAGATTTACAAATACAATAAATAACATAATCATCAGAAAAAAATCAAATTGGTATATAAAGAAAATCTATAATGACTTTCACAATTTATATAGTTGAATTGAAATATTAAGCTTAGTATTTTGGAAATACAAAGAACAAATTACAAACTGGATTATGGCAATATATAAATAATAATACAACAGTAATTTACAATTAAACACATTACACACTAAACAGTAATTAATACTGATTGTAAACAATTACAAAAAATAAATAAAAAGCATTACACATACATAAATACTGTTCAGCTCTTAATATTGGCAGGGGTCCATATTTGTATTTATTTAAATAATATGTATATATATACATATATATTAAAAAGTTCATAAATGGTAAGAGTTATAAATAATCATAAGAGGGAAGCAATCTATAATAATAAAAATACAAACAAAATGAAAATGAGATTTGAATTTTCTATGATAAGACATAAGCACATTATAAAACTTACTATTTAAAGTTGCATTAATAAAATTTTAAAAATATAATGACAAAATAATTTTTGTGATATTTTCAATTTCATTATTATAGATAAATAACATCTTTATTGAATTGGACATGTGAATTAAATGATTAATTCAAATTTCTAAAAGATTATTTTTATGAACCTCAAATTTAAACTTGATGTAAATTACATCAAGAATATTATAAACAAAATATAATGTTGATTGTTTTTATTAAAAAATATATTAGAGAGTACTATCAGATTAATTTTTTTTTTTAATTTTCTGCTAAAGACATTAACCTGTTAAGCTGAAACATCTGCCCATCTATTTTAAATAGAATTTAACTGTGATGTTAAATATTCCATATTTGAATATTTTATTTTTGTAATTAAGCCTTTTTTATTTAATATATTAATAATTTTAATGTTATTTTTTTTACAAATATACACTTATAAGTAACAACAACTTTAAAAATAATTGTTTTAAATACATATATTAAACAATTGTGTATATTTACAGTTATTTGTTAGATATGTGTATGATTGTTTGTTTGTAGTTGGGAATGACAAATTGAAGGAATTGGTAAATGAGTTTAATTGTTTTGATCCTTCAATATGTGTTAGAACGAGAAAGTTAGATTTTGTTAAGTTAAAATTTTTAGATCTATTGGTGATTAGAAATGTAAAAACTAATTGCTTGGTATATAGTCATTATGTTAAGAGTAAAAAATTAAGATCTATAATTAAACCTGATAGCTATCAATCTGTATTTCATAAAATAGCTGCTTTAATCAATCATGTTATAGAAATAAGAGTTTAAATAATTTTAGTGGTGTAGCATGGTTTCAGAAAGAAAATTTTATAAAGATTATTTGAGTGTTGGCTATTCTGAGAAATTTGTTAAAAGTATTTTATTTAATGGTAATATTTGCAATGATGTAAAGGTATAAAAAATATGATTTTATTTATTTGCCATTTAAATTGTCTTCTTATAAAATTGTATATCGAAATAGTAATTTGTTTGGAAGTAAAAAAATTGCTTGGAAAAAGGGTATTACTTTAAATAATTTATTGAATAATACAAAGGAAATTATTGATAATAAGACTATCCCTGGTGTAGTGTATATTAGCCCTCATTTTTGTAAGAAGGTGTATATAGGTCAAAATAGTTTGAGCTTAAATGAAAGAATAAAGATACATAAAAGGAGGGTTAGAAATAAATATCTTAGTTCTGCTTTGTAGGTTCATGAAAAAGATATTGGCCACATTATTAATTTTGATGAAGCTAAGATTGTCTTCTTTGAGAGACATGAAATAAAAAAAATTAAAGAATCTTTATTATTAAAATTTTATGATTCTAAAGCAATTAACTTATTTAAAAGTTCTTTTAATATTAAGGTAAGATGGGAAGTAAATTGAATTGTGGGTAATGTTTAATATAAATACATTGCTATTTTGTAGTTCTTTACACTTGAGAAACCTGCTCATAACAGGAAAACTATTCGTAGTGTTTTAAACATTATTTTCTCAGCTAGTCTGTTTGAGTTTTGGATTTGGGGTAATTTTGATTATATATATATATATTGTATCAGTCGAAAAAAGACCACCACCTAAACGCAAGTCATTTCCAAACTCAGCTGAACCAAACTGACTTCAAACCCAACTCACCAGCTCAGATCAGTAGAAATCTAAATCGATGGCACAGTGCTGTGCATCAAGAAACTATCTCAATAGTAGGTGAGGATTAGAGACCCCTGAACTGACACTAATATTGGATAATTAATTAACTTAAGATATTTTTTAAATTGACTCATATGTATATGTTCGGGTTGCCAACACAGACAGCGAGCATTAACATTAAAATATTATTGAATAAGAAAATTAAGAACTAAGAAACCAAGTGTGTTTAGAAAATATTTAATAATAATAATTGGTTTTGTTTGAATTTTAAATAATGATTATATTAATTAATTCTAGTCCTTAAACAAAGTTTATAATTATAATAAGAGTGGCGGTCCTTATTATATGCCAACATGTATTATGCAATATTTGAAAGTCTATTTCTATGCCCCCATCCAGAACATAAAGGCAGATAAAGGTATTCATTTGTAAAGGACATTATTGCTCTAATTTTATATGAAAGAATGTGAGATTTATTTTCACATTCGCAAATCCATTCACGAAGAGCAAGATAGATATTTAGGGCATAACTTTAACCTTTTATTAGAAAACTTATTTAATTAAATATAACCAAGATTTTGTTCAACTTTAATTGAAATCACTTCATCATGAATTACGAGCATCAGAGCGGGCCTTACTGGAACAGAGAGGCAACAGTGCTGACGAATTATGAGCTATAAAATGAAATTGAAAGACAATAGCTGGTCAATGATCTATGGTCCTATGGCAGCTTGCAGTTCACAAGTCTTACTGCCCTTTAAGGAGAGGTGATTTAAAAGTAGTATGGCGGCTGGTATTTGACAAGTCTTATGCTCTTTAAGTAGATAGGAACATGGGAAAGCCAGGCCGAGTCATAACTGCGAGCCTTTGGTGTTCCAAATATAACATGAGCAGAGGAGGAAATGCTTTCTTTCTCGATAAGTTAAAATAACACAAATATTATCACCGACAAGCCTAATGGAGCAGAAGATTGCCCTACATCACCAACATTGAAGATGATGAATTGATAGCCACCATTTGAAAAATAAAACCCAATTATAGAATGCTCTATGTGATGACTTGATCAAATTAATTAAAGTCAAACGAGCTTTTAACTAGAACTATTTTAACGCCTTATAAATTATATTCATCATGCCCCAAATATCGTGCCCTTCCTGAATATTAATAGACAGTGAAAACAATTTGAATTAAAATATATTTAGTTGATTCCTTTATCAACCCTTTTTGCAAAAACATTTTAGATTTTACGTGAATAAATAAATATTGGTGAACATGAGAAAATACATTTTAACATTATAAATATGAATCAATACATATTGTTTAACATGAGAAAATAGCTGGGGCATAAATTAGAAATGGAGCTAATAATTTATTATTAGCCAATTATAAAAATAACAAACATTTAATAATTTCTTTAGACTCGATGATTGATTGAACTGTATAAATCTAGTTCTAATGGATGAGAATTATTATCAGATTTAATATTATATTTTCTATGTAAGGCAAATAGAACAAAGGAGTTTATCGAGTCGAAAGATTATTGGCATATAATTAAAAATAAATGACATTAATAAATCACACAAAAGATATATATTGTATAGTAAATGAACCGCCACAGTAAGGAAGGAAAGTTAAATTTAAAGACTAGAGATTGAGAGAATTACTAATTTAAAATAGCATAAATAAACAGAGATTATTACATTAAAGAATGAAAAGAGCTCTTAAAGAGAGTGTAAAGTAAAGTTTGAAACTGGCCAGAAAGTTTAAGGTTCATTATGGAAACTTATTACCCATTTCTTCCAGGGCTGGTTCTTAGTTTACACATCCGGGTGAGCAAAATATAGGCACCATTTGGTCGATTACTTGAACAGTATTTTAATGAATTTTCACAAATTTTAGCAGCATGATTGGTCCAGAAAAGATTCAGCAGCTTCATTGAATATTTTTAGGGGACTTCAAGAACAATAGCCATATTCCTCATGTTTAGCCCCTTACCATGATAAGAACACTATTTGAATTCATGATTTAAAATGCATAGAGTTCACTGCACTTCTCTACAACAAAGATGGCTTCTCCCCTCTCCAAACTTTTCTGAGCTAAATATACTGTATTTGATGCCTTCAGGCTAGCATTTCTTTTATTATCAAAAATTTACTGGTTGTTTTCAGATACATTCCTTCGATAAGGCTTTCAAACTCATTAACTTGAATTCATTTTCTAATTAGAAAATGAATTCTTAAAATCAGAAAATGATTTTAATTAGGAAATTCTTACATTTTAAATACTTATCTTTTTTTTCTAATTAATAAAACTTAACCCGTTGTTTTGGAAAGGTTAAATCTGAAAGCTTATTGAAAGAATGTAGCTTTTAATCATTAAAGTTTTAACAAATTATTTAAAGTAAATACAAACATTCCCAACACAATAAAACTTTCGAACAATTATATATATATTTAAATATTTACAAATATATACGCACAATCCATGCAGTTATTATATATATAAATTCATGAATAATTCTATCATGAATTTATTAATAGCATTGATTAATTTAAATTCAAATGAATTAATTTTAATACACATTTCTGTAATATTGTTTTTTATGGAAATTAGCATGGATTGGATATATAAAGCCCCATTGCATCGGAAATTTAAGGTTAGTACTAGGGGTTTGAAGTGGGCTTATGGCTAGATGTCATGAAGCTAGGATCAAACTCAGATCCGACTGCTTTAATATATATATATATATATATATATATGAAGTTTTTACCTTTATCAATGAAGCATGGGGTTGTTATATGTATTTTATTTATTCAAAATCTTATAAAAATTAAATATTAGATATCTAAATTTTACCTTATTAAACGAAGAATATACTTAGAATTAGATATCATAAAAAAAAATAAAAAAATAAAATTGGAAATGCATTTTATTTACTGTTTTGACAGAGTGATTTCATTTTACCCAGTAGAAATTGCTTTGTTGCAATAAGAAACTGTTTAAGAGTTGTTCTTTTAAAAATAAATTATTTTCAAATATAATCTTTTATTAATAATGTAGTTTTTTTATTTTTAAGACTTTTACAGATATATTACATTATAACTTTTAATTTGTAAACAAATTAACAAAAAATACATTTGCTCTTTAAAAATGTATGTTATTCAGTAGTCCCAGCTAATCAGCCAATCAGAAATTTTCATTTCTATTGAGTTTTAGGCTATCTGCCTCATAGATTTATCATATTAATAAAATACTGTCAATCATGAAAACACATCCAAACAATGGTAACATCCTGAAGACTTTATTTCCAATTATTATGTTAAAGTTTGCAGTTGTGGAGAAAGGTGAAGTTTCAAGCCACTGCAAACCATAATATGAGGTTATACAAAGGAATAAAAAACATAAAGAAGGTAGTGAATGGTATGCCATCACAACATCTAAAAGATCAAAATTAATGTGATGATAGTGTGGAGCTGGCACAGGTCATTAAACAGATAAATATAAGCTTTTCTCAAAGCAGACTAAACTATGTATTACTTAGATAATATTCAAGGTTAGATTCATTTATAAATGTAAATACATGAAAACAGTTTACATCTAAATGATACCACCATGAAAAACATTACATTGTTTTAGTTCACCATAATCCAGTAATATCTATGGAATTATTCCTTAAATTTTAGATTGAGAAAATCAAAGTTAACATTGGATTCACCAACATTATAACTTAATTGATAACATAAAAAAAGATAGCTGGTAAAAAAAAAATATTAGTGCAAAAAAGTTCTTCTATTTTATCCTCTTGTACCAATTAATAATTTATCCTTGCAGGAAATGAAAGTATCTTTTCCAAACTTGTAAAGTAAAATAAAAAAACACTCAATTTGTATGTATAAAAGAATAAATTCTTTATATCTTTACAAACAGTTTATAATGACTAGGTTTTTTTCAAATAGAAATTACTATTTTTTTATTACATTATTTATAACACAATGTGTACATACCTTGTCATCATCATCAACTTATCATCATCATTATTATTATTATTATCATTATGATGATGTTCCAACAATAGTCTTCACTAATGTTTTGGGTTACAAGGCATTACATAACATTCATTGTAAGCATTACATGTGCAATCATATTATAGAGGTTTTTATATGGATTAATTTTAAAAGTTACCTTAATCAGGTTTCAAGGTATATTTTTTAACAAATGCTGCTATTAGTTTTGAATACAGAGATGGATATTAAGTTTAACCATTAAAGTCTTAAAAAACAGTTCAACATAGATATATGGATACAACCTAAGATTGTAAAATCTGACATCATATTGGAAGTTATTGACAGTCACTAAATTAATCTTGATTATTGGTAAATACTGTACACAGAACAAAGTCAATACAGAGTAGAATTACATATGGTGACAGCTGCTGGATTGTGAGAGATGGGTGTAAATTCTGCAGTTTGGTGAAGAAGGTGTTGAAGGTAGTTAATGAAGGCAAACTATGTTGAAAATAATGGATGGTACCATTGAATGCAGTTATTGTTGGAGTGTGATCTTTTAAAGATTGAATGATTGTCTTAGTAGTGATCAGGTGGCAGTAAAATATCTGATGTGCTGTATTGTTCTCCTAGACCTTAATTTTTTGGAACTTTTTGCTGAATGTAGCTGCGTGTCATTGTCTTTCTCTTCTTCCTCTTCTTTTTCTTATCATTATTTGATATCTTATGTATATGTTAAATCTGGAATCAGATAGTGTACAATAATTTAGACTAGCATTCTCTTTCCCCTATAAATCTGTGTGGAATATACATAATTATTACCACAAATCAGCTTCTTTATTTGGTTAGTATGCTTTCATTTTGATCAGTAAGTAGGGCAATAAAATAGCTTAAAACTAAACATGATTAAAATATCATTAATTAAAACAATTAAGAGATTGTTATTTTAGTCTTCATATTAGTTTTGCACATCCTATACATTTTTTCTAAGTATTACAAAAAGTGGTGGATTTAATGCACGCACATCTGTTAAACCATAACAAATTATATTGAGAAAAGTATTGCATTCTGACAGCTTGTTTTTTCTAATTCTGTGAACTCCTGAGCTGAGTTTTTCCTACTGATGCAATCAGTGTTTACTATTAAAACTAACGGATGAAAGTTGTTGGTATCTTTTTTTTTACTCAGCTGACATCATTATTTGCAGCAAATCTTGTTTAAGTGAAATATGGCATGACTTTTATTGTTAAAATATCTTTTTTGTTATGCCTTATATCGTTTTTTTTTTTTTTTATTGCTGCCCGTCCGTGCCCACCTGCTTAAAAAAATAAATAAAAAAAATCCATTTTCCACAATCCAGAAACTAATCTGTCCATTTGTGCAGGGTGCTTTTGAAAAACATCTTTGTTTTTCACTTTGTTTTTTATATCCTTAATTATTTGAGACTTCCCTGGACGATCGTTATTTTTCGAATTATAATTTTTAATATTTTTAATTATACATAAATTTAGAATTTAAAAGGTATTTATTACATTATGGATCGATAAAATTAAAATTTCTGTATAATAAACGACTGTGCGTTCGTTATTTACCCTGCCATTTAAAAGCCTTCAAATATATATTTTTACATTTAAATTATTTAATTATATCCACTCTTCTTATTACAATGTCCATACAAATATTAAATGTGAAACTTATTTTAATTTTTAGCATTAAACACTTATATTTGCAAACAATAACAATAGAATGAACATTATTTATTTAACAGTAAGAATTAAATAATTTAATTCTACAAAAATAAATCAGTAAATAAATTATATTTAGTATTTTTTTTTTCAATTTTTCTAAAGCCAAAATTAATCCTCCCCCCCCAAAAAAAAAAACAACAACCCGATTTCGTTTCATTACAAGATGCTGCCATCTGTATATTTTATATAGAACTAATATATAAAATTTCATATTTCAATTCTAATTTTTTCCATAAAATAAATTACAGAATTGTAGGATGAAAGCTCCAGATATCTGACAATGAAGCAATCTATGCGGATTGCAGTAACAATGAAATAGCGTAAATGTTGGGGTTTAAGAGTTAATATATATATATATATCTTCTTTATAACTAGATTTGATTAGCTAAGAAAAAGTATTTAGTAATATTTTTTTTTAAAAATCCACTTTTCGTTAAAATGTATGATAAATAAAATATTTTTAATTGATTGTCTAATTATATTAGACCTTATGTTTATCTAGATAAATATATAAAAATTCCTATTATAACTTGCACTATATTAACTATTACAAGTATAATTGGTATTAAAACAGGCAAAACTCTCCATATAGTAGTGCCATTCAGTAAAAACCAGAGTAATCAATGGATGCCAGAAGGCTTCTGCATAAAATCCCTATCTTGTGCCTACTCATCAAAAATCCCCAGACTAGTTTCTGGCTTGTAGCCTTCGCCAGTGAGGAGCCTTGGATCTGAGAGCATTGCACCTAGCCAAACAGGTTGTGCATAAAATTCCTATCTAGTGCTTACCCATCCTTCCCCAGACAAGTTTCTGGCTGTGGTCTGCTCCTCACTGATGAAGGCCACAAGCCAGAAACTAGTTTGGGAATATTGGATGAGTAGGTACTAAACAGTGATTTATGCACAAGCTTACTAGCATACATTGATTACACTGACTTTCACTGAGTGGCACTATTGTATGGGGAATTTTGACTGTTGTAATAACAGTTATGAGCAAGCATAAGAAATGGTGATCATGTACTGTTTAAAAGTATAATTGGTGTTTATTATAATTTTTTTTAATTTCTTTTAACATAGCTCGGGATTATGGATTTGAATTTTTTATAGAAGAGTAAATATTCCTGAGAATTAATTTTTGAGTAAAACAGTAACTAAATGATGCTCTTACTCAGGATTCATAAGAACTTTTAAAGTGACAGTGATGGGTTCAATTCAAGGTCTTTGACCTGCAAGAACCTACCACTTCAGCAAATTATCCTAAGTTTTTGATTTATTAAATTTTGTTCCCTTCCTCACAATGAATATTGAAAATTTCCACTATATATTCTTCAAAAGGATTACATATTTATTTTATTTTAAAGAATTTGCATTTATTGCATTTGTCCAGATATTTTTCAGATTTTTAGTAATTTTTTTATATTAATAATGAACATGGATTTTGAAAGAACTGATATAATAATTTTGTAGATATACAATTTCTTGAATTGATTGATTCAAATGATTAAAATTTTTCATTATCAAATACGGCTTCTGTAAATTAACTAATCACATATTGCTATTATTATCAGAATTCCAAATCTGAAAACAGTTTTAAAAATCAATTATCTGATTATTATTATATATATATATAACATTACTTTCACATTTTGCGACTTCTTTCGGCCATTTTTGGAAGCATTTTCTTTATTATACACTCATGTAATAGTGAATTTTTAGCTTAATCTATAATTAAAATTTTAATTCCAAAAAAAATCGGCACTTGGCAGTATTTTTGCAAAAATATTGAATTTTGCATGGCATATATGATCATACAAAGTTCCAATTGTCCACCCTCTTTTACCTTATTTGATGCTTTGAAGTGCCAACTGTCAATTTTGTCCATTGTTGACAAGGAGTTTCTAATTGTTAAATCAGAAACCATATACAAAATGTTTTAGGTTTTCATAATAGATTTTGAATATAAATAAATATATTTTCCATAATTTTTTACATTCATAATTATTTTTTCACAATATTGTACCTAAATATAAACTTTGATTCAAAAATTTTTAAATTTTAGTGGAAAATTAATCAAGTTAGTTGAATTACACTTCACCACTATTTGCATATCACTGGCATTCGGTGACAACTAGCAAAACACAACTATTTTTCATAAATATTTACTTATTTGTGATTTTTTTCACACTATATTGATTAATAATGTGGCTAGATTTAGATTTTTATTTAAAATATTTAATTTTAGATGAAGAAAAGTCAACAGAAGTGAATAATCAACATTCATAATTTCTAAGACAATGGCGATTGCACATCATAATTGGTTGAAATATAATTATTTTGTTTTACTGCAGACTATTTTTCTTATGTTGTTCTTATATTTTTCTTCAGCTATTAGTGTTATTTAAACATTTTTGTTACATTTAAACAATTTGAATGTAAAATAATTCAATTTTTAGAAGCTAAATTAAAGCAATTCTGACTATTATGCATGCATTAATATTTTTATGAACAGAAATACACAAGATCCATAATAAATGAATAAAATTACTCAAATTTTTACTCAATCTAGCAAATAAAAAAATTTATCAGCTGAAAGATTAAAATGTATCCATTTTTTTAAAAATAAAACAACATTAGGTCTTTGTCTGAAGATTTGTGATGATGTTATATTCTTAGATGTGATATGTTGGACTATTTCCATCATTTATGAGTGAATGTCGAATGTATAGAAAATTGTAAACTTTATTTAAACTTTTCAAATACAAACAACTTATTAATAATAAGACATAAGTATACAACACAGGTTAGTAATTACACAATGTTTCAAGTAGTAGTATTCTCCTTCTTCATGTGTTGTTGACCTATGTGCACAGTGATAGTATTCGCATAGAAATTGAACTCACATCTTTAGATTCTTGAATATCTAATTTATGGAAAATGCTCTAACCAATTGAAGAAACTGTGTGTAATTACTAACCTGTAATGTCTATTTGTGAGTTATTACTAACAAGTTGTTTGTTTTTGGAAAGTTTAAATAAAGTTTAAAATTTTATGTACATTCAACATCCACTCATAGATCTAACTGTTAGATCTTAGATTCTAAAGTAATTTTAATACAAACTTTCTATTAGTTCTGGATACAAACATATTAATCTCAAAAGCAGAATTTGTTGCAATCACATGATGCAAATATTAATTTAAAAAGCTCTTATTAATTCTAATAGATACTAACCATTTAATACATTTTAATTTTAATTCTAACTAAAGTAGTCAAATATATTCATAATTGCTGACATTAAAACAGGAAAAACTCTCCATATCGTATTGTTACTCAGTGCAAGCCAGAGTAATCAGGGGATGCCAGAAGGCTTGTGCATAAAATCACCATCTAGTGCCTACTCATCCAATATCCACAGACTAGACACAAGAAATATACAATTAAAGATTGTATTCATTTTGTATAGAGATGACAGAATGTATTTCTTGAAATAGAACTGTTAGAATAGTTTTAATTTATTTGCTTACTTTTTATTGTTTGTAAAATTATTCAATAATTGTTTTTGCATATGTTGATGATGTTTATATTTTTTCCATTTATTTATTTTTTTTGTTTTAATTCTTTCAGTATCAGCCTAACCTCTCTAAATTTTTAATACACTCTAGTGATGAATATTTTTACTATGATACCATCTTTGATTTTTTTATGAAATTAAATCTTATTTACATATATTACAATATTCATTAATATACTATATTATAAATATGTAAGCCTTTCTGATAATTAAAATGTTAAATTATGAAAAATTAATATTTCAAAATTGTGAAAATAAATATCTAACTGAAGGTCTTACCAATAATAAAGAAAAACATCATTATTGGCTTCGTGATATCTATTCAAAAAAGTTAAAAGAACGAAATATTAGATATTAGAATTTTATGTTATTTAAAAATGATATATTTAAAATTAGTTATCTTCAATGAAACAAAAACAAATCTAAAAGTTAATAGATTATTATTTGTTATTAAAATACTTCACTTACAGTTTTTACAAAAATGATTTTCATTTTAGCCTTTTCGCACCATTCTTCATATACTTTTTAATAGTGGTCTTTTTAAAAATAAAATATTTTCAAAGATAAACCCCTCTTAGTGACAGTTTTTGGTGTAATAATAAGTCTTTTATAGAAATATTGCATCATAATCATTAACAATTACTGAAAATTATGTTATGTATGGCATTTAGCCACAGAGGAAATGAATCTAAAGCATCAACCAATCACAAATTGCCACATCTTTCATAGCTTTGTCAGAACAATAGAATGTGTTGTCAATCATAGTCAGTGTTCTGTATTTTTTTTAGAAATTAATACATTAAAAATGGAAACTTCTTAGAAAGAATCACTGCAGCCTGTCACATACCATAATTTAACATATATAACACTTTATATCAACATCTTACCACTTAAAATGTCAAATATGATAGCACTGTCCCAGTCTATTTTTGTAAAACAGTTAAACATATTATAAGTAAATCAATAAATTTACTAACACCAAATCGAAAATGCCTACTCTGGATAACTTTCTTCCTATTTTTTTTTGTCTCTTTTTGCAATTAACTATTCATTCTAAATAATTCAAATAATATTATTATGTAAACTTGTCGTTTACTGCAATTTGGCTTAACACTACAATTAATAATTGTAAAATTATTTGTTTAAGATCTTTGGAGAGGGCACTTATGGGACTCCAACTTTTCTTTGCTCTCCTGCTGTTACCTGGAGTTAGTTTTTCAGTTTTGCATGTATTTTTTAGCATTCTATTTTAAAAAAAGATTATTGTTCTCATATATTATTTTTATTATATATATTTTCTATATTTACAAAGTATAGATAAGTTTGTTAGAATGTTTTTCATTTGTATTCTTATAGTGCTACCAAATGAAATCCAATTTATTAAATTTAAATTTGGACTAATATTTTAATACTAAAACCAAATGATAAATGATGACAAAAATTGCCACTAGGGTGAACAATGGAACTGTTTTCTTAGTTGAAGGGTTAAATGCAAATATTTGGTAGATAATTGTTTTCACTGAATACATTTTTTTCAACCTGAAGGCTAAAATAAAATCGTTTATTCTGTTTATTTCAATTTATTATTATTTTTTATTCACAAAGTAATCTCATTTTTGATTTTATGTTTCCTGTTTTTAAATAAAAAATACAGATAAAAGAATATATTCACACTACAGATTAATAAAAATTTAGATGTGTGTTTAAAAAAGAATTAAATAATTACCAATTATCTTCACTGTTTTCATTTTCTACTACTTTATTACTTTACTATTACAGCTATACTACTGTACTATTATTAATTATTATAATAAAAATAATACCACTTAATTTTCTATATTCACTTAGCAAGAAGTGAAAATAAGATATTGTTTTACTAGTGTATTGAAACTGCTTGATTGTGTTGATCCCATCCAAATGTATATAAATAATCCACTGCAGTCAAACCAAATAGCCACAACTTTTTTTTCTGTTGTAACTAGTGGCTTGCTTTGTATTATGCAGTTTGTGTGAGTGCACACAATCCTATCTTTTACCAATGTTAACTCTTCACTACCATACCATTTCAGGGGGGGGATGGATTTAAAGTTTGCAGAACTATTGCAATCTGCATTCAAAAGTAATTATGGTACAACTTACCTAATGTCCTATTAAAAAGTATAAATTATAAGCCCATTACCCAAGTTCCAAACCCAACATGTAATGTGTAAATCATTAGAAAAAGTTATGTGAAACCACAATTTCACTGTTTTTCTAAAAAAAGTCATGGTTCATGAGAACAACTACAAGAATTAAAATGTCGAATTGTAAAACTTCTCGTAGTTATATAGAAACAAAACAAAATTGTAAAAGGAATACATTTCTTAATTTAAAAAAAAAATCGAGTTGAAAATTATTAATCATTATTAATAGGGGTGCCATTAATATCCACCACATCTTAGTCACTTATACTCTCAATGATTACTATTGGATTAAATAAAGATTCATTTTTATTTATTTTTTTAAATTACAAAAAAAAAAAAGTCAAATAACGTTCAGTAATTAAAGCATTTTCATTTTTCTACCACAATGTAGTTAGTTATCTGTCAAGTAATGATAAAGTAGACTTTTTAAAGTTTGCAGGAAAGGAGGTGATATTTTGGGTCCAATGCAATGTGCTGGTGTACATGGGAAATTCTAGTAGAATAGAATATTTGCAATAGCATCTGTTAATTGATAAGTTTTAATTCTTGTGGATGTGAAAAGGCATACCATCTCTCCCTTATATTTCAGGAGTATAATGAATTTTGTAGGCAATTGTTAAAGGTTTTAATTTATCATCATAAACTTATTATTGAATAAATTTAACAGTAGTTTATTAAGGAAATCAATCAATGAATTACGTTAACTCGTATGATAAAATGTCTGACTGTAAAAAATTTCTGGAATCTTCATTTTAATAAAAATATAATAGCTAAATATCTGACATTCAGTATAATAACAAATATTTTCCTCAGAGGTTCTTCTTTCTCAAATCATAAAAATGTGTGTGATGAGATTTAAAATCATTATTTTTTTCTTTTGTTATTTTCTCTTCATTCTCAAATTCTAATGGTTGAGAAGTTTTAAAAAATATTTTATTCTCCAATAGCTTTTTCCAAATACTGTTAATTTTCTTTAATTTACACTTTTCATTTATGAACATTGGCCTTTTATAAATCTCTGTAGACCCCCTTAGTAATCTATGGACTTATTGTTCATTTTTTGTCAGAATATGTGTTTTATTACAATTGATGTCATAGTTACTTAATTTAATGAGTGAATAAATGTCTGATGAATTATATTTTTCTCTAACTGCTAAAATGTGTTTCTCCTTTCATATATTTATTCTACAATTGGTCTGTCCAATATACAAATGTAAACAAACTCCTCATGGAATTTCATATACCCCATGACACCTCAAAGAAATTTTTCCTTAAGGGCATGGAAATGCTTCATTAATTATTTAAATGTAGTATAAATTGTGGGGATATTATTTTTCTTATCATTTACCCCCTTTGTATTGTGCAGAACAACCTTAATTTTTGAAGTATTAATGTTTTTTTCTTATTATATAAAAAAAGTCCTATTAATAATCCTATAATCAAAACCACTAGCATAGATATCTTTTCTAAAATGGCTGTCATCAGAAAGTATCTTAGTTTTATCTAAAAAGTGTTGGATGGTGATGAAAAGAAAAATGTAAATATCATACAAAGTGTTTTTGATATATATATATATATATACAAAAAAAGACTTATAAATCCAATAAATAATATTATATTTCAACCAGAGGACTGGTTTTCATCAGAAAGAAAAAAAAATACACAGTAAAATGGCGATAATCAAAAATTACACATTTGGTAAAAGATTAAAAGATTAAAAATTTAACAAAACCCCCCTGATTGGTCACAAAATCTAACACAGAATATCTACCCAATCAATGACAAAATTAAAAAAAAAAAAAAAACTACATTACTCCTAATCAAGCTTAAATTCTATTTAAATTAAAATAAATATAAAAATAAAAAATTAAAATATACATATGTGCATACATAGAAAAATTAGACTATGCTCACATACAAAAAATAGCTGTGCTCACATTAATATTCATTAAAAACTAAAATACTTATACATTTTAATCAAAAATTATAGTTAGTGCAAAGTACAATAATTTATAATAACTAATTATTTATCTATAAACCAATTAAACACAGATATTAAACATCCATATAACCAATCTTTACATAAAAAACCTCATATGAGAAAAGTTTCACATAAAAAACTCACATATAGAAATCATTTAGGAGACCAGGTAACCCAGAGAGGTAATAGTTCCAGTGTTCAAATTCAATCCATGTGGTTCTAAGGTCTTGAATTTAAAAATAAAAAAAACTCTCCTTTTGTTTCCTCTCCCTTGTAGAAGAAAAACCTTCCTGAAGAATCACTACTTTTAAATCATCAATTGAATGATTCGGTAAGTTAAAATTTTTTGAAACCGGTCTATCTTTATTCTTATGCAACAAAAGGAGAGTTTTTTTTTATTTTTAAATTCAAGACCTTAGAACCACATGGATTGAATTTGAACACTGGAACTATTACATCTCTGGGTTACCTGGTCTCCTAAATGATTTCTATATGTGAGTTTTTTATGTGAAAATTTTCATATATGAGGTTTTTTATGTAAAGATTGGTTATATGGATGTTTAATATCTGTGTTTAATTGGTTTATAGATAAATAATTAGTTATTATAAATTATTGTACTTTGCACTAACTATAATTTTTGATTAAAATGTATAAGTATTTTAGTTTTTAATGAATATTAATGTGAGCACAGCTATTTTTTGTATGTGAGCATAGTCTAATTTTTCTATGTATGCACATATGTATATTTTAATTTTTTATATTTATTTTAATTTAAATACAATTTAAGCTTGATTAGGAGGGAATGTAGTTTTTTTTTTTGAATTTTGACATTGATTGGGTAGATATTCTGTGTTAGATTTTGTGACCAATCAGGGGGTTTTTGTTAAATGTTTAATCTTTTAATCTTTTACCAAATGTGTAAATTTTGATTATCGCCATTTTACTGTGTATTTTTTTTTCTTTCTGATGAAAACCAGTCCTCTGGTTGAAATATAATATTATTTATTGGATTTATAAGTCTTTTTTTTTGTTTTTATATGTATTTCCTTTGGTTAGTTTGCTATATATTAATATTTTGATATATATATATATATATATATATCAAAATATTAATATATAGCATATCTTTATTTATCCAATGATATATATATATATATATATATATATATATATATCATTGGATAAAGAACCTTCATTCTTTCTATTAAAACATCTAAGAATGGAAGTTGGTTATTATTTTCTACTTTCATAGGGCATTGATGTTGTTGTGAAAAGAATTTCAAAAAAATAAAAATTCGTCAAAAGCCTACTTAACATGAGGTCAAATAACATAGGTATCATCAACATATCTCAGCCATACAGATGGTATTTTAACTGTTGATACAAAACCTTCAAGGACTTAAGTGAAGTTGAAAAGGATGGCTTTACTTTTATTGTATATATGCTTATCTCTATGACTACATTGACAAAAATAACGTTAACAAACTTTTTATAATCTTGCACTAGCTTCCATCATTCAAAATATAAAAATGAAACTGTCTCTCACTTAAGAATTATATCTTTTCTTATTTTCACCTCATGGTTTGCTGAAATGGCAACTTATATTTAACAATACATTTAAAAATATCAAATATTTGTTTTGTGGACAAATTATTAAAAAATAAAATGAGAAATCAATTATTTGCACCTGTTGATATAACTTAATCTTTTTACTACAACACCAGAGAGCAGAACCTGCATATATAACGGTATTAAACCACTAAACATCACATAATCACCATTTCTTATGATTGCTCATAACTGTTATTAAAAGAGGAAAAACTCTCCAAACAGTATGCCACTCAGTACCATCTAGAGTAATCAATGAATTCCAGAAGGCTTGTGCATAAAATCCCTATGTAATGCCTACTCCTCCAATGTCCACAGACTAGTTTCTGTCTTGTGGCCTTCATCAGTGAAAAGCTTTGGATCTGAGAGCACTGCACCTAGATCAGTATCTAAGGCAACCCTCCAGAAGCTCCCTTTTATCTCTACTTAACTACAAAACTATGAGAATAAAATTGAAAAGACAATATTTTCAATCCAACTGCATTAGCTTATATAGTCATATAGGTCTGAACTCATTTCAGTCCCCATATATTTAGTTGTTTTTGGTTCTTTAATAACTGTAGTCCCACTATCCTATTAGGAAGGATTGGTATTAAACAACTATACATCACCTGATTATCATTTCTTATGCTTTCTCATAACTGTTATTAAAACAGGCAAAGCTCTTCATACAGTAGTAGATGGTAAATTTTATGCACAAATCTTCTGGCATCCATTGATTACTCTAGCTTGCACTGAGTAGTACTACTCTATGGAGAGTTCTGCCTGTTTTAATATATAAAGATAGTATGTAATGTTTTTTCTATACAGTACTAATTGAAAACATTGATATGTTAAGTAAAGTAAAAAATGTGATATTATCGATTGATAAAATAACAGTTGCATCAAATAAAATAAAATCTCACTGATCTAGAAAAAGAAATATATTAAAAAACTTTTAAGAATTTCATTTTTATACTATAATTCTTCAATTGTAGATTCTTGTGGTTAAACACTCCAAAAAGGATAACTTGATTTGAAATGAGTCTTAAATACTATATATTATATTATTGACAAACCTGACTTGCTTAACAGCTTGCTATGCATTTTGTATGAAGCAACATTTCTTCTGATATTTGGTTGTGGATTATATGAAAAAAACAGAAAACAACTGCAAAATAGTATAGTAGAACATACTAGCAATATTTCTCATGAAAATATGTAATTGATAATTTAGAAGTCAGAACATTAAAGTGGGAACTTAGCCTGCAAACAGGGTAAAACATTTACAGACATAATAGTCTAGTGATAAAAAAAACTGTCTCTAAAATTTTTACATCACAGCCGCAAGTAGTATCAGTTACCATTTTAAATGGTCCTAGAAATAAATTTTTAACCAGTCATAGATAACTATGGTTACTGTTATTTAGCATATCATTGTGTTCCAGTCTATTTTATTTTGAAAAAGATAATAGATTGTATATTCTACTGCAAAAATATTTTTGTTATGAATAATTGTATAACAAAGAGACAAAATTCTCCATACAGTAGTGTCACTCAGTAAAATATAGAGTCATTAATGGGTGCAGGAAGGTATGTTCATAAAATTCCTTTCTAGTACCTACTCATCCCATATGTCTAGACTATCTTCCAGCTTGTGACTTTCATCAGTGAGAAGTCTTTGATCTGAGAGCACTGCACCCAGATCTTAGGGTCTAAATCCAGCAGCCACCTTTTACTTTTTTAGCTAATTATAAAGGTTTGAATCCAAAATGAAAACATGATCACATATTCAAGCTAAGCTCATTAGCTTGTATAGATCTGAATTCAGTTCAGCACCCATTCATTTTAGTGTCTTTGTTTCTTTAATAACAACAGTCACTATAATCCTATTGGTCAAGATTGGTATTAAACCATCAATCATCACATGATCACCCTTTTTTATGCTTACTCAAGCTCTTTTTACAGAGGCAAATTTCTCTATATAGTAGGACACTCGGTGTGAGTTAAGAGTAATCAATAGATGGAGTAAGCTTTGTGCATAAAATCTTTATCTAATGCCTACAAATCTCCCTGCATCTATTCCTTAGTATGGCTTGCACTGAGGGGCATTACTGTATGGAGAGTTTTGCTTCTGTGAAAATGGCTTGTGCAAGCATAAAGAATGGTGATCATGAAATATTTGATGATTTAATAATTGTATAACTGATATTATTATACTATAAATAATATTTACTGAGGCTATAACCTCAATAATATGCGTATAAAATGCGATAGTAGGGACCTCTACAGGCGTTTTAACCACAAACTTACGCTATGGAAGAAAAGAGAGGAATCAATGTGCATTTAATAAATTTATAATTATACTATAAATAGTGCATGGTATTAGGTGTTGTAAATTGTTTAAAATGTAAAAACAAAAAAAAAAATGTGTAAAATTTTTGTTTGCATAATATAGCTAACATAATGTTTATCAAATCCTACTTAGATTATAATTAATATTTGTAGTGAAATTCTTTTAAACATAAAAAAAAAAACATACCACTATATAAACTAATATTGTAAAAAACTTTTCCATATACTTAAATTCCCAACTTACAATCTTAAGGCAAATTGATACTTATCTATATCTATTATAACTTTGTCTTCCAGTATCCATAACTTTCGTTAGATCTGTAATTTTACCATTTGTTCTTTCTGTTATACTATGACAAAAGGGAGACTTTTTATAGTCAGAATGGCTCCACCAATGATATTATTTATTAGTGTAAATTCGGTGTTCGTAAATATAAAAATGAAAGGTTTGATTGTTATGCTAGTATCATCATTAATCAGGTCAGAAATGCCTAAAGAAGAGAAGACAAAAGTACCACATCATTTGAATGTACTTAGAATTTTGAACATATGCTGTATAAATTGAATTCTTGTAAGACCTACAATTATTAATTCAAAATGATATAAAATAGTCCAGTATATACTTTATTTAATGTTGAACATTATTTGTTTTATAAGACAGTATATTTTCTTTGACATAACCATTTTTACATGATGTATTTTCACTCTAAACAAATAGTGAAGCAGATATGATATTTTCCACAAAGCACTACAGATCATTTTTTATAAAAAGTGCATGGATAGGAAGATGACTATCAGTGTAATATCAAATGATTTATCAACAGTCACATTATAGGACTCAAATTTGCTTCATTCACCAGTTTATCCTTATTCTACTCTAGAATCATCTTCTATAATCTTGAGTAATCATTGAACAACAGTCGATATAGTGCTATATATTTCTCCTCTTCTAGTTGTTTTCTGGCTTATGCTTTATTAATGAAACTAAGATCCACACCAGATTTAATGCATTAAGCAATCATTGAATTCTTTTGAATATTTAAGCTAGTAATTAAGTCATTAAAATATCACATTACCATAGCCTGAAATAGGAGGCTCCATTGTGTGGAGAGAATCATTACTGCTTTTACAAGCTAATAATCTGAAATTCTATGAAAAACCTAAAAAATTATAGTCTAACTGTCTGTCATTGCTATATAGATATGATATGATAAATGTTTACATATTTTGGAAAATTCATTTGTATAAAAACTGTAGGCTACTTATTGGGGTAGAAAGATTATTGGCAGCAAAACTGCACCTTCTCATATGCATATTAATAAGTTTTCAACAGCAGATACTTCCATCCAACTCTGTAGCCATTTATTATATGCGACAATAAATAATCTACATCAATTGATATAGGCTATCTTATAAAATCCCATCTTTTTGGCTTTCACCTTCATCAGTCAGACTAGAATTTAAATCCTGGATCTGATGCAGTTTTGCTTCTAACAATAGCATTTTAACTCTTTTGCATTATCTAGCTAGTACTATTAAAATTTAAAAAAATCTCAGGTTGCACATCTAATGTAATTCACACTATAATAATAATAATAATAATAATAATAATAATAATAATAATAATAATAATAATAATAATAATAATAATAATAATAATATATTAAATTTAAGCGTAAACAGGTAATATAATAACGTGAAAGCTAAACACCTTCAAACAGATACGCTTTAAAAATGCTTAAGTGACAGCCAATCATATGGAATAATGGCATCACATGGGACTCCAAGTTCTAAAACACAAGAATAGTTCTGGCTTGTGTTTTAGAACTTGGAGTCCCATGTGATGCCTTTATTTCATCTGATTGGCTGTCACTTAAGCATTTTTAAGCATATCTGTTTGAAGGTGTTTAGCTTTCACGTTATTATTATAATAATAATAATAATAATAATAATAATAATAATAATAATAATAATAATAATAATAATAATAATAATAATAATAATAATAATAATAATAATAATAATAATAATAATAATAATAATAATAATAATAATAATAATAATAATAATAATAATAATAATAATAATAATAATAATAATAATAATAATCCACATCTGATTATCAGTTTCTAAGTTAGACTGTTTTTTTATTTTTATATTTTTTTTAAAAAAGTCAGATTATTAGATTTCATAATACAAAGAAATAAAGACAGGCTTCTAGATGCTATATATAAGTTCATTATATCCAGCTTTGATTTCTAGTGTTCGTTAACAAAAACTGCAAAATAATCTGGAAATAAAGAATTTATAATTACACTAATTGTGACCCTTTAATTTATCAAGCTGATAGAGGTTGCTCCAAGAAGAATACTGCTCTTCCAATACTTTGTTTCTGGCTTAGAGATTTTCTGCAAGCTTCTCGAATTAAAGGCATCTCTACAATCCTAATTTAGGATATGATGCTGTGAACTGCCCTTATCTGGGCTCACGTGCCTTTTTACACTATTGATTTCTAAAATCATTTACTATAATTTATAGATTGATTTTCAGTAGAGAAAAAAAAAAGTGATGTTCATTTCTATACAGTATAACATACTCTACTTGAAAATTTGTTATTTTCTTTATACACTGGGAGTTGTATTTGTGATATCACAGCGAAATAGAAATTATTTCAGGTTTTACACTTTAAAATTCCCTACCCCCTCTTCCACATAAATAATTTAGCCAGCCTTCCACTATTGATAGGTATCTGCTTATAGTAATATATTTAATAAAATATTGATCAAAAGTGTAAAAGACAAAATTTTCACCACTCGATAGTTGGTAAAACAAAAAAGCCCTTTTTTTCTGCTGTTGTTTTTTTTTTCTTAAATAGAAGGAGGAGTTGTGATATTTACAAGGAAGGTTTTTAAAAGTTTTATCTAAATACAAAAAAAAACAAAAAACCTGCACCCTGTAGAAAGTTTATTTTATAAATAAATGATTAAAAATAACAGCAAAATAATGAGGAATATTAAGTGGATAACCTCTAGTCTAATGAATGTCTAATAAAAATTATTAATATTGAAAAATGTTTTATTTCGATTTTTTTAATATTTATTGTATTTAATGAAATAGTTAAGATTTTACTTCATTAACGCTTAAATAAATTAATATATATATATATATTATGTGCTCTGCGCACAGTTAATGAAGCTATTAATAAATTGTCAAAATTTTTACTGCCAAGCGTTTTCGGGACAGTCTACAGATTCATGCATAGTTTTACAGTTGTTGACAGAATAATTCGCCATGAATATGGGACTGTAGACTGTCCCGAAAGCGCTTGGCAGTAAAAATTTTGACAATTTATTAATAGCTTCATTAACTGTGCGCAGAGCATATATATTTATATATATATTAATGTATTTAATGAAATCATTTTCAAATATTAAAATATAGTTTAGAATTTTGTCACCAGATGACGGTTAATTAGTCAAAGCAACAAATATTGTAATATATATTAATTGTTTGTTTTTTTTCAAAATAATCTTTATTTGCACAAAAAGTAAAATATACATTGTAATATAGAGTTCATGTTTACAATCATGACTGACACATTAAAGACTAACTAGTTATTAAATTAGATGAAGATTACAAGATTAAAAGTAAAATTTTAAGTTACGTTACTTATCAGGGGTGATCTAATTTGGCATATAAATCCCATGGCGTGTAAAGTTTGAGTGTTTAATTGTTTATGCAATAATAATGCTTTTTTTTTCTCTCATACTTTTTTTTTCTCAATATTTTTGGCCTATTTTATTTATGGGATTTGAAGGATGAAATTGCTCGGAGAATTTAGCGAGCCAAAAATAAAAAAGAATAACAAATGATTTAAGTTAGTAATTTCAAATACTTAATTCCATATCTTATCTCCTGCTGAAGTGCAGATAGAATTGTATATTTCTTATGGCTGAAAAATGTTCAAATAAACTGACAATGTTTAGGTAGTCATTCTACTGCTTATATAGAAGATTATTCAGACTTGAAAAGAAAGAATAAATAAGTTTATCTGTTTGCAAATGAGGGAACATTGTTTATTTTATTTTTTCAAATGAATCAACCCAAATGGAGAGATGAAACATTAATGTGATATTTCTTTACTATTATAGCTAGATAGAATAGGAAAGGATGATTGCTTTTCTATAGCTTACATTTATTTTGATATATGCTTTTTTTACTTTATTGATAACTATGTGCATGACTTTTTGTATTCATCACGCGGAGCTGAGCAACTGGTCTCACATATAGTGAAATTATGAGGCTAAATCAAAACAAAAAGAAAGAGTGTAAAAAGCACTGGTAAATGTAATTCTCACTCATTAAAACTGTCAGTTTCTATATCAATACTTAAGTACTGCACGTCAGATGACCTGTATTTGCTCATTGACAATCTAGAAAGTTATTTTAATGCTGGTTAAATAAACATTTGAGAAAAGTGACAAACATGCACTAAAGACCATCATTGGTGGTCGAGAGGTCAGTGACAGCTGCTTTACAAGCAGTTGTTCTGGATAGCAGGTTTGTTTCCTGGCTGATGCTATGACACATGAGAAAAAAGACAACAATAGATAGAATATAAACTCATTTTAAAATAAGTATATACTAATGATACAGACAAGTTTGCTATTTAAAATATTTCTTATTCCTCATTGAAGAAAGCCAGAAACTAGTGTGGGATATATATAGGACATCAATGAAATAGAGATTAATAAACATTAGCATATAGTACCTATTGGTTATTCAAGATTGCAACTGATGACAGAACTAAAGTAGTATTTTTTCCATTTATAACTTTACTATTTGACAATTGGATAAACATAAATTACAAAAAATATATTAAATCAGAATAACCAAGATTTGACTTTTTAATATTCAGTTTCTTACTTTAAAAAGCTAGCTAAATATAACTTAAAGAAACCTTTCAACATTCAAATTAATGTTAACTTTAAACTCTGTCTAAATTAATTAATCTTTTTAATTGTTTAACTTGCCTAACTACACTTATAATTCCGTACTATTTAAATCAAATTAATGTCTTACATAATTCTTATTATCTTTCACTGTGGTTGTGCCTATGTTTTTCTCTATATTTATTTTAAAATATGTTTCATATATTTATGATATGCCAATGCTTCTAAACAATGAGCCTTTAAATTTAATAAATCTTAGAAAAGATATAATTAAAAATATCTTCATATAATTATTTTTCTTTATGTTGCCACTTACAAGGGCACTGTTTCAAAATCCTATATTTGTAATAATAATGAACCATCCTGCACTCATTATTATTAATTATTTATTTGTTAGATAAATGCATGATGTGATTTGCTTCTAAATTTGATTTATGATTTTAATTAATGTTACTTCCGCTTTTGGCAGCCATCTTTGCAACTGGTCTTAAAAAAAAGCGTCCCTTAGTGATTCAGTTTCAGGAAGACAGGGATGATTGTCCCCTTACCTTTACGTTTTTTATTCAAGGTAAGTCAGTTTTAATCATTATATATTATGTAAAGTGATAATATAATCAATAACTCTCAAAATAATGTTAGCTCCGATCTCAGCATTCAATCTAACAATGCAGTCATCGGTCGTAAATTTTATAGCCTTAGATCTAATCTAAATGCATCTAAACTAACATCTACAACATATAATGTTAGCTCTGATCTCAGCATTCAATCTAACAATGCAGTCATTGGTTGTAAATTTTATAGCCTTAGATCTAATCTAAATGCATCTAACCTAACCTCTACAACGTATAAATCCCACAAACCAATAAATCAAAACAAAACATCATCGCAAATATCAACAAAAGTTTAGAAAATATTCAACTTACCCCTAATATAAACAATAGCATAAATATCACATCAAGTGAAACTATTGAAATCCTTAATAATACAAGCAAAAACCAATCATCTCCTCTCCACAGACTTTATGCACCCTCAGAAGACTCTAATGAGCAATTTCATTTACCCAATAATTCCCTGAAAACCATATCTGAAAATAATAGACTAAATTACCAACAAGATGATTTCGGTGAAATTTTTAAAGTTAAAACTTTACCACCAGAGGTTGACAAAACCAGTGCTGTGACATTACAGTTTGTCAACAGTAAATTTAAAAATCAAAAAGAAGAAATAAATTTTAAAACTGATAAATCTCATTCCAAAACAAACAAAGATTATAGCACAGAACAATCCATTGCTACATCAGCCAACTTACAATCTAAACCAATTTCCTCAATACCAATATTGAAAAATTCTTCTGCGTACGCAAATATGTAAGGTCTAAAAATTCTGAGAGCATCTCCGAAAATATTAAGGCCAATAATTTTAATGAATATATTTGAATATCTCAGAATTAGACATAGAACAAGAATCAAACACTCTGGAAAATGTCTCATTTAATATAAACGACCTTAATGACAACATGTGCCTTAAAATAAATAACGATTTCAACAAAACAATTCCTAACACTCTATATAAATCATTTGCAAACTACTACAATGATAACTTGTTAATCTTAGCCATAACAAATCAACAATGTGCTTTATATAAGTTCCCTCTAGAACAACTATACAGTCTAATCAATCAAAAGCAATTAGGCAGAGGCATTCACATGATCCTTAATCATCCCAATGACTGCTATGTTATCGTTGAGTTTAAAATGTGGGTGGACCATATGAACTTTAAAAATAACTACAGATCTTTAGGAAATTATATACTATGCTCCATAGATATGAACCATCCAGTTACACTATTCACCAGAATTCAAAACTGCCTTGCCCACTTGAAAGAACAAGAACTACAAGACATTATTAATTATGGTTCAGTTAGCAAATTTAAACACCTATTAAACCCTCACTTCGAAGAACAAATCCTGTCCAATACAGTTATCTTCACACTTACATTAAAGAAAAACATTATACCCATTGACATACCCACCATTATTACTGCAAGAGGTTCTCCTATGGTTTTGACATTCAGGGGAGTACAGCCACAATGTTTCTTCTGCCTTCAAAGAACACACCTCATTAAAGATTGTGCAGCAAGAATTTGCACACACTGTTGTATTAAAAAGAATAAAGTTCACAGATGTCCTGGTAGACCTATTAACAAGGCTATCACATCCTTAAATAGACAATCACCACATGGGTCTAATTCAAACAGCAACCTCACGAACCCAGACAATCTGATTCAAATAAATACTCCAACAAACCCTTTCATGTCCAAACCTATCCTTCAAAATGAAAATATTCAAGAAAGAACAAACGCCAACCTCTACACTAATAGTAGTGAATCAGAGAAACAAGCAATAACATATAGTGATCCTAAACCAATCACTCAAACAATAATACTCAAGATCATACATACGATACATATTATACTAATCCCCGAGAAACAATATTAGGTCAAACTCTTTCCACAAAAGAAGACAATATGACCAAACCATCTGAGAGCAAGGAAAACCCAGGCGATGAAGAAAATACACTTAATAAATTTCAAAACAATTCATCCATAACAACTTCCATCCAGCATGAAACCTTTGATACATCATCATTCATGACAGCTAAGTCTAGCAAACCTAAACAAAGTGATCCACAAACTACCCTCAATTCTTCAACTCCTGCAATAATTAACCATCCAGATGAAAAGACTTATCAAACACTTAACCTGAAAGTCAGCATAATTAATGTTTCACAACAGTTACAGCAAACTGAAAATGACTCGGGTCTAAAATTTAAACCAAATTCTTATAACAATAAAAAAACACTTTTATCAAAAGAACAGGAAAAAGAAAACAACACTATTAAACTTCAAAACCCACAAAAAACTGACACAACAAATACCCAAAATATAATAAGAAAATTAAAAGAAAATCAATTCACTCAGATAAATCAAGCTCTGATGATGACAGCTCCCATCTGATACATTACTCCCCACCACCCTTTAACAAACAAATTTCAAATATATCCAGCACAAAGCTTCGCAAATCCATAGAAAAAAAGAGGAAAACCATGGATCCTACAACCATCAAAACCATTGATCCTTCTGACGAATCTCAGACAGATTACAATACTTCATCAGACACCGAAGACTTCATGGATGCATTTCCTCAACCAACAAATATATCACCAATCCATCCACAATGTTCAATCACAAGATTCTGATTGCCAAACAACATCAGACCTCATTAACATGGAGATGTCCCACATTGACTTGGTACACTTTGCTGAGGATGGTTTAGATTAATCTATCATGTTCTGCAAAATTGCTGGCATTAACATTCGTGGCATCAATCCAATTGATAGAGTTCTAGCTATTAAAAACTGGCTCTCGCTCTGCTCCCCTCATATACTTCTTATGGGTGAAACTAAATATCACCATAAGACTGATCATAAAAAACTATCTCTTCTCTCAGCTCTTGGATTTACTAAATTTTCCATAGGTCATTCTGCTTCAGGTGGAGTTGGTATTCTTCTCAGCAAGTCATCACCATGAAACAGTTTTAGCATTCTATTACTAGATGCCAATATTATTATCATATAAATAGACTATTGGGGTTAACCAATCATCATAGCTTTTATATATACAGCCAAAGACATCTCTCAATATCTAAAAATAATCCATATCCTAAATGTCATCAACGCTAACAAGACCTCCCCTACTATTCTTCTGGGAGACTTTAACACCACATACAATGATTTCAACAAGAGATTTTTGCATCTAATAAATTGCAGATTAATGTGTGGAGAGGGCTTCTTCCCTCCCGAAGCCTACCCTCCTGAAGCCTACTCTTTCTATACTAAAACTAATAAGTCCCTGATTGATTTGGTTTAGTACACCCCAGACCTCCATTTCAACCTTGATGCAGCCTTGACCCCTGTTTCTGATCATATGTCTCTAATCTTACAACTTACACCTATTTCAATCCCTACACCTATTGATGGACCTGGTAAAACCATGTGCATGATCATCCAATCAAATATGACTGAAGCGATAATGTCTAAGGCATACATCCTTTTCCAGAAAATAAACATCCTTTCCCTTCCTGCTGAGGAGGGCTGGTTTTCCTTCATCGGAATACTACAGTCCATATTCAATCACCACACCAGGAAAATCAAAGGACCTAATGGCCTTCTAAATGACCTAACAGACATTAATATACAACTTCAAGCATCACAGCAAAATTTCACAAATACAGAAAAAATTATCTTCCTTAAAAATCTTTACAAAATCAAGCAAAAGTCCCTTGCAGAATATATATCCATCAGAAGAGCCAAATGTTTCTTAGCACAACAACACTGCTGGACTAGAGACTCAGAAGTGCACTGGGATACAATAAAAAACAAATCACTCCCTTCTCCATTAATACTAATGGAACCAATCTCATTGGCTGAACCAATCTCATTGGCTTTCCAATGATGCAACACATCACCAAACAATTCTGCCAATTAATGCAAAAAGCTGGAGTTCCTCCTATAAACAGCTGGTCGGATGCTGGTGACTTTGGCAAACATGGCATCACAGAAATCCAAATCAAAAATAAGATAACATCTCTCCCTAATGGCATTCATCCTGGCCTTCATGGCATCCCAAATTTTCTTCTCAAACACCTCAGTCAATTCACTGTGCCAATTATTAAAAAAATGATTGATCACCTAGCCTCCAGCAACAGAAACATAACAGATCTTTACCCAGTGGCACTCATGCCTTTTATTAAAAAAGAAAATCCACTAAATGACATTAACAGTATCTGGCCAATTTCCAAGAACCCATTACTTATTAAGATAATTGAGTCAGTCATTAAAGATCAAATCCAAACTCAAATTCTTAGCCATATCTCATCAAACCAATACAGAAAAAAGGGATCATCAACCTCGCATGCCATGTCCAATGTAACTGCACTCTTCAATTACATCAGAGTTCATTGTAAATCAAAACCTATTGCTGTCCAGCTGGATATTGTGGCAGCATATGATTCAGTCCAGATAAACATCCTCCTGGATAGTCTGTTGGAATGCGACATTCCAGCCAGGATTGTTCAGATGGTCAGCACTCTGCTCAACAACAGAGAGATTTTTCTCTCTCTTGATGGCAAGATCACACCAGGCTTCAAGCCATACAAGTGGATCCCTCAAGGATCTCCGCTTAGTGCCCTTTTCTTCACAGAATACACCAACCCTCTTCTGAGGATATAGAAAAAACCTCCCTGGAATATTCCTTCCCTTTCTCAATAAAAACTTCAATGTATTTGCACATATAGATGACATCATGTTTGTGCTTCCCACCATTAAATACCTTCCCCATCTCATGAACATCTTAAACAGAAATACAGCAAAACTTGGCCTACAAATAAATTTTAACAAATCTCCCATCTGGAAGATAATGTCTGGTAAACAAATTAACTCTCCCTTTTCTGCAAAACCCCAAATATACCTAGGTTTCCCAATCTTCAAAACTCCAACTGCAATGGCAAGAGAGATTCAAGATACAATCATTCAATCAACTGAAGCCATCACCACTTCACTCTCTAGAGTATACCTTTCATTATATGGAAAGGTTGGCCTTCTCAACATGATCATAATGCCAAAAATTTCATATTATCTTCCATTCGTAAAAATGTCTAAACAGTTTCAAAATAAAATTAACCGATTATGCACCAAACTTCTCTGGAGAGAAAGAACAGTTGCTATTAGCTTGCGAGGTATCCAATGACCACGCAGGTTCAATGGACTGTCATTCCACTCAATACAAGCAATTATTTTACAGAAAACCCACAACACTCTACATAATCTGACCCTCTCCTGCGGATACTCCAACATTATTAAAAAAATTACACCGACAGATCATCCTCCACCCTCTTCCAGTTCATGGATAGCATCCCTAATAGACCACCTACAGCTCTACAAACCAATTATGCCCTTTAACCTTAATCAAATAATCACCTTATGGGAAACATACAATATAATCAACTATAATCAACAACCCATTAAAACCAGCCTAAAAGTAATCAACCAAAGACTAATTACTCACTTCAAAAGATGGAGTCTGGAACCCAAATTCCTTGACTTCATCATTAAAATAAATCTTAATGCACTTCCCATGAATTGGTTTCTTTATCATCGAAGAAGTTTTACCAGCATTGATCCTATATGTGGTCTATGTGCTCGTGAAAATGAAACCATAGACCATATTATACACCGGTGCCCAAGACCTAAAACACTGAAAGATATAATTATAATCAATTCCAACATAAGACCTAATATGATTTTCTCACTTGAAAATGCCATTCATAATGGATTTTTTTCAGTAATAAGGCTTTCTACCTTTGTCCTTTATTCCATATGGATAGTGAGATGCAAAACTCTCATGGAATTACCCCCTCCACAAATCATACCATTGTTTTATCAAATGCTCAAAAAAATCAAGAAACGTGACCAGCTCCTTGCCCCTAATAAAGTCTTTGATGACACCTGGTCTTTAATTGCTCTTTCCTTTTCCTGATTATCAACTCCCACCTACCCAGCATTATAGAATAGGCAATTCTAAAAGAAAACATTTATGTTAAAAATGCTAATACCATTAAACAATTTCTTAGAATCTCTGCAATATACCTAACCACATAAGAGTATAACAATTGTGCTTTCATAACATAATCTAGCCAGATGACAAATAGAACATTATATAATCATATTATTGTATAACTTATTCATTTATTTATCCTTTATTAGTATGTAATCACTATTTATTGTTAATAAAATTTTTGCTGAAATGTTATAATAAGTAATAGAGTGGCCTTAGGGGCAGTTAGAAAGTATATTTATTTGTTAGTCTATTTAGTAAATATTTTCAAATATACTTTTTCCTCCTTAACTGATTATTCTCTTTCAAGATAATTTTATTTGACCTATAAGTGATTACAAAAAAATAAAAATAAAAAGATAACAAGATTAATTAGATGAGGTTCCAGGGTGATATATACAAAGAAGAAATGATCCAAAAGTCAGTAGAATATAAAATGAATGTTAGTGAAGAACTTAGTCTGTGGATACAAGGTGAATATTATTCATCTAGTCTATATCAAAATACCTTTGTTAGTAAACCCTGTTTTGGCAAGTTATGGTTGGAGGGTTTTGTTAAATAATAATAGTTATTTTCATATAAATTATTTAGGGGTTGGTTGGAGAGGTGCTGTTTAGGCCAGTTGTAAATTCCCAGGTTAATATGGCCAGATATGGATCAGCCTCTCTTTTGTCTGTTTCTTGGATATTTTTAATTATGTTGAGGAAGCAGTTATTGATTTTGTCAAGTGGTAATTTTTGAAAAATCACCTTGCATCTGGTCAACCAGATAGCAAAGTTTATGTAAGTTATAAGCCTGATTTCAGCAAAAATGCCTCTATTTAAAACCCCTTGAAAAGATGTTAGATCTGGACCATTATTATCAATGTGTTTTTTGATGTTTTGTCGTAGTTTTTGCCAGACTGGACAAAGGCGAAAGATATTATCCATATCTTTCAGGCTAAAAAGACAGAGACAACATATGGGATCTATGTGGAAGCCTCTTCTATTAAGAATATAGCAGTGGAAAGGCTACCAAGGTTAATTTTGAGAAGGAAGTCTGTGTGTTTAGGTGCTAGTTTCAATCTACGGGCTAGTTTGCACAGTTTGTTTATGTCGATGGGGAGGTAAGTGTGTGCCTTCTGGATATTCGAGTTGGATAGGTTGAAGGCTTACCAATAGGATATTTTTGAATTGAGCATGGTAACAGAAGGTACTATGTGGGTAAAAATGTATGAGATCTGTGTTTGAAGCCAGATGGGAGTGAACCTCTGAGGGGATGGTCTATCAATGGGAAGCACTTACTCTTTGGGAAGTGGGCATTGGAAGGTCCTGCAATCAGAATAAAGTTTATGGATTATATTGTAAGTTCTCTGTATTGCAAATACCTTTATTTAGTGCATACCCAGTCCATTCATGTCTCTTGGCTTTTGAAGGGTGCACAGACTGATAAATGATATGCGCCCACTTCTACAGAGTCACAGACAGTGGGATTCTACTTTTTTTAAAGAAAGCTTCTGTTGGTTTAAAACCCACAAGATAATATATAATCTTGGGAAGTATGAGCTGTTTAAGAGTGAAACCTTTCCAAATGTGGTTATATATATTCTTGAAAGGCATGTTATGGTGATGTCTATTTTGTTTAGTAGTCTTTGTTGTATTTCCATCCTCATTGTTGTAGAGGATAGTGACATATTGAATCCCAAGAAAGGCTGAGGCATAGCTTGTAATGAACTTGTTATCCTGTTAGCTGTTTTGATATTCCAAATTGCCAATTTGTTCCTGTTAACTGTAAGCATGTGCGTCTGAGCATAGTGCTGTAATAAGCTTTCAAGAATGTTTATTTCTTCATGTGATTTAAGAAACACCACTACATCATCCATGTAGGAGATGTGGGGGATGTTTTCATTAAGAAGAGGGATGGAGATCCCAGGGGGTGCATCCTCAATGCTCAAAAGCAAGAGATTTATATAGATCATGAAGAGGAGAGCACTTAATGGGGAGCCCTGGGGAATGGAGATGCAGGATTTGAACCCAGGGCAATTCTCCCATTTAGAGAAAAAACTCTCGATTTGCTAGGAGATTCTCTATGATCTGAATGTATGCCAAAGGAACCTGAAGAACCTCTAGTTCATCAAGTAATACATCTATTCGGACAGAGTCAAAAGCCCTGGTGAAGTCTAGTTGGACTGCGACCGGCCAGGACTGTTTTGTTCTACGGTTATGATCAACAAGGAGTCGAAATCAGCTTACAGCATCACCAGTTGATGAACCCCTCTTAGCATATTGATGCCTGGAAAGTTTTGATATGATGTTCTTTTAAATTTTCTTTTTTATAATGCTTTCGATAATTTTGATTAGGAGAGGAACCATGGATATTAGTTTAATGTTATTTAAGTTTACAGGTAGATCTTTCTTTTTTATGAAAGGGACCACTGATGTAGGATAGATCCCTGGAAGATGTAGGCTATCAGTGGCTAAGAGATCAATCATTCCCCTTGTAAGATGTATGGTAAATTTTTCCAAGTGTATCAAAAGAAATCTAGGAATTCCGTGCATGCCAGGATGGGTGTGTTCAGGCAGGCTTTTAATTTTGGAGATGATGTCAGCTTCAGTAATGCTGTGAGAGTTATTTGAATCTTTCACAAATTTGTGTCATCTGGTAACAGTTCCAATGGGCTGTAGTTTGGTGGAATAATAATCCCTAATTTTGTTAAAAATACTGAATCCAGAGTAAGTAATACCATCAAGGCACAAAGAGGAGGGTGTGTGATTTCTTTTTCCTGACCCCAGGGCCCATCTGATATAACCTGGAGTCCAGCAATCTTGTTGTTCCAGATAATTGTGTGCTCGTTTAATACGAATATATTCCACAAGAGTTATTCTGGTTTGTTTATATGTATGTTTTATTGATAATATAATTATTCTCTTAAGTAGCATATATATAATTCTAGTTAAAAATTGGCTCCTATTAGCAAAACCATTAAAAGCTATCATTAAAGCATAGTTGGTCGAGAGGTCAGTGACAGTTGCTTTGCAAGCAATTGTCTCGGGTTAGCAGATTCGCTTCCCGGCTGATGCTATGACACATAAGAAAAAAAAGCATAGATAATTTTAAATATATATGTATATTGATATAAATATTTTCATGGGTTGCATATATAAAAGACATATTTTGCCTCTACAACTGCCTTTCTACTTTTTATTATTCAGTGGATGACTTGTGTTACTAAGTCGAAATGTCAGTATATCTATATTTAAAATATTTTAACACGGATGAACCCACAAAATATGTCTTATATATATATATTATTCTTTTTGCTTTGTGGATTTGATTTTATTAAATACAAAATAATTAACATTTTGCTGCATTTTTTGAAATGGGATATCGATTAGGCCAACCCATTCTACTATTTCGGGTACATGCATCAAGATTGTTCCTGAAGTTTAATGCCAGGACAGTGGGTAAGCCATCCCACTCTCAAAAGCTAAATGTTTGCATTATAAGCAGAAGGATGCTCAGTCCCAAGGTTCTGGCATTGGTGAAGAATCTGGAAGAATAATCCATCCATAGGGAAGCTTTATTATTAATATTTTGCTAATGCTGTAGCACATGTTGGTAATTTAAATCCAATTCTACCTCTTTATGAATTAATATTCATCATTGGTCCGAAAGGTTCAGTCAACCTCAGAGAATTTGGTTATGCACTCACACCTTATATAGAAATATATATAATATAACATTATAATGAATAGTCTATCAAGGGCTAGTGAAATTATTTATAAAATAACAACCACAACTTTAAAGACATGATTTGATATTTCCATTATAGGTATAACTTAAATGACAGCACGTGTTCACACACATATGTTGGTTTCATATATAAAGATGAGAGTGATACATTATTTGTTTCATCTACTGTGATGCCTGTATGTGTTCACCACACTTTGAAATTATATTCTTTTGTCTTTGTTTATTTGTTTCATTAATTAATAAATATATATTTAAATTACATTGGTTTCATATGTATTTATCAAAGTCTAATTCTAATCCAATTCAATCTTAATTATTTTATTATATGTGAGTGATATATGCATTAATGTTAAATTATAAATAAGAGATCCACTATCATGCCATAAGTCTATTATAATTCTGTAGTCAGTTTATGTTAAATGAATCCCTGAGTCTCATGTTTCTCCCTGCCCTATGCCTGCCGTGAAGAAATAAAGACTGTGTTTAACCTCAGATATGTCATTTGTAAGGTGTTGAGTCATGAAGTACTGGAAAAGAAGTTGAAGCTTGGTTGGATTCAGGATTTCACCATCCCACTCAGGTCTGCTTTTGCCTGGATTTGGGATTCTGTTTGGTGAATGTACAAATCTTACCATTATAGTATTGATTCAGAAATGGTCAGGACCTCAGTGAAATATTTAATATCAAGTACTGAACAAATTTAGGGGGTAGATGGTTTTAGAAGTTTTTGGTAAAGGGGTCTGCAGCTGAAATAAATTTGGGAAGTCGATATAATCAGAGAAACTTAATAGCTTGTGATTTTGACAAGAAAATATCAATTACTACTAATTGACAATCCTTGTAGGCAAACAAGTTTTTCATTAAGCTATAATAGCTTAAAAGTAAAACTCATGGCTAAAAGATATGAATGTATATACACCCAAAACAGAAAAATAATATATGTAAACAAAAACTGTACATTGATTTCACTAACTGTATATTATTAACTGTATATCCATCACTCTTCTTGTCATTATCTATATAAGTATGAGCCATCACTTAGTATCTGGCATTCAGTGACAAATGAGCTTCCTAACTAATTTCCATTTAAGATGTCTTTAATGCTATAGAGTACAGTTGTCAACTATAGTTATCCAGTAGCTATATTTTATTTCCAATACTTTATGTAAATTAAAAACTTTAGCATTTATACATATTTTTAAAATAAATTTAACATATAATTGTAAGCAGTTGAATTCGATGAATTTTATGATTTTGAGTAAAACATAAAAATCGAATAGTTTTATTGCTAAAGACTTGGTAAGATGTTTGAGTAATAGATGTCCCAAAACTGGAATCAATCTAAAAACTTCCTCTCCATGTATCACAATGTGATATGCAATATGTTTAGGCTAACATTTTCAGCTATTATAAATCCATTTGAAAATGGCATAAGCATACTTCCATTATTTGATTAATCTATCTCACTGATGATCTCTTTTTAGGTCTTTCACAAACACTTGGAATCAAATTTATGAATTCCACTATTCACACATTATCATCTCTTTTGCTGATACATTAATCCCAGCACTACTATTTTTCTTTCAATGATGTTAACAATATGCATGCTATACATCTGTGTTTATGTTACTATTGTATTTGGTCTGGATTGCGGACTCCAACCAACAGTAATAAAAATATGAATACTTAAAAGTTCACTTAATCTGATTTATTAGTATTAAATATATTTACATAATATACAATCCATAAATACATTTTCACACATTTGAACTTTATTAATGCCAGACAGTTAATGCCCGAATGACTGGATTCACTTCCAGCCATATATAATAGCTTGCCTCATGTGTTTGTTCAATGTCTTCCAGATGTACTAGACAGCTTGCCTGAAGTTTGTCCAAAGACTCTTCCAGCTGTACTAGACAGTTTTTCTTGAGTCAGCTCTAATCTTTGCAGCTTCCAGTCCTATTGTGGACTTGCCTTACTAATATCAGTAATAGAAACATTCACTTTTGGCAGTGGATTTCAACTGAGAGTGCATTTCTGTTATTTAACTTAAGTTAATCAGATGTTCATTCTCCCTTGCCTCCAAAAAGGCTGACTATTTATAGTCAGATTTTCAACACCTTACTGGCAGCAATTGGATTCAGAGAGCATCATTGCCTATTGGCCCATACCAACTAATGCTTGATATGTTTACACATTGGTTATTCACACGTTTACACATTGGTTAGTGACAGTGAGTGCCCAATCCGATCAGATAGCGGGATCTGGACTAGTCCACTTCTAAGGACAAGGTGAGATATGACAGTTACCGTGTTTCTACATAAATCATAAATAGTCAAGATAGTATATTTGTAACACATTACAATGGATTTAAATTCTTTCTGTCCACGTGATGATGCTAAAATAATCTTGGAAGAATTTTTTTAAAGCTTATAAATTACTTCTATATAAAACGTATCCATAAAGTATTTACTATTAGTTTATAATAGAAAATGATGTAGCTATATATTTTTATTTAACTTTGAATGAAAAATGTTTTAATCTTATTTGTAAATATAAATGGACATGCTTATATTATATTTATAGATGTAAAAAATAAGGCGTAAGTTAAAAGAAAAAAAATACAATATTCTGGATTTTTAATGGTCTAATTGTAATTAATAATATAAATATAGTTTTATATATATATATTAATTTTCTATTGTAAAGAATAGATAGCTTTCATGAGAAAATTAATATTAGATTATAATTCTAAAGTGTTTACTCTTGTAAAAATGGCCAATAGAGGACTCTGAAAATAATATATTTTTATCAGCTTTCGCAAGAAACTTGGAAATATTTCTTGCGTCGAATTTTTATCGTATCTGCACAAGCATATAAAACTATATTTTATGATTTCTATCAATTAATATTCCCTGTATATAGTGAAACATGTCAATAGCTGTTAAACGCATCGCCGCATGTAGCCAAAATCGCTGACATTGATTTTCTTCACGAGGTTCTCTCTAGTCAAGAGTACTTTGTTTAATTAACTTTTAAAATTTGTTTTATAATGAGAAATGCAAAGCTGAATCCCAGCATAGACAGAATTCTGAGCAAAAAAATCCCAGTATAATTCATAGAATTAAATATTTATATATTCAAAAGTTTTAAGTTTTTCAGTCATTTCTTTAGGTATACTTTTGTTTAAGAACTAATTTCAATTCTTAAATGTTAATTCATTGCATACGCCGTTATTTTAATTTTGGAAATATATATATCTTCGGAATTTATAAACTGAAACAAAAAAAACAAATCAGTTTTTAAGATAGACCAATAATAATAAATCTATATTGCAGATTATACAGTTTACAAATTATATATATAGTTGATTTTGCAAATTATTCATACGGTAAGTACGTATTATCTTCTTGTTACGTTATTATAAACAATGTGGAACTCAATAGAAGTTTTAATGTAGATCTAAAATTAAAATGCTAATATAAATTATATTATCAAAATGAAAAGCAATGTGATTTCTTGGTCATCATAACACATTGATGTCTTATCGAAGCTACATTACTTCGAACAATATACACAAATACAGGCCCGGATTTAAGGCGATTGGAGCGATTGGGCCCAATCGGGCCCCGCACTTGAAGGGGCCCCGCATCACCACCAAAATATTTGATTTATATATATATTGAATTTGCATTTTATTTAAATATTTAATATATAGAGGGCCCCGCAAAAAAAATCCAATCGAGCCCCGCACTTATTGGATCCGGGCCTGTGTATATATGCGCTGTATGCACAGATAATGAAGCAAGAAAATATATGTTTAAAAGCGAAATTTTATTAAAATAAAAAAAACTATTAAATTATAGAGCTTAGCGCTTTCAAGAGACTACTTGTTCTCATACTCATAGCTGCTGTTGTTATAACTGCGCTGTAGAAATGGAAACGGAAATTTATGCAAATGAGTTATAACTGCCATTTCCGAGACAGTGCAAAGCATGCTTTTCTTCTATTGACGGACTTGGGGTCGCTACCTATATGAAAGGCCTCTCTAATCTTACATTGGGCATCGTGTCTTTTGGAGCATACAGTGGTGGCAGAGGTGAATTCAAATTTATGGCCTGATGCTCTTTCGTGTGTTCACAGGAGATAGAATTGCCTTCCTGATTGGTTTTAGTTTTATTGTAGATATATTCGTGTTGCACTACTCTATTGGTTATGTTAGTCTCGGTCTCCCCAAGCTTGGCAGTTCGCTTGAGGGCAGATCATTTTGTACACCACCTGAGGAGTGAGCTCGGGTATGATTCTATGTTTTGAGTTGTTTATAAGTCTGTTTGTATTTGGAGGAAACTTGTAAGCAATATTAAAGTCTTTGAATAGTGTGTTGTTGATGCATTTGGCCAGGGGTTGAATATATAGTATGAGAATTCTTGGCTTATTGTATAAAACTTATAGACTTTCCTGTTGATAGATAATTGTGAATATCAAATTTTGATTTAATCTGCTATATACCAGATCAGGTTGTGTCTTTTATCAGCTACATATTTGCAAAACATGTGGTTTCTAAATAAAAATAAAGATAAGCCTGCCATCTTATGAGAGTAGGTGCATAAGATGTAGGGTGAGCTGTACCACGTACTTCTACTGGCTTGACAATCATGGTGTAATCTAGTTGATATATTATAAAACAGCTTATTAACCTGATATAAAACATATATGAGTTATTTTTTTTATTTAGCACTATGTTTTTTAATCTACGATAATAATTAGGGAACACTTTGCTACACATGTGTGTAAACACTTAATGAATATTCTTATTTCCAAATACAAGATAAAAGTCTTTTGAAAAGATAAAATAAATCGCTCTATCTTTTTAACCTAAGCATATATATATAGACAAGTCTTAAGCATTTGTAAATGAAAGCGTTAAGATATTAAAGAATCCCTTTGAATTCCTTTTTACTATTTTAAACTGAATGAGCTTTAAAAATTTTTACAATTTATGACATTTCATTATTAAATGAAATATTAAACAGACATAATGAGTTATTTATTTATATAGAACTATGTTTTTAAGCATATGTTTAGTGAAGTAATTCCTAATTATTACTAACATCATATAAGTAATATTATCGTTATTTTATTATCGCATAATACTGCAGCATTAGAACTTATTGGTATAAAATGTATCTTTAATTTAGAATAATAATAATATTATCTTTCAGCAGTTACTTTATCTCAAATTATAAAAGTTAAATCTTTATATGAATATATAAAATTATAGTACAAGACAACTAACATAATAGTTCATCATCATCATCATTATCAACCATTATCAATCCACTGCAGGATGAAGGTCTCTCCAAGTTTAATCCATCTTCTCCGATCTTTAGCTTCTCTTCTCCACATCACCCCTGCACACTTTCTTATTTCATCCATCCATCTCACATGTGGTCTCTTTGTGGGTCTTTTACAATCTCTTGGAATCCAGTTTAAAATTTCAATTGTCCATCTATTATCATCTCTTCTAACAATATATCCAGCCCGACTCCACTTCAATCTTTTAATTTTTTCAATGAGGTCAGTAACACCTGTTTGTTCTCTTACCCATACATTGCGTTTACGATCTCTTCTTGTTACTCCCAACATACATCTCTCCATACTACTTTGAGTGGTCTGAAGTCTCTGAATTGCTCTTCTATTAAGTGTCCAAGTCTCAGATCCATAAGTAAGAACTTCTAAAACACATTTGTTAAAAACCTTCCTTTTCAAACACATAGGCATATTTCCTTTTAGTAACAAGTTATGTCTACCAAAAGCATTCCAACCAAGTTTAATTCTATGATTAATTTCCTCCATTATGTTTCCATCTGTATTAATAATCTGACCAAGGTATTTGTAACTGTTAACTTCTTCTAATTCATCATAATCAATCTTTATTTTCATATTTTGAGCAAATCGATTAAACATTACTTTAGTCTTTTTAACATTTATCTTTAGTCCTACTTTCCTACTTTCATCTGATAATTCCAGCAACATTTCCTGCAGATCTGAAGCATTATTTGCAAAAAACAACTACATCATCTGCAAAATCTAAATGACTTAAATAATCACCATTTACTTTCACTATTTTAGTTTCCCATTTTAATCCACAAAATACTTCATGCAGCACTGCTGTAAAAAGTTTTGGAGATATGGAGTCACCTTGTCTTACACCTTTCTCAATGTTGACTTTCCCAGTGTCATTATGTAATCTAATTGTTGCTGTTGCATTTTTATAAATATTCTTTAAAATATGACAATATCCTGGATCTAGACCTTGATGATCTAATGCTTTAATCACTGAAGAAATGTTTATAGAATCAAATGCCTTTTCATAATCTACAAATCCTAAGCATAATGGCAACTCATATTCATTTGTCCTTTCTATAACTTCTCTCAATACCTGGATATGATCTACTGTACTAAAACCACTTTTAAATTTAGCTTGTTCTCTAGGTTGGTGGAAATCCAATGTTCTCTGTAGACGAGTAGTAATTATCTTGGTAAAAATTTTATATAAAACTGATAAAAGGCTGATAGGTCTGTAATTTCTAATATCTTCTTTATCACCTTTTTAAAATATTAATATTATTACTGCATTCTTCCAATCATCCGGTACATCTTTATCATTTAGAAATTTGGTATATAACTTTGCTAAAAAAATTTCTATTTCTTCACCTGCTTCTGTTAATATATCAATTATAATTCCATCATTACCTGGAGCCTTTCCCTTCTTCATACATTTAATTGCATGTCTCACTTCTTCATTTAAAATTCTGGGCAATTTGGAAGATGTAATAGATATAGGAGGTACTTGTTCTTTATTACTATATAATTCTTGATAAAAATCTTCTACCAATTTCATGATGTCATCTCTCCTTTTAGTAATAATTCCATCTTTTTTTCTTATTGCAGATATAAATTTCCTACCAATACCAAAAAGGTTGTTTTACATTCTTAAGACTTTTATTTTCTTCTACAGCTTTCCTTGCTAGTTCACAGTTATACTTTCTTATATCATTTTCAACTCTTTTCCGCACCATTTTACAAAATTCAAGATATTCAATTCTTTTTAATGCAATATTTTTGTATATCTTCATATTCCTTCTTTTCTTCATAAATTCTCTAGTCTCAGTAGAAATTTTATTGGTCAATTGCTGTTTCTTTCTACCAGCTATCTTTGTTGCAGTTTTCAAAAGTGTATCAGTTATTTTCATATTAATTTCATTCAAATCTGAATCATGTTCAAAATCTACTAATACTTGAAACCGATTTGTGAGTTCTAATTTAAATTCATTAGAATGTTTCTGAAGATTAGGAATATCAACTGTAAATATTGTTTTTCTTAATAATTTTTGTCTCTCTAGTTTTACATTAACATGTATCTTACACCTTACTAATCGATGATCACTTCCTGTGTTAAATTTATTAAGAACATTACAATCTTGAAATATGTATTTCATGTTAGTCAAAATATAATCCAATTCTGCTGTACCTTCATTTGGATGCTTCCATGTCCATTTCCTTTTAACATTTTTATCAAAAAAAGAATTTATAATATAAAGTTTTTCTTTTTCTGCAAACTCCACAAGTCTATGTCCTCTCTCATTTCTATTACCATAACCAAAATTACCCACAGCACTTTCATCTTTCATTTTTTTACCATACTCTGATCAAAAGCCTTTTGTACATCCATATAAAAATCTTCTACTACTTCATCACTACGAGAACTTATTGGGGCATAAACCTGAATTATCTGCATTTGGTATCTGCTATTAAGTTGTATAACTAATCTTGCCACTCTGTCCGATACACCATCAATCTCCACAATATTGTTCTTCCACTTTTTATTTATAATGAATCCTACTCCACTTGTATTTCCAATATTTGTGCCTTTATAATAGAGTATATGTCCACTTTTTAAATCAATTGTCTCTTCACCTTTTCTTCTAACTTCAATAAAGTTCAATAATGTCCCATTTAATATAAGAGAGTTCTTCTTCTAATTCTTTCAATCTTCCTTCACTTGAAAGTGATCTGCAGTTGTAAGTACCTAAATAAAAAGTTGTCATCAAATGGCAGCCTGGGACCACAATCAGGAGATTCTTAGCACCCTCCGTCTTTGGCCACCAACCACTGCCTTGGTTGGTGACTTTACAGCCTCCTGGGAATAAGGGCCATGCTTTATTTTTGTCTGTCATAATTGTATATATGTATTGGGAAAATATTTATCATTTACACAAACATTCATTCTGCCTTATCAGGCACTGAGAAGAAAGACCATGGTGTTTCTTGATCTTAAACTCAGAGGTAAAAAGCCAATAAACTCACCACGCTGGCTAATGCGTGTTGGTGAGCAGCCCATCCATGTTTGTATACTATATAAATAATCACATAGTAATAACAGCTGCAATGACAAGAACGTATGGAGTGGACATTAGGAATTTGCCCTGCTCGGTTCTTTTAAGGCCTCCAAGAGGAATCAAAGGGTCTCCTTTCAGTTAATAGCAAAACTCCTTTCTGCAGCCATAATAGTTCATATGCATGAATAAATATGAACATATGTATATACAATGGACAAATATCCAATATAAAAATAATTATTTGTCCACAATGTTGTTATTAATATATATATATATATATATATATATATATATATATATATATATATAATCAATCTAAATACAATTGAAGCAGATAACTAATTATATTTACAATTATTTAATTATCAACCTGGCTTTCATCTTCATAATTAAATAATTGTAAATATAATTATTTGTTTATTTCAATTTTATTTAGATTGATTATTATATATGAACATAAGGAATGAAATTTCTCATGCAATCTTATGTGGATTAGTGTACATGTACTAAAGTATATAAATATGTATTTATGTTTGAACTCTTTAAGTACCCCTTTCTTGTCCAAGCCCAATTGTTCGGTAAGGGGACTTGTGTAAACAATGAATCTGAGAGACCACATAAACTAAAACTCTTTTAGACTCACTAAAACCATATAAATCAGAGATAAGAAGATTTAATAAAGGACAAATTAATATAAAACATTATTGCTGTAAGATAAAAAGTTAAAAAAGTTTGAAAGAATGAATTTAAGGAAACAGTTGTGAAAAATAAAAGTTTATAAATATTGGATGTTGATATGTACATAATTTTTCAAATAAATTTGATGTTTTTTTACTAAAAGAAAATATAATGTGATCGTATTCACAAACCGAACGAAAAAAAAAAAAGTTTCATTAACTGTATTCTTCTATAAAGCAAAACTATGGAAGATCAACAGGCAAGAATGGGCCTAGTGTTTATATTAAAAGAAGTATACTACAAAGGAAAATAGAAAGAAATTAGAGAAGCAATAATAACTTACACTTTGCTTTTTTTTAAAAAAAATAGTAAACATAACAGTGATCTTCAAATGACCTTGGAAATATGATAAGAGATGAATTTTGACTTTATTATATGAAGTAAGAAAAACCCAAGGAGAAAACAAAGTATGAAGTTTGACTTTATTATATGGACCAATAAGAAAAAGTCCAAGAAGAAAACAAAATATAATAGTAACAGAGATAAATGGAAGAGTGGTCAGGAAACATAGGAAAACCTAATGGAAGAGTCAGAAGAAATGAAAATAAATGAGAATTGAAACTGGCTGATAAAATTATGTACACAATTAAATCTTAAAATAATGAATTTTTTTCAAGGAATCAAACTTACTGAAGATCTCCAAACTGTAACTGATTGTACAGTCACAGAGATAAAGAACTTTAGTTAGGGTTGATATAAGAGTTTTCAGAGTATCAGACTGTGGTAATGACTGTCACTTGGTGAAGGGTGTTTGTTTTGAGAAATAAAATAGTAAAAAGAAAAGAATGTATGGAATGAAGGATTGGTCTAACATGAGTAAAAATTTAACATTGTGAATGATGAAAGCATAAAATTCACTGCTTAGGTAGAAAGAGAAGGAAGAATTATAATAACATATAAACAGCAATTCAAAGTAAATATATATTTATATTAAAAAATAAGAGGTTGCATATTAAATTCTTTAATGAAAAATAGAATGTTGGGTGGAGAATAATAAGAAAAGTATGAGCAGTGAAAAAATATATATCAGTGATTAAATTGTTCAAAGGTAGTATGATATAAGAAAATCTTTAGGAAATTAAATAAAAAATTAAAAAAAAAATGTGGTGATTAAAAATAATAATAAAGAGGTGGAAGATGGAGCAAAACATGAATTTCAGAGATTGACAGATGAATGAAGAGTAATGAAAAAGTTGAAAGAAGAGGAACATTGTAGGATGAAATTGATTAAAACTGAAGAAAAGAAATGGCTTATATGTTATGAGAAATTTTTAAATAAAAAAGGAAGACACAATAAAAGAAAATTGAGTGCATATGGAATTTGAAGTGAAGGACAGAAAGTGTTGAAAAAATACAGTATGAAAGGCTGAAAATGTGCTTAAGGTAAAATAAATTAATTTGGAACTGACAAAATATGGTGGAAAAAATTATGAAAATGAATACCAGAATAAGGGTTTGGATTATATATCATCAGTATTAAAAAATGATACAGAAATAAATGTGTGAATTATTATGGAACATGTATCACCAATATCATTGTGGAAATATTAATAGGTTTAGATTAGGAAATGATGAATGATTCATATAATTATAAAGAGATTGTTAATGTAGAAAATTGGAACTAGAAAAGAGATGTATATGATTTTTATTTATTTAATCATTAAGAAAATACTTAAAGAGACAGAAATTGATGATTTATTGATTAATGTATATAAGGAAGTATGCAATAATAAAATAGATTCTCAAATGTAAGTCATCAGGAATTGTCATAGTAATTTTTGATGGGGAAGAAACTGCTGCAAGGATGTTCTCCAAAGTCTCTATGGGACAATATTTAAATAAATGGACATATTATATGGTAATATCATTTATCTATCCATGACAAAATTTTAAGACACTAACATGTCTGGATTACAATTTATCATATCAAATTCACAATGTCTTTCCTGACATAGTTGATGGAGTTCAATGCTCTCTCAACCACTATAAAATCTTACAAATCATTCAAAAATATTGTTGTGACTTCTAGTTTTATTGCTATGCACAGTATGAATAATTTCAAATATGTCAGTAGTAGTTTGGTCTAATATAAAACAAAGATTATTATTAATATATTGTTTCATTTGACATTAAATTATGACACATATTGACATATTTAATGGATAACTCATGATCCAGACAGAGTGGTGGCTTTAAATTTTTATAGTCAATAGTTAAATTATAATTTTACATAACAAATGCATTAACTAAAAATGAACTCCCAAATGTTTGAAGAAATAATCTGTCGCCTCTCATCTTTTTACTAGGGCACATTATATATTAACCATGATGATCAAAACTATATTGATAAGGCAGTAAAATAAAGGATAAATTAATGTAAAAGAATGGGCATACAATTAAGTAAGGAGAGATTTGCATTCAGTTTGTTTCTTGATGACCAGATAATTTTAGCACAAATGCAGAAAATAATAAATATATAAAAAAAAACTTATGGAGGAATATCACAAGTGGAGATTAACTATTTCTTTATAAAAGGCAGCATATTTGGGAATTGAAAAAATGAGGCACTGATTATCATTGGGAAAAACATGAATGTGGACAATTTTTAACATTTTAGATCAAATCATTTAAAAAATACATTATTAAAAAGAGATCGTAGAAGAATTAGTAAAACAAGACAATCAATAGAAATGCACTTCTTAATTTTATATAAAAGTGATATAATGATGCAGACAAAAGGTCTTATATATGATAACAAGTGTAGAATGAACTATTGTATAGTAATGCAGAAACAATTTATTGGCAGTAATAGTAGTAGTAGTAGTACTTAGTAATTATAATAATAATAATAATAATAATAATAATAATAATAATAATAATAATAATAATAATAATAATAATAATAATAATAATCACAATAATAATAATAATAATAATAATAATAATAATAATAATAATAATAATAATAGTAATAATAATAATAATCATCATCATCATAATAATAATAATAATAATAATAATAATAATAATAATAATAATAATAATCACAATCATATTCATAATAATAATAATAATAATAATAATAACATTATTATTATTATTATTATTATTACTACTACTACTACTACTACTACTACTACTACTACTACTACTACTACTACTACTACTACTATTATTATTATTATTATTATTATTATTGATTAATAATAATAATTCACCCTTACCTATAATTGAGTATGGCCATTTCATTTCCAAATAAAAGACAGAAGATAAAAGAGTTTTGTGTTGACAATGCAAATCAATTTGTGAACCGCAATTACATCCACACATATAACATACTCCATCCATTTTTCTGCTTACTTGATATTTTACAATGGTGTCTGTTAGTTTTCTCAGCAGAAAACTTCTGCTTCTGAAATACATCAACACTATGGATACCTAAAAGAAAGAAAAAAGAAGATAAAAAGAAAATTGTAATCATAATGTTCTGCATGTACTTAAAGGATGAAATATTGTTGCATAAACATGCAATATCAGTTTTACAGTTAGTCTAATGTTATGAGAGGTTTATGACATCTGAGCTATAGGATATTTTAAGTCACTGAAGATAGGAAAGAATGAGATGGGAAGAACTGTTTATAATGAAAACAATATTAACATTGATGAACTATCATTCTATTTTAAGCTCTTGGTTAGATGCTGCTTATTTTTTATCCATAGTTAGACTACATATTTAAATACATTTCATTATCTTCCACTTGTGCAACCCTGTAGCCTGTGCATAGTAAAAATAATTTTTTGAAGATGTCAATGAGATTATCAATATTTAAGGAAAAAACAAAAGTTGGGAAATTGTGGTTGGAATGAGAACATGTTATAATAATCATGTCAGAAAATTAATATATATGATTATTTTATTTCTTGCCAGTTTTGTCATCTATTGTTTTCTTCTATAATTAATAAATGTGTGATGAATCACTTATTAAATCTGTATCCAGTGCTGAAAAATCAAATATCCCTTAGTTTCTGATTTTAGACTCTTATTAAGAAGTTTTTTAACTTTATTCTAACATACATTGATTTTTTCTATAACTATATCAAATTCACAATTAAAACACTAGCCAAGATGTTAAAAATATCACACTCAATTGGTTCCACAACTAAGGCAGACTTCCAAGTGCAAAGAAGAAACAGGAATCAACCCAAAAATAAATAAATTTCCAAAAAAATTCTCAATTACATTCCATTTACTTTAAATAAGTTAATAGCTTTAGTATAATTAATTTTTAATAATAAAAGTTATTTCATTCTTGTCTTTATCTCATTCTTTTCAAAAACACAATAACTTTAGCCTATTCAAATGCAATCTTAATATATATATATATGTATGTGTGTGTGTGTGTGTCATGTAGATTATTTGAATCTAATGTTTTGATCTTGCATAGTTATCTGTATATGATACAAATATATTATCTATACCTTCTGGTTTCCTCAGTTTTTAATGATCGTAGGAATTCTTTTACTTAACCAATTATTGAATATAGATTTAATATGTGCTCCAAATACATATATAAATTATTCAAACTTACAAATGGATAACAGGGTTGGGCTGAAATAAATCATGAATACAGCATTATTTAAATTGGTTCAAAAAAATGAAAGTAAGATTAAAGAAATTATGGATAGGAAACTTGGTAATCAGTATGAAAGAAAATTATCACTTAGAGACCATTACTATGAGTAGAGAGATAAGTAGAAGTAAAGTATGAAATAGGTTGACAGTGAAAAAATTGTTAAGAAGAAATTACACCTTTGTAAAATTATAGTTTTTAAACATTGATAAAATATTATATACAATGTATACATAACTTATTAACATATATGTACATATGTAAGTGAAAAGTAAAAGGTAATTAGGATACTGCATAATAAATACCTCTAAAAGAAGCCCCTAGAGGAGACAGGAAAAAGATAAAAAAACTTGCCAAGATTTTAGTTGGTAAAAATGGATAGTTTTAGTCTTGATCATATTTTAGTTTATCTTCTAGCTAAGAATAACTAAAATGATATTTAGCAATGCAAAACTGCACATAATCTGAAAACCATATAACATGAAACAAAAGTATTAGGTCATGATGTTTCTTGAAGTCTTTTTTAATGACAACCATGATGATGAAAGAAATAGTCAGCTATATGCTATATTGGTGATGATGCCATTGGATAGAGCGTAAAGAATATGGCCAAAGATATCCATGCAGCCAGGAGATAAAGTATATATTTTATTACATCAAAGCTACATTTAAATGTAATTATATGCTTGATATCCTTGCAATATCTGAGTCTGAGTTTAGCCAAAATAATAATAATAAAAAAATACATCCCAAAATATATTTTATTAGAGGTCGAATATATATGTCATAATAGTGCATTAATTTTTTTATGTATTATGTAAGTATATCTTTTTACAATGTATGCATTTTTTTATATATCAGTATAAACTTCATCTGATAACTTACTAAATTAAAAACTTCACTCTTTCCCTCACCATCTTCCACAATAGATTAATATCTCAGAATTATTATAGATTAATATCTCAGAATTATTATATGTATGTGAAGCAAATTGTGTCAGTTTATTACAACGTAGAATTTAAATAAATAAAAATAATTTATTTTTATTTACAAAAATCAAGGCAAAAGATTAAGTTTAACAAATAATAATGAGAATATATATATTCAAGTCCTTATAATGTGTCTGCTACTTAAATTAAACTATACTATTAAATTCATAATAAGTTACAATATTAGCAGTGTATGTTACCATTTTGAAAACCTAAAATAATGAAGCACAAAAGAACAAGCAAGTCTCTGTGTACGTCAAATAACAATTATAATACAATGTGTTTATGGTATGAATTGATATTAAAAAATCAGTTTATTTTATACAAGTATTACATTTTGCTTAAATGTGACCAACAATATAATTCAATTTGACAATTAAATGTCAATATGTATATTTGAGGAACTGTAATAGGGTTAGCTAGTCAGCAGTCTATTAAGCATGACAAAAATATCTATATACAAAATAAATATAAATAAAAAAGCAAACTAACCAATCTCAAGGCATTTCTGATAATTGTAGTAGAAGTAGCTCTTTCCTATTTCCATTTGTGGCTAATAATCCAAAATATATTCTATATATTTTATTTACTTCAATTATATGTATATGGAAAGAATTCCTGCTCTATCTACTGTGGAATTTCTTTTTCTTTATAAGACACTTAAAGGAAAAGTCAGTTATTTATAAGTCTGGTTATTTTATATCTTAGTACATAATAATAAAGGCATCATGTGTACTAAAAAAAGGGTATTCTAAAAATAATACAAATATGATCAAATAATATTTAATAATTAAATACATATATAGTATTTAAGCCATTAAACATCACATGATCACCATTTCCCATGCTTGTACTTTTGATTACTCTGGCTTGCATTGAGTGACAATATGTATAGAAAGTTTTGCCTGTTTGAATAACAGTTATGAGCAAACAGGAAATGGTCATCATGTAATGTTTATTTGCTTAAAACCAATTCTGCTTAATAGGATAATGGTTATTAAAAAAACAATGACACCAAAATGTATAGGTACTGAACTGAATTCAGATCTATATGACTATATAAGATAATGAGCTTGGATTAAAAATAGTATAGTGTTTTTAATTTAAGACTCATAGTTTTGTAGTTAAGTAGAGATAAAAAGTGACTGCTTGAGGGTTGCATTAGATCCTAAGATCTAGGTGCAATGCTCTCAGATTCAAGGTTCCTCACTGATGAAAGCCACAAGCCAAAAACTAGTCTGGGTATATTGGATGACTAGGCACTAGATGGGAATTTTATGCACAAGCCTTCTGGTATCCATTGATTACTCTGGATTGCACTGAGTGGCAATACATATAGAGAGTTTTGCCTGTTTGAAATGCCCTTTAAATAAAAATAATATTTAATGAAATAGCCAAAATACTTTTTTTCAAATCATACCTGCACACAAAAACATTCCCACCAATATAAATATTAATCTGATAAATGTACTATATGCAGCATAGTCAAAATAATATATCTTTGGTTAACCACGTTTGACTTTATTCAAGCTTTGAGAGATTAAAAATAAAATCTTATATTTTTTAATAAAATTAACAATATTCAGCAAATAAACTAAATTATAAACAGTTCTTTTTAAAAAAAAAAAATAGTTCTCTTTTTGTCTTAGTACTTAATTTCTGACAATGTTGATGATAATACATGAACATACAGATAATATAGACAATTGACATATCTTGAAGTTCCATTAGAAATTGTTAAAGTTTATCTTAAATGTCTTAAAGAATATAACTAAGTAAAACATTAATTTCTGCATGGCAAATATTTAATTATATCTTTAACAGTCAATATAAATATTATTTTTATATTTTAAATGTAAAGTTCAAAAGAAAAAATCAAACGTTAATTTTTTTTTCCTGAATTAATTACATTTACCAATTTATGCTAATTGGTTTTATATCCTATTTGCAGTTGTGGATTAATTATTTGTTGATTTGTATGAAGCATAATTATTTTTAGGTATCAGTTGCCCAGATGTTATTGGTGAAGCAAATGAATTGAAAATCCAAATAATAATCCTTGTCCACGTGTACTCTCTCTTTGAGAACCATTTTTATTTACAGAAGTTTAAAAGAAAGAAAACCATATCCAAAAAAAAAAAAAAAAAAAAAGTTAAATTTACAACATTTGTTTTGAATATTTTCACATTCAGAATATTTTCCAACTGCGATTAGAAAACTTTTTTTTTTTATTTAAAATAAATAAATTTTAAATAATAATTATTTAAAACTTAAAAAAAAGATAAATGATATTATCTCACATATGGGTAAAACTTAATTCTTGTCTTTATTATTTCATTATACTTAAAATTCCAATCAAATACATATAATATTTAATAAAGTGTTCATAAAGTCTCTCATTTATGTGTATGTAAAAATATATTTAAACAAAGTACATATTTTTTAATAAAATCAACACAAAACGTAAATACAGTGTTCATATTTTTAGAGTTTTCTTCTGGCATGGTAAAATATTGATAAGATTTGAAAATTAAAAGTTCTTAAGATGACAAAGTTAGTTTTTCCAAATGTATATAAAGTACAGCTTATTATGAATTCATACATATACTGTTTCTAAGGTATAATAATTCTTAATTTTTTGAGCTAAATATTTCTTATTATATAAATAAAGATAACTAATCTTAGCATACATTATTATCTCACTTCACTAAAAGTAATTATCTTTATCAATCATTCTTGCTAAAATAAAACATTATTGAAGACAGTATTTATATAATGGACTATTTCCATCATCTAATATGAACATTGAATGTCTTTAGAAAAAATTACTTTGTATGTCATAAGGTTTATTTCATTATTTTTATTAATTTCTTAGATCCAGAACCAATGTTCTAATTTTCCATATATACAATGTATTTTTACACAATTTTTTTGTACATAATTTTGAATCAAACATTCTTACTGGTTCAGAAATACAATTTGTCTTTGTTTTATATCATGCCAAAACCAGCTAGTGGTAGATGATTGTGGCTTATCACTCAATCATCATACTATGAGATGTAAAATTATCAGCATAAATGTTAGGGGTTTAAATTCCAATTCTAGAATACATGTCATTAGGCCTTGGTTCCAAACAATATCTCCACACATCCTTTTTCTTGGTGAGACCAAGTTCCAATCAAACTCCAGTCACAAGATTTTGGAAGAGCTTAATGAGCTTGGATATACAAAACTAAAGCCACAATTACAGAAGCAATACCTTCAGAGGCATACATCCTCTTTAACAATATAAACATCCTATCACAGCCTTCAGAAACAACCTGGTTTGCTTTCCTTGAAATTCTACAAACTGTTATTCAACAGTATGCTAAAAAAATGAAAGATCCTATGACTCACATGAAACAGTTGGACGACCTAAATAAAAGGATTAATTAATGTTAACAATCAACCTGATGATATTGAGAATATACCCTACTTGAGATTAATATAAATCCAAGCAGAAAGCCCAGTCAGAGGATATTGCAGTAAAGAGATCCAACATCTTTCTCTCAGGACAACACTTCTGGAGTAGGAACTATCTATGATGGGAACTGGGAGCAAAAAGAAAACAATGCATTCCCTCCCACTTAAATCATAATGGAGTAAAAATCACTAGATATCACATGCTTGAGTTAATCAGACTCCATTTCAAAAATTCTCTTCAATCATGCCCTTCATTTCAACATGGTGCCACTGATGATTGTTGTACAGCAGTAAAGCATGGAATAACTGGAAAAGACCTGAAACAAAAACTGGCATCTCTTTCAGATTATGTGCACCCAGGGATGCATGGAATCCCAAAGTTTCTTCTAAATCACCTCAGCAATTTTTTAATCCCCAAAATGATGGGAGTGATTAACCACCTGGCCAAATGAAAGAAAATAATTAAGAACCTGTATCCTATTGCACTGGTACCATTTATGAAGAAGAATCGGGATCCTACTCAAATTGCAAACATTCGTCTCATCTCTACATCCCCTCTCCTTATCAAGATAATGGATAGTGTCATAAAGGACAAAATTCAACTGATAATTCTCAACCACTTAGCATCATTTCAATATGCAAAAAAAGGTTCATCTGCTCTAACAGCTATGGGTGAGGCTAAGATACTACTCAACCATATTAGGTCTCATAGGCAATCTAGACCCATATCTGTACAACTAGATATATCAGATGCATTTGACTCTGTCAAAACTCAAGTATTGCTAGGAATACTCGCAGATATTGATACACCATCTGAGATAGTACAAATTCTAAAGAACATTCTCCTCAAGAGAGATTCATATATTAATGAATGGGACTATCACCAAAAGATTCAGCCACAGTGCCCTTCTTTTTATAATTTACATTAATCCTCTCATCAAAAATATTGAGGATCAACTATCTGGTGTCTATGTTCCTGGTCTCAATAAATATATTAGAACCATAGCATATATGGACAATGTTCTACTTACTCTTCCATCCAAAAAATACCTGTTCCAGTTATACCAAATAATTAAATCTTTCTGTAGTGCTTCTGGACTCAAAATTAACACCAGAAAATCATTGACCTGGTGTATTCTGACTGGAAAAAGAATATCATCAAGCTATCATGCTGATCCCCAAAAAATTTCTGGGATTTCCCATATATAAGTCACAGACAGCAATGTCAAAGGAACTCCAGGATATCATCATACATTCTACAGAGAAAATAACTAAAACTCTGGCAGGAGTCTACCTATCCCCTACAAGGAAAGGTAGCCCTTCTGAACATGAAGATTATGTCTAGAAATTTCTACTACTTACCTATAATATCTACTCCAAATTTTCATTCATTAAAAAAATAAATAGGTCCTGCACCAGGTTATTCTGGAGAAATAAAACAGTAGCCATAAGCATAAGCAGAATGTAACTGCATAGCAGATTTATTGGCATGTCTCTGCATGCTACTCCAGCCTTACTTTTACAATAAACTCATACCCTCCTTTACAACCTAGGAATTAAATACCGGTATAATCACATAATTGTATTAATAGAGCCAACTGATACACTACCCCCAAAGAAAAGAAGCTGGCTATATAACATAGCACAAAACATCCAGCAGTATGACAACATTACCCCAGACATCATTGCCAACAAAATAAATATTTGGAGTGCTCAGAAATTAATGAATGTGGATTAAAATTTATAAAATACAAAATTAGGCTTAACCAATTATAAAATAACAATGTTGTTCTAATATTGGGCTCTAGAATCCAAATATTTAGAATTTATCACTAAAATTAACCTGGATGTCATGCCTATATTATGGTTCCTGTACTTTAAATGGCATACTATCAAAGTCAACCCAGTATGCCCAAACTGCAGAAGAGAAGATAATACATACTATCATATTATCAATTCATGCAATGGACTTGGAACAATAAGATCTATTATTTATCAGAACATAAAGGGAGACTACTATCTCATTATATCATTACAAGACTACATTAAAAAAACAATTTTCATTCATTAGAATATCAATTTTCATCACATATTCAATCTGGTATGTGAGGTGCAAGAAAATGTATTCACAGCCTCCCCCTGATGAAAGATTGTGCTTTATACAATCAATCCAAAAGATAAAGCAAAAAGATAAACTACTATCATTAAGGTTCATTTATGAGGATACATGGAAGCTATTCAATACACCTATAAACTTTATATCACAAGGATTATCTCAATATAAATCAGCTTCAAACCATATGGACTAATACCAGATTTATCTAATATGCAATTGCAAAGCATGGTGATTTATTTATGTTTTGAGATAATGTAACTTTGTTTAGCCTAAATTAAATTATTATTTAATGTTAAAATCAACTACTACTTAATGAATGTCCAATTTACATTAATGAATTTATCAAATGAGTGAAATCTTTATTTTATCATTTATAATACTTGTAGTGGATAAGATTCAGGCTTAATTTGTCTGATGGTTTGACTGTATCTGACTGCTGCTTTTATATTCTATGATTATATTTGGCCTCTCATTGGCTAGCATTTTTTAAAAATAATAAAATATCTCTTGAATACTGACAATATATGTATATGTTCAATGTGTTCTGGCCATAAAAGTAAGGATGTTTGATCTTCATATTAGAAAGTCATTTATAATGAATTAAAATGAACTACATGCTAAACATTTGATTGTAATCTTTGGTGAAGGACATGCCCCTGTTGTTGGAACTGGGTATGTAAAGAACATAAATAAGTAAAAACAGTTATTGATATGAAAAATTACTGTTATCAATAGCAAAGAGTCATCGTGAATATTTATTATTTTTAAATGCTTGGGCAATGTATTATTTTTATTCATCTTTACTTTTTTTCACAGTGTGATTTATGGTTGGTCTCATAATGCTGTTTCAGTGATGATGTTCTCAATACAACTGTTCCAGAATATAAAACACATACTACCCTTATGTCTTTGACAGAATAGTGTTGCCCTAAAATTCAGTACAAATGTAGAGGTGTTAGTTTAACTCCTATGCTAGCATCACTACTGGTCAATGACAGCTCTTACTCAACAAAATCATCAATACAGTTTTTAAAATATATGTATTGATCTTACGCACACACACACACACAGCCACCAATATTTTGTTTTCTGGTGCTTAGTTTTGCATGGAGCAAATAACAGGATCAAAATAAACAAATGCCTATCTTTTTGCTGGTTCTGGACCCTAACCAGAGTGAAATTGTCTGTGTCAGTCTGTTCACTGTAGAGCTGTTATGAAGCTATATTACCTTATTAATACTTATTTGGTCAATTTAATTTTCTTCTGGTGAACAGTTAATTCATTATTTTTATAAATGTATATTTTAGTTATAGATAGATATCAGATTTAATCAAGTAATACACAATAATCTGCCATCCATATAAAATATTGAAGACTTTTCCCATCATGCTTGGTAAAAAAGGTAAGTTTTAATTAATTTTCATACTTTTTTTTATATCCTCAAATGCATTGCCCGTGAAAGAAACCTGGGCCAGCTGTTTTGAAGGCAGCTATGCTAACCACTAGGCCATCAACGCTTGACTAATTTTCATACTTATTGTCACATTTCTAATTTACTTCCATTAATTTCAATGATAAATATATTTAATTTTTATATGTAGTATTACTTTCTTTAAAAATTCAAATGACCCCTATGTAAAAAGACTATTATTTGAAGGCTTTTATGAAAAAATGTATATTTCTGAATGCAAATTAAATGTAGAATAAATTTCTTATATTTTATGAAATTAATTATACAAACTTCTTATCAAATTAATTAATATTAAAAATATTTCTAAACTGTAGGTTAACAACACATTTAAAGAAATAAATGAATATTTGAAGTCTGTTTTTAATTTTGTTTAATTTGCAATGACTAAAATAATAATTAGTATATTTTTAAAAATAATGAGAAATAAAAAGGAGTTAATAATAGATATGCAGAATAGGAAAAAATATACAACTTTCTATGTAAGTATGACAAAAAATATTTATATGTCTGAGATATTAAATTTTTAAATATAGTAATTGTGTTAAAGCATATACAAAAACATGCATTTTGTATTACTAATATTGAAACAGTATGATTCGAATTCGAATCTTAAGTTTCACCTTTTTCTATCGTCTCTTACCCACCATCTTATCCTACCCAAATTTAAACTTTCTGGTATCGAATTGTGTATGTAGCAATATTAAAAATGTATAAATATTTGTAAAATTCACCATAAACACACACACACACTTCGATAACAAATTTAAAGCAATAAATAAAATAATTGATATAAGTTAAATTTCTCTTTTAGTTATATAATTTTATATAACTTTAACTATTTATTTTAAATTATAAACGTTCGTTAGTTTATTGCTGTTTTTAAATAGCTTATTTTAAATAATAATTTTGGAAATTAGATTGTAATTTAAAAGAAAAGTAAAAATAATTATATATTCTTTTTTGTACTTGAAATTTTGCAAGTAATGGTCGGTGAGAGATAATAGATTAATTAATTAGAAAATTCCCTAAAAGCTTTAATTATGAAAATGTTAAAAGGTAAAATAAACCTAAACAATAGGAATGCAGCTTTCTGAATTAATTAAATTTATAAAAATGCATTGATTCTCCTAGGGGCAAATGAATGGAGCTAAAAATAAAATACAATAAAAGTTTAAAAAGATAAGATAAAGAAAAGAGGACATTTTGGATTTCTAAGAACTTTTAGTTAGACTTTGGCTGTGCTCTTGCTTGGTTGGGAAAATCCAAATCTTAAATTAATTTATCTACTATAAGATAATCGAGTAGGAAGCACCCAGACTATTCTCCCCCTGTAGATGGTTGATCATATGCCCAAACCTCCACATGTGACCTTTACAAACTAAACCAAGAGGATGTGCTGCCCAAACAATTGGAAAGCTGCTGCTACTGAAATGAATTAATAACCTGAGTGCTGGAAAGAACTGCTACTGTTTAAACTCATGAAAAATCTGCTACTGACCGTGAAATCTGAAAGATTCTTATAAAACAAGTACCTGTACCCAAGGCCTTCTAGAGTACTCTAAATATTAATCAAGCTATAGCTTACTCTCTCTTTATAAATTGTATAATTATTAATTTCATTATTAATCTATTATGTAAATATCTTTTAATAATCTAGCTTACCTAACTCTGTCTATTTCTTGGGTATGTATTTCTAATTTTACAAATTTTTTATTATTATCTAATGATAGCATGCCTATAAGATTTCCGACCAGACCTCACCAAATTTTAAATATAAATCCTAATTTAAATGGTTGCCATCTTGTACAGTGACCTACTAATATATTTCTTTTATACTCATGTTGGCTGGTCAGCTTGGAAATCTCCATAATTCTCTAAAATAGAAATACATGATTGCCTGAAACAGTGGATGTGTGTCCTGCAAGTCACATATTTAATCTTTACTTCTATTAAATTATTTCGTTAAACTCATATAAATCATCATGCATTCAGTGCTTCATTTATTGTAAATGCATGGGTCTGCTATGTAACAAGTGGCAGACATATTAGTTCTTAATATCCCCCAACTTACCTATTGCTTTGTGCACTTATTTTAATTTTAAATAATAAATCCATTAAATGCATTTCTTTGAGAGCAAAACACATTATTTATTGAATGTTGGTAATGTAGGACCAAGTCATAAATCTATATTAAATCTTAACAGAATATTATGTGAATTATACATGTGTTACGGTTTAGAGATGCAATAACCCATTATGAGTTTTGGATATCCCAGATCATACAGGATTTACTAAATCTCAGTAATCCTACACAAGTGGACATAATGAATGTTCCTGTAGGGCTTGATGGCTGCCATGAGTCAGGGAGTAAATGTGGCATGAACCCTTTGCACCTGATTATGCTTATGTGACATCTTACCTTTGGGCCTATGGCAAACACCAGCCCATTGTTTTAAATTCACCCATTAGCTTCGCAGTTTTAACATACTGCCATACTCGCCTCACAGTTCTAAACATACCACGTGTTTCTTATAATTAATTTTATTATTCCATATATGACTCTGTCTCTGCATTAATGACATAAATTCACTCTCAAATAAATGTCTGTCCATAATCATTTATAAATATCTTATTTAATTAAATAAAATATATGTCCACAGCTGCTTTAATCAATCCTAATTTAGACTCATGCATTGCAAAGATATTAAATCCCCAAAGGCATGTTCTTGAAATACTTGCTCAAGAATTCAGGTAGCTAGATTACATCAGCCAAATAATTGTATTTCTTTGAAAATATAACAGGATCAGAATAATAATACCACTACTGGGATTCTAATATAATCAAATGTTTAATTAAATGATTTTAGTATAAAATATTATCATTAAATAATTTCAAACCATACGTCTGCTGTCATATATTTATTTATTTGACACCCATTCAATGTACTATCTCCTTGATTATTTAAAATATAAATGTCTAACATTAATATTACATATAGCTAACTCGAAAATAAAGTCTATGAATCTCTCACATCTCCCTGATCCCTGTGCCTAAAGAAATATTTACTAATGTAGCACCAGATGTGTTGTTTCATAGAGTGTATTGTGGAACCGATAAACCATGTTCAAATTCAGTACTACTGGTAGCTTTACTACCTATGGTGCTGATTTTCTCTGTGGTGGTCAAATTCTGCACTATGTTAATGAAGCGTATGAATCTGACCATTACAATATATATATATATATATATTAATTATTAAGTTTTTTCCTAATACATTTTTTCTCCACCCCTAGTGGCCATTTGCCATAAGTTTCCATCTTTTTATTTTAATAAATAAACTTTTATTGTTTAAATAATACTTTTATTTAGGCTAAACAAGGTTACATTGTCTCAAAACATAAATAGATCACCATGCATTACAATTGTGTATTAGATAAATCTTGTATAGTTCATATGATTTGAAGTTAATTATTGTAGAGATAGTCCTTGTGATATAAAGTTCATAGGTGTATGGAATAGCTTCCATGTCTCCTCATAAATGAATTTTGATGATAGTAGTCTATCTCTTTGTTCTATCTTTTGCATTGATTGTATAAAGCACAACCTTTCATCAGGGGAAGGCTGCGAATACATTTTCTTGCACCTCGCATACCAGATTGAATATGTGATGAAAATTGACATTCTAATGAGTAGAAATTGTTTTTTTAATGCAGTCTTGTAATGATGTAATGAGGTAGTAGTCTACCTTTATGTTTTGATAAACAATAAACTTTTTATAGACAATTTTCGGTAAATTCATAGAAATGTAATCAGAACAATTGAGATTCATGATTTAATGATTGCAAATAAAAATGTATTTAAAATGAAATAAAACTTATTTAAAGTTCATTTCTAATACACTAATAACTTTTTGTAAAGAAGACATAAAGCAATAAAATTATGAATTAAATTACTACTTATTCTTATTTTAAAAGTGATAAAAAATAACAGCCCTGCCACGTATAGAGGTATTCCTTTTTACACAAATATAACTTCATTTTTTTATGTTATTACATTTTTTTTCATTAATATTCTTGTAAAAACAATTATTTTTGTAGAATATCTCAATCTAATTATCATAATGGATTCAGAAAATATACATTTTGCAAATATTTTGAAAAATAATCCTAAATATTGTAATGGTCATCTGTATTTTTATATTGGACTATTTCCATCATCTAATATGTGTGTTGAATGTCTTTAGAAAAGTTTAATTTTTAGTTAAATATTCCAAATGCATTCAACTGTTAGTAATATCACAGCAAACAGGTTAGTATATGCACCAACTGTTAGTAATATCACAGCAAACAAATGTTAATAATATCACAGCAAACAGGTTAGTATATGCACTAACTGTTAGTAATATCACAGCAAACAGGTTAATATATGCACAACGTTTCGAGAGGTATTTTTCTCCCCTCTTCTTCAGGTGTTGCTGGCCTGACCAGTGACAGTACTAGCATGGGATTCGAACCTGGGTCCTTAGATTCTTGATTATTGAAATTTAAGGTAACGCTCTAACCAACTGAGCCATCCTGCCAAAGGCAACAGTATGTAGTAATTTCATATACTTATCTATGAGGTTCCTCCTGATTTCTCCACTTTTTCCTCAGAGCAAAGTTGATTAGTGATTTCCATACATTATGTATAGTCACACTAGGTTGGCTTATGGGATTTTTTGCCATTGTCATGTGAGCAGCTTCTTTAAATTTTCTTCTTTGTACCTTTTCTTCTTTATCCAATATTTTTGTATTTTTCCAATTGAACGTATGTTCATTGGTCCATACATGGTCTGCTACCTTAGACACATCTGTTTTCTCTCTTCTAATCATTAGTTTATGTTCTTGCAAGCGCTTTTGAATGGGACGGCTGGTCTCACCAATATATGTTCTTCCACATTCACATGGTATTTCATAGATGCAGTTTTTTCTTTGCAGCATTTCAAGTTTAGGCTTTGTAGATGTTAGAATTCCTCAGTAGTGTGGTATGGCTCTGAAAAGCTGTTCTGATGTTATACTGATTGCAGATTTTCCTTAATTTGTCTGCTATTTTTGGAATGTATGGATACACTACAGTACCAATAATTGTCTTTTCTCTTGATGGTTCTTTTTGTTGTCTGTTTAATGTTTTCTTAATAACAGCTGATGGATAACCATTTTTCTTAAGAGTTTGTTCTATATAGATCTTTTCTTTTTCCAAATCACCAGTTTCTGAACAAACTTCTTTTGCTCTGTTCCACAGTGATAGTATAACTCCATGTTTTGTGTTTCTGGTGTGATTAGATGTATAGGCTAGGTATTTTCCTGTATGTGTAGGTTTTCGGTAAACTGTAGTTTTGATTTTGCCATGAGGGAGTCTTGTTACAAGAACATCTAAGAATGCCAATTTTTGTTCTTGTTCTGGTTCTATTGTAAATTTAATTGAAGGGGATATGTTGTTGATGTGTGTCCAGAAAGTTTGTAGCAATGCTTCACCATGTGGCCATACAACAAATGTATCATCCACATAGCGAAGCCAAACTTTAGGTGGATAAGGAGTAGTTTTTATGGCTGTGGTTTCAAGTTCTTCCATATAAATATTGCTAATCAGGGGAGACAATGGTGAGCCCATAGCCATTCCTTGATTTTGTTGGAAGAACTCTGTGTTATATTGAAAGTAGGTTGTTTTTATACAGAAAGTTAATAGTTCCATTATGCTATCAATAGGAAGAGCTGTTCTGGTTTGTAAACTATTATCATCATTTAACCTTTTTCTTACAATAGACAATGCTTCTTCACATGGTACATTTGTGAATAAACTTTCCACATCAAAGCTTACCAGTAAGTCAGTTCTTTCAATTTTCATGTTCTTGATTAATTCTACAAAGTGTCTAGAATCCCTAATGAATGATTGGGTCTTGCATGCCAAAGGACTTAGAACTTTGAGAAGAAATCTTGCCAAATTCTGGCAAGGTGAATCTCTAGAACTAACAATAGGTCGTAATGGAACATGATCCTTATGGATTTTAGGTAGACCATAAAGATGAGGAATTTTGCTGAAATATGATGTTATTTTACGCTTTTCTGAATCAGTGAAGTACTTGCGATGCTTTCTGAGTAATGCTTGTAACTTTGTTTCTGTACTTGGTATCGGATCTTTTGCCACTTTTCTATATTGGCCAGCTGTGAGGAGTTCTTGTATTTTGTTGTCATAATCAGTTGTATCCATTACAACTGTTGCATTGCCTTTGTCAGCAGGGAGAATAATTATAGATTTATCTGCTTTGAGAGATTTAATTGCTTTCCTCTCCCCATAGGATATGTTTGACTGCAAATTTGTTGCTTGTCAAGTGTTCTTTTTATTCTCCAGCGCAATTCTGCTGCTTCTTCTAAAGGCAATTTTTGAGTGACTTCCTCAGTGGCTGCCATTATATCTAATAAGGGGATATTAGATGGTGTTACAGCAAAGTTTAATCCTCTTTCAAGAACAGAAATTTCAGTATCTGTTAGATGTTTAGAACTTAGATTTTTAACAGATGAAGCTGTTACATTGCTTGGTACATTATGATTTTTGATATGCCCATGTAGGTTAGCAAGTTTTTTCTTTTGACATTCTTTTATTTTTCCATGTAATATAGAATATGATTTTCTTACTGCTTGAAAAACTCTCATGTAGTCATCGTCAGTAAGTTTATTTTTTAGAAGACATTCTACAGTATTAATTGAATGCATTGTTTGATACTTAGAAAACCTTTGAGCATTTATTCTTTCTCTTAACAGAGCTTCACTTGCTCTCTGAGTAATTTTCTCAGCTCTCTGAGAGTGAATTGGAGGTTTTAGTTGCAAACCTTTAGGAATTATCCCTTCTGATTTACATTTACATAGGAAAGTTAAATGATTTTCTACTTTGGCCAGCTTTAGACATAGTTTTTCATAATGTCTAAAGTTTAATATAGTATCGGGTCCATACCGAATACTTAGTGTTTTTCTGAAGGTTTGTGATGATGGTGTTCTAGCTGTATTTTTATATTGGACTATTTTCATCATCTAATATGTGTGTTGAATGTCTTTAGAAAAGTTTAATTTTTAGTTAAATATTCCAAATGCATTCAACTGTTAGTAATATCACAGCAAACAGGTTAGTATATGCACCAACTGTTAGTAATATCACAGCAAACAAATGTTAATAATATCACAGCAAACAGGTTAGTATATGCACTAACTGTTAGTAATATCACAGCAAACAGGTTAGTATATGCACAACGTTTTGTTTCGAGAGGTATTTTTCTCCCCTCTTCTTCAGGTGTTCCGATCTGGCCTGACCAGTGACAGTACTAGCATGGGATTCGAACCTGGGTCCTTAGATTCTTGATTATTGAAATTTAAGGTAACGCTCTAACCAACTGAGCCATCCTGCCAAAGGCAACAGTATGTAGTAATTTCAAATACTTATCTATGAGGTTCCTCCTGATTTCTCCACTTTTTCCTCAGAGCAAAGTTGATTAGTGATTTCCATACATTATGTATAGTCACACTAGGTTGGCTTATGGGATTTTTTGCCATTGTCATAGAAGAGAGAAAACAGATGTGTCTAAGGTAGCAGACCATGTATGGACCAATGAACATACGTTCAATTGGGAAAATACAAAAATATTGGATAAAGAAGAAAAGGTACAAAGAAGAAAATTTAAAGAAGCTGCTCACATGACAATGGCAAAAAATCCCATAAGCCAACCTAGTGTGACTATACATAATGTATGGAAATCACTAATCAACTTTGCTCTGAGGAAAAAGTGGAGAAATCAGGAGGAACCTCACAGATAAGTATATGAAATTACTACATACTGTTGCCTTTGGCAGGATGGCTCAGTTGTTTAGAGCATTACCTTAAATTTCAATAATCAAGAATCTAAGGACCCAGGTTCGAATCCCATGCTAGTACTGTCACTGGTCAGGCCAGCAACACCTGAAGAAGAGGGGAGAAAAATACCTCTCGAAACGTTGTGCATATACTAACCTGTTTGCTGTGATATTACTAACAGTTAGTGCATATACTAACCTGTTTGCTGTGATATTATTAACATTTGTTTGCTGTGATATTACTAACAGTTGGTGCATATACTAACCTGTTTGCTGTGATATTACTAACAGTTGAATGCATTTGGAATATTTAACTAAAAATTAAACTTTTCTAAAGACATTCAACACACATATTAGATGATGGAAATAGTCCAATATAAAAATACAGCTAGAACACCATCATCACAAACCTTCAGAAAAACACATTGTAATGGTCAGATTTATATAGTCAGCAAAACTAACCTTAGGAACAAAGCAATGATAACTAACTCCTATGTTTGGATGTAACATTGATATAAACATGACCACAAGCAATACAAAGTTAAATTTGGTTATCTATATCCTCCAGGACAATTCTTTCATGACTACTGCATCTGTTGCTAGTATATATGCTCTTTTTCTTATATCCCACTGAGATCAAGGAGATATAAAGTCTCTAAAACTATACAAACTCATGAATTCTGGTAAACAAGGCATAAAATGTCAGAGGAAATGTGTATAAAAATATCAGTAATAATAAAAGCAAAAGTGAATTAAAATTAATTAGAAGTTTCTATAGATTTAGAGATTGTATTAATTGAATTTGTTGCAGACTGCAAACTTTAGTGACTCAACAGCTTAATTATTACTAATTTACATGAAAGGACGATAGGGTTTATATGTTTTAATAATCTCCAGGGTGGGCATTCTATGGTGGTTTAATGAATAACTAATGAATAGTAAAGCAGGATTTAGATGGGAGTGTGTATTTAACTATCAGTCATGAATAGATTACTGCCATATATTTAGAATTATGACAGACAGCAGGAATATCAGGTTTTAAAATACATTAAAATATACTGAGTGCGTTTCTGGATTATGAACAATAGAGGAATATATTCAATGATGAAAAAAAAAAGGTTTGCTTGTCTTGGTGAGACCATGCCAAAGAATTCAGTATCATATGGATTGGGAATGTCCATCTGCTCTACAGCCAGTAACAAAATGATTACTATCAAACAGATGTTCATTCCTGTTTGATACTAATAATTTTGTTACTGAAGGTGGCATAATTGAGTAGGTGGCTTTTTATATGCGGAATGATGGCATGGCAAGAGCATCATCACAGGTACACAAGTCAACAGTCTTCAGATAGAGACTAATTCACAAACTCTATCAGGATTCTCCTTAGAAATGGTGAAAGTAGAAGTTGACACAAGGTTCTACCCACAGATTCACATTATATACGGCTTTCAATAGCCAAATAATTACTGACTTCTTAAAATTTTTATTGACAATCTTAGAGTTTCCCTCACCAAAACAGCTTAAAGTTGTACTCATGAAGAACAATAATAATATTGTTATTATATTGGCTAAAGTATTTATACAACTATGGACAAAAGTCATTGGATTAACTTTAATTAAAAAAATATTTTTGCTGATAACAATTTGGACCAGCTTAATTACAATTTCCTGTGCTTGTTTATTAATTTAAAAAAAATTTCATTTTCTGAATACTTATTTCTAATGCATTCCTGGCTGTAATTAACAACTTTTTACTGCCAGGGTAAATTTAAAAAAGGAACAACATTCTTGTACTTGCAAAATGGTCACCTTATTTTTTTATTAATGACAAATCTTAATGCACATACGCTTTATAATTGATCAGCCTTTAAATTTTTTGTAAAGTAAAATGTTCAGGAATTATAATTAGATGACATTAATCCTTTGACTGGCAATATGTACGTATGACCGGAAGTTACATTTTAAACTAAGCTCGTGCAGAATCAGTACATATGACAGTTACGCTTTTTACATCATTCAATCCGTCATTTTAATATGCTTTTGTAGATGTCTAAATTTTTTTTGTACAATGAAATTTAGATTTTTTATGATTTTTTTTTTTTTTTGAAAAAGCAATTTTTAATATAATTTTTCTCTTTTTTTTTTAAGATTCAACATTCTTAAAATGGTTTTAAGGTTGAAATGGACTTTCTTTCCACTTGCTGAGATTATTAAATTGGCAATGTATACATTATACATTTGTGAGTCTTCTCTTTGTTCAAACAGACCTTTTTTTTCCTATGATGAAATTTTTTTTTTTTTTATGATTTTTTTTTTTTTTAAATATTATTTTTATTTTTTTCTTCTCTTTTTTTAGATTTACAATTCGATAAAATGTATGAACTCTTGCTCCGATTTCCATATGTATTCTAATCCTTATTCTTTGTAGAAGCTAATTTTAACAACAATTTTAGTAATAATTCATATCTAGAAACTGCATTGATAAAAAAAAACCGTTAGTGAAGTCATTTTATTTGCAGGACAAGCATGGAAATTGCATCTAGATCTTCTCCACAACCAGAGTTTGAACATGGAAGCAACATTGAGATCATGCTGGCTGTAAATTCAGTGAGTAATGTTTTTCATTACTTATATAATGAAATTATAGAAAAAACAATAAATGTGCTGTAGGATTTTAGACAATTTCAATGACAGTAAAAACATGTTTCCTCAGCTATCTACTATCATATATCATCTCCCACACATATATGTAATCAGTGCTCATAATAATTGTTTATTTTGATGTTTATTGATTTAGTTACAGATTTATTCATTTTATCTTAGAGAAATTTTTGTTTGACTTTTTTTAGTACACTTTTTACTTGAAAAGAATACATATTTTAGGTCACACCCCATTTTCAATAATATAATAATTAATATATAATAATAATATAATATAGTAATACATTTACAATTTACTAAAGTTCTCTTTGCATACTATCTCATAAGTTGTTCTTGCTGTTTGATATTTATTTGAGTATACCTTTTACTTGAAAATAATTTGTATTTTAAGTCACACCCCATTTTTAATAATATAATATAATAATTAATATATAATATAATAATACATTACAATTTACTAAAGTTCTCTTAGCATACTATCTCATAAGCTGTTCTTGTTATTTTTCCTCCCACTAAAAACCAAACATATTTTTAACAGATACCCTGCATGGAAGGACAATGAAACATTTCTAGAAGATACCCTGGTATGGAAAGATAGGATCTGAGTTAGCTAGTAAGAATGGAAGTTATTAATTGCATCCTTTTTGTATGAAAAATTACCTCAGGTAAGACATTATATATCATTTTTTCAGCATTTTGTGACAAATGTGATGAATCTGTTTATGAACGTGTCATTTTAACATTTAACTTTCAAAACTTAAAATTTGTAAACTAATGTAAAAATAAACATTTTTAAAAATAGTAAAAATATTTTTTTTCTTATTTTTTTTTTTTTTTAGGTAATGAATATTTTATGAGCTTTATTACATTCTTTATTATTTTCTCTTTAAAACAATGTACACATTTTTATATTTATTGCATTCAAACATAAAATATACTGTAAATTATATTAATTGTATTTTTTTTAAAATTCAAAATGGCATCCTGTAAATCAAAGAGTTAAATGGTCAATTTATTCTTTTAAATAATATGTATACTGATTTTTTTCTTTGCTTATATGGACCTACGTAAAGAAATTATAAGAACAGTCATAACTATCTAGAAGTTTTTTTTCTTATAATAATATAATCAGTTGTATACCCCACCTAAAAAATAAGTTGATCTTAATTTATATATACATTTATTTAGTCACATTTTCTGCAGTAGATAGGTCATAAAACTTTATAAGTGAACACAAATTTAATTCTTATTTGTGTATTTAAAATATAAATTAGGCAATATTTAAAAATAAAAATATAATGATAATATTTGTAAATAAACATTAGAAGAAAGTTTTACGACATATAATAATTGCCTCAACTTTTTTTTTCTTTTGAGACATGGTTAATTGGACAATTAATCCCTTCTCAAGCTATAGCATATATGAAGTATATGGCATTAATGTTAAAAAGTAAACAAATGATTTATTATTCAGAAATTTATCAATTTTTAGTGTAGAAAGTTATAGATCTGGGCCATGATTTATAAACCTTGAGATCAAAAGACTGCTACTCTATTACCGCAATGAATATATAAATTGTTTTCTTTTGTTAAGAGATTCATCAATCATTAGCTATGGCAAGTCTGGAGCACAATACACATAAGTTGTGTTCTGAATGTTCTACTCTATCAATGAGATAAATCATGAGAAATAACTTTTTGGGTGAGTTTGAAGTGCATTCCTTTAAAATGGACTGTTTACATTAATTAGTAACTAATTGAATTTTTTTACCTCTCTCTGAACAAACCACAGTGCCTATTGTTTTTATTCTAAAAATGTCTGACCAAATCACAACTGAGATTTTTTAATTTAAAAATAATTTTGATACAATAAGGGTACCAAACACTCCATACAGTAGTCATGCCATGTGCAAGTCATTATTATTAATGAATGCAAGAAAATTTGTGTATAAAATCCCTATCTATTACCTAGTCATTCAATATTCTTTGAGTAGTTTATAGCATATTGCTATCATCAGTGAGGAACCTTGGATTTGAGAGCACTGCATCTAGATCTTAGGATCTAATGCAACCCTCCAGAAGCCACCTTTACAGTTAACCAAGTAGATAAAAAATGGCTGCTGAAGGGTTGCATTCAGTCTCTAAGTGGAGTGCTCTCAAATCCATGGTTCATGATGAAAGCCATAAGCTAGAAACTACTTTGAGGATGTTGGATGAGTAGGCACTATATAGGGATTTTATGCACAAAGGTTTCTGAATTCATTGATTGTAAAGATTTGCACTTGGTGGAACTATTGTATGGAAAGATTGGTACTCTTATTAACAGCATGTGTAAGCATATGCAATAGTGATTATGTGAAATTTTGATACAAGTTAAGTATTATTTACAGAATAATAGTTTGAATTTATTTATGTACTTTAAATACTTTTTCTTTAATGTCAAAACTAAATTTTCGTTCAAATTCCTTAAATAATATATTTATGTCTGTGTCTAATTATTTCATTATTTTTGCCAATAGTATATGTATTTAGCTGCTTCACTTGAAATATTTTGGCACTCTTTAATGGTTGTTTATTTTATATTTTCATTTTTTTTTTATATTTTAATGCTTGACTTTTTTTTAAGTACATTTTTCCAATTTCAAATTCCTTTCTTACAAATATAGATTTACAAACGAAAAGCATGCTTAAAGATAATATTTCAATTGTGTAAATATAGGAGAAAAATAAACTGAAATATGTAGGTGTAAAATTTTTAACAAATGAAAGATCATTTATTTTAAACCCATTTTTAAAACCCAAATGAATTCTTGTTGGGTTATTAAGAAGTAATAGAATGCTATATTAAAGTTTAAAATATAAGTTACAAGTAATTTTATTTTTAATCAATTATAATATCCCTGCTTAACATTTTAATGTCTTTTGACTTGTATTCTTAAAAAAACATTTGAATAAAATATTAACACCATATTCTTTTCAAAATATAACATTTCAATATTTTGCAAAAATTATGATAATGCAATCTATAAAAAAATATAGGACATTCTTTTTTAAATGTCAGACATCAATTTGCAGTGTTTTTATTTTATTTGCATTAGATTTTCACTTAATACTGACACCTTCAGATTTTTTTTAGTTTAATAAATATTATTCTAGTTCCAGTTTTTTACCATCAAATGAATGCCAAATGAATTCTGTAGATAGTTGCAGGAATAATAATTTAAGAGGTGACATTGAATCACTTCCATGCTGCAATGACAAAATGCTCCTAGCTCAGATAATTATTATGTAATGTTGAGGCATACTATTTAATTGATGAATTACTTTTGAATCATATATTAGGCAGCAAAATGGGTAAAACAGCTTGGAATTATGATTGATCTATTAGATTTTTAAAAATGCTTGACAAGATAGTTAGCTGATTCAAGAGTACATAATGTCAGCAGGCAGAAGTAGACTTTGAATACCATGTGGTCTTGCTGGAAATCAAATTAATCTTTATACTACCAGCATTGCAATTCATATATGCTTCAAAATTTAAAGCTGTGCAGTAAGGATTTTCTAAACAGATAAACCAAAGATTTAAACAGTAAAATTTTATTTAATTAATAAACACACAAAAATATTTATCACTACATTATTTCTCTACATATATAACTAAATATTTGCATTACTTCCAATTTGAAGCAAAATTTATTCTCAGTTAAAATTTCTATCTTAATTTTTTACGGTACAAGAATATGATAGTAATTAATGTTTGTAACGTACAGTGTTATTTCAAAACATTTTAAAAGAGACTCCTTCAAATGACTTTAATTATATGTATATATGAATATGTAATTGTCCAATAATATGAGGGATTAGACTGACATGATGTCTACATGGATGTGCCTACAATATTAAATACAATAGAAGCTTTGAGCATTCCATTGCTGGTTTTTCAATGAAATGGATGGTTGGATAATTGAAAGGGTGAGAATACTGAAGCCTGTCCATTAATATTTGAGCAATTGTTATCTTAATATAAAATCAAGCACTACTTATATGAATGTGTAGGAGATAATGAGTTGGTTCAACAGATGAATGTTGGTTCTGCAAGAAATATGCATATTGGGGATCATGATTTCACATGTGTGTGGTCATATGTATCAACTGCTTGAAATAGAGTGGAGAATAAATAGACTGAAAATTCATGAATTCAAATCTCTCTACTTAAAAGTAATGTCCTTTTTTCTTTGCTATAAATAATAATAATATTTTTATTTTTTTCTGCTTATAACTTCTACTCTACTATATACACATGAAACACATAAATTAACCCTTTAACCACTAATTATATTATTGGTTGTATGAGGTAAAAATCAAATCTTTTAATTGGCCAACTCAAAAACTGAAGACAAAGCCTATTGTTAAAACATATTTGCCTATAATATTAAATTCAACTCAGATACGTTTATAAAAAGTATATTACTAATTTTTCAGGTTATGAAAGAGAACGCAAGTTCTTTCAAAAATAAATTGCTATTTATTTATTATAAAATATATTCAATTTTGGAAAACTTAAAGCGAATGTCTAAACAAAAAAGTGCTGACGCAAACGCTTTTTTTCAATTTTACGTTACGGAAAAGTAAAGATTTCTTTTTGCTAAATCTTAAATATTTTTACTAAAATCTTCAATATTTTTCGAAAATAATTTTGTTTTTTTAGTATATTTTTTAAAAAACTATTTTAATTTCTCATTTTATATTTTTTTAATACTTAAATTACATTCGAAATGAAAATCTCAGCGTTTTTCTTTATTTTCTTTGATCAGGCGGTTTCTTTGTTCTTTCCAGCCAATCAGAATGTCTTTTTCGGCTGAGAGCCGGCTGACAGCCAATCACCAACAAGGTTCTTCTTTGTTTAGTTTTAAATGCGGTTTTTTTGATTTTTTACTTGTAAAATAATTTGGAAGAGGGCACCATCTTACAGAACTTTTAAAAACCTAATCAATAACTGTCAAATGTATATTCTACCATTAAAACTAGCAGAATTAGAGTGACGTCAGATGTCGACGAGATGCCTCATAAGAGGCGGTATGCTCTTCTAATAATTTAGCATTCTTCTGTTGATCCACACCACAAAATGTCACTACTTTTGACATTTTTATTCAGATTTATTGATACTAAATTATTACAATTTAATCTGCAAATTCCAAATTTATAACTTTTACCCATTTGATACTAACAGTATTTGATAAATACATTTGTCATCTGAATTCTTGATTGAAATGATAATAATGAGTGTGGCATTATTATTAATAGCAATTTATGGATAATAAGAGAATAGCCAAAATAGTATTTAATCAGGTTATGAATAAAAAACAGGCAATAAGACAAGTGAGAAAGATAGTGCAGTATGCAGAAGATTTGGCTAATGAATTTATGTTAATATACTTATACAAAATGTGGAATGATTGGGTTAGGAGAATAGTTGAGTGTTATAGTGGCAAGGAATGGGATAGAAGAACAAATGCATCAATAAAACATAGAGAGTTGAAAAGATGATGAACTAGTTTGTAGAGTAAAAACAGTTTAAATGTATATATAGAAATGAACAAAATGTTGGGTGTGAGTTAATTTATGATAATAGCAAGGAAAGTAGTTTAGTGTTTAAGGCTTGAACAGGATCTTTAGCAACAATGGAATATAAACATAAATGAAAAATATGGGTGATTTATTTTTCAAGTAATGTAAGAAAGGCATATAAGTATTAGGCATCAGTTAATAGAATGTAAATGCCTAAAAGCAAAAAGAATACAAAGAATGAAGTTGGGGGATAATAAACAGAAACAAGGTGATTATAGAGAAAGTGAGTTCTTAGTTTTTTTGCTGAGTTTGGAAAAAGATAAGGGGATTTTGATACAATGGTCATAGAGGTGACAGAGATTATGTTGTGGAAATGGGCTGAAGCAAGAAAGTAAAAAATATGGGAAAAACTTAGTGCGGAAAATGTAAAAGGAAAATAAGGTGGCTAACAGGTTTATCTGGGCATAGACACTGAGAGATTCCTGACTCCAAAAAAGAAGAAGCCACATCCCATCATATCATATTTAATATTACTTAATGTTATATAATTTGTAATAAATTAATAATAATCAGATTATTTCTTAATATATATATTCACAGATAAAAGATGTCATATTATTATTATATATTATATATATATATATATTAATTCTAATGTTTTCACAGATAAAAGATGTCATATTATTATTACTATTTGCGGGATATTCCATGTAGTGAAAAAGCTAAATGCTGACGTTTCAGTACAATATCAAGTACCTTCCTCAGAGCGTCCTCTTTCTCAAATCATAAGAATGCATGTGAGATTTAAAATAGTTTTTATCGTTTTCTTTTTCCTCATATTTAAATTCTATTGGTTGAGAAGTTTTAAAATTTATTTTCTCTTCCAATAGTTTCTTCCAAATGTTGTTAATCTTTTTTAACTCACACCTTTCATTTATGCTCTTGGGCCTTTTAAAAATCTCTATAGCTTCTCTTAGCAATCTCTGGTCATATTGTTCAATTTTTGCTAAAATATTTGTTTTTTCAAAATTGATATCACGATTTGTTAATTTAATATGTGAATAAATAGCTGATGAATTGGATTTTTCTCTCACTGCCAGAATGTGTTCTTCCTTTCTAATATTTATTCTATGATTAGTCTGTCCTATATATGTATGTGGACAGACCCTACATGGAATTTCATACACACCATAACACTCCAAAGCAATTTTATCTTTAGGAAGAGGAAATATTTCACTATTTTTTTATAAGTAGTGTAAATTGTGTGAATATTATTATTCTTTAAAATGTTACCAATTCTATCAGTTACTCCTTTAATATATGGCAAAATTGTCTTAATTTTTGATGTATCAAAATCTTTTTTCTTTTGATATGTATAAGCCCTATTAATAATTTTGTAATTAAAACCATTATGAAGAAGCATTTTGTTAGTATCAAAAAGGTCCCAGTGAAAATGGCTATCATCAGAAAGTCTCTTTGTTCTATCCAATAATCTCTTTGCCACTGAAAATAGTTGTGCAGGATGGTGATGAGAGGAAAAATGCAGATATCTCCCAGTGTGTGTTGGTTTTTTATATATACCATGGGATAAAGAACCATCTTCCTTTCTTTCAATCAAAACATCTAAAAAAGGTAATTGATTATTATTTTCTATTTCCATGGTAAATTTAATATTGTTGTGATGAGAGTTTAAAAAATTAAAAAAGTCATCAAGAGCATGCTTACCATGAGGCCAAATAACAAAAGTATCATCAACATACCTCAGCCGTATAGATGTTTTTTTAACTGCTAAAGTCAAAATTTTATTTTCCAAATCCTCCATAAAAATAGAAGCTAATGCTGGAGAAATTGGTGAACCCATAGCTAGACCTGATGTTTGTTTATACATCTGCCCATCAAAAACAAAAAATGTATTCGATAAGCAGTGTTCAATCAAAACCACAGCAAAATTAGACAACTGAATTAAAAAATATTCAGTTGCCTAATTTTGCTGTGGTTTTGATTGAACACTGCTTATCGAATACATTTATTCAGTTGCCTAATTTTGTTGTGGTTTTGATTGAACACTGCTTATCGAATACATTTTTTGTTTTTGATGGGCAGATGTATAAACAAACATCAGGTCTAGCTATGGGTTCACCAATTTCTCCAGCATTAGCTTCTATTTTTATGGAGGATTTGGAAAATAAAATTTTGACTTTAGCAGTTAAAAAGACATCTATATGTCTGAGGTATGTTGATGATACCTTTGTTATTTGGCCTCATGGTAAGCATGCTCTTGATGACTTTTTTAATTTTTTAAACTCTCTTCACAACAATATTAAATTTACCATGGAAATAGAAAATAATAATCAATTACATTTTTTAGATGTTTTGATTGAAAGAAAGGGAGATGGTTCTTTATCCCATGGTATATATAAAAAACCAACACACACTGGGAGATATCTGCATTTTTCCTCTCATCACCATCCTGCACAACTATTTTCAGTGGCAAAGACCTTATTGGATAGAAGAAAGAGACTTTCTGATGATAGCCATTTTCACCGGGACCTTTTTGATACTAATAAAATGCTTCTTTATAATGGTTTTAATTACAAAATTATTAATAGGGCTTATACATATCAAAAGAAAAAAGATTTTGATTCAACAAAAATTAAGACAATTTTACCATATATTAAAGGAGTAACTGATAGAATTGGTAACATTTTAAAGAATAATAATATTCACACAATTTACACTACTTATAAAAAAATTAGTGAAATATTTCCTCTTCCTAAAGATAAAATTGCTTTGGAGTGTCATGGTGTGTATGAAATTTCATGTAGGGTCTGTCCACATACATATATAGGACAGACTAATCATAGAAAAAATATTAGAAAGGAAGAACACATTCTGGCAGTGAGAGAAAAATCCAATTCATCAGCTATTTATTCTCATATTAAATTAACAAATCATGATATCAATTTTGAAAAAACAAATATTTTAGCAAAAATTGAACAATATGACCAGAGATTGCTAAGAGAAGCTATAGAGATTTTTAAAAGGCCCAAGAGCATAAATGAAAGGTGTGAGTTAAAGAAGATTAACAACATTTGGAAAAAACTATTGGAAGAGAAAATAAATTTTAAAACTTCTCAACCAATAGAATTTAAATATGAGGAGAAAGAAAACGATAAAAACGATTTTAAATCTCACATGCATTCTTATGATTTGAGAAAGAGGACGCTCTGAGGAAGGTACTTGATATTGTACTGAAACGTCAGCATTTAGCTTTTTCACTACACAGAATATCCCGCAAATAGTAATAATAATATGACATATATATATAAATAATTTATTTTAAAATTATCAATGAGATTAATATAGAGTTAATGAATTTCTAGTGCTTCTAAAATGTATTCGTTATTTCTAAAAATAATAATACATTGTGTATGGATGTGTTTCTCTTTTCTTTTCATATAATTAAGTGCATATGAACACACATTTTAAAATCCATATCCTTTTCATTGCTTGCAGCAGATATTTCTGTCTCAACATATATGTATATACTTGAGAATAGCTTTTTAGTTTTAAAATATATTTAAAATTGTAAACATGTTTAAAATATCTTATTGAGCTGTAATATAATTCAAAATTTATATATAAAATTTTAGGAATATTATAATGTCTGAATTAATAAATGATTATGAATTATCATTATTATATTTATCTCAAGATGGCAATCATGGATAAATATGTGAAACAAATTGAACATCTCTAAACTAAATCTGATATCTTGTAATTATGCATTATGAAATAAAGTTAATAATTAAAATATAATTAAGTAATGTTTACAGCAGATAGAAATGACTAGTGAAATGAATTTTTATAAACAATTGCTGTGGGTCATTTTTACCTGCTGTTAGTAACTTCATGTATTATTGCATCATATAAATATTATTTAAACATATCACCTAAATAATGTGAGCAAAGCCGTGGGTACAGCTAGTTACTTACAAAAGAAAATGAAAATTTCAAGCCAGTATAAAACTTACATAAACATGTGAGAGTTTATAACTAGAACGCAATGGCGCAAAACGCAATGTGTAGGAGGCTTGTTTTATCGCAGATGATACCAAAGCTGTCAACAGAAGAGACGTCTGCTCTATTACCTCTAAAAAATGGATCGTTTAAATATTATTGAATAAATTTGCATACATTACTGCAGCATTCACTAACTACTAGTGAAAAAAGGAGGAAGATTTTTAATTTGTTGATATTAGTGAAAAGAGCTACGAATATAGGAACATGGAATTCCCAAAAGCGCTCAACTTATCAATTGTTATGTACAGCATCATTAATTGTGCATAAAACCCAAGCTTAATATTATAAAATGGTTTTATTTTTTAAAGACAATCTGACTTTATAACTAATCATAAATGACAGTTCTTTGTGATGTGAACAAAAACTGCAAAACATTTTTATTCTCCACAAAAAAGAATATTTTGCAATTATGTGGAATGTTAATAAAAATTCTAATTTATAATTTCTCATAAATGATAATTTGAAAGAAAGATTGTTTTAATACATTATTAAAAAAGATCTTTTTAAAAATAAATTATTTTTAATTTTTTTAAAGACAGTAATTCTTTCAATTAAATTTCATTTAGTGATTTTTTAAAATTCACTTGAAACTGAAGTCCTAAAAAAAGGCATTAAACACTGATGTGATGTGATGTACTGTAGTTTCTCCTTAAACGGAGTCAAGAATTTCTCAACAATATGCCCAGAGAAACCTGTTAGCCATTTTATTTTCCATTCCCCAGTCTAAGTTTTCCCATATTCTGCTCCATCCCATTTCCCCAACATAATCTTTGTCAACTCTATGGCCTTTATATCTAAATCCCCCCTTATCTTTTCCCAAACCCAGCATAAAACCCAATAATCCACTTTTAATCTTTAAATCAGTGCTGCCCTCTGTTTCCATATGATAGCATTCAAAATTTTATGAATTTTTATATTGCAAATTATCAATGTTTTAAAAACAATTAGGTATTTTAAAGCATAAATGCATATCCTATAAATTATAGACAAAATAAAAAGAGATTCATCAAGGTCGATTATCATATTTGTTGAATTATAAAGTAACAAATATTTAGTTTGAAAACTACTTTTACTTCTTTTCATACATTAATTGTAATAAATTAATAAGTGTTTGACCATTTAAAAACAGAAAAGTTTTTTGTTGTTTTAAATATCTTTATGCAGCTTAGTGCTTTCCATACTGAAGTGTTAATCTGAATAAAGATATTTAAAACAATGAAAACCTTTTCTGTTTTAAAATGATTGAACATTTATTAAAGTAACATACACAAAAAAACATGCTCATTTATTTATAATTGGATATAGCTCTAAATGCTAAGATGTTTAAATATATTTTATTAAAAAAGTTTAAAGTAAATTGAAATACTGGAAAATCTCATTGCACCTGTTATAACACTTGTCTGACAGCCAATCAGATGTTATAATAGCTGTCCGAATGACAACCAAACCATAAAACACATGACAAAGAATTTATGAGAAAAGGGTGACCACCCTTCTCTCTACTTTTCTTTCTATATATCTAAGCCAGTAATAAGTATTTAGATTTGAAAGAGTAAAGCTTTAAATATCTTCACAAATAACTCAATGAGTTTAAATCATAAATGTATAGTGTAAAATTCTACAATTGGCTTAGATATATAGAAAGAAAAGTAGAGAGAAGGGTGTCTGCCCTTTTCTCTTAAAATCTTTGTCATGTGTTTTATGGTTTTGTTGTCAATCGGCTATCATAACATATGATTGGCTGTCAGACAAGTGTTATAAAGAGTGCAATGAGATTTTCCAGTATCTCAATTTAATTTCAATTTCATTTATCTGCATTTCACAAATTAAATATTATTTCCATAATTTACTGCTAGTTATAAAAGAGTTGGTGCAAAATTATGAATTATTTCAAAAAAATCACTAATTCTTATTCAATAGTAGAAATAGTTATTTTAACCAGACTTGTAAAATAAAATACTTTATGTTTTCATTTATATACATTATCATGCTATTTTAAAATATAAAAAAAAATAGTGATCAAGTGATGTTTAGTGCTGTTTTAAAATACAGATATATAAATAGATTTAATAAATGTATTGTTATCTTAAATAAAATAATAGACCCTACTTCTGGGAAAATGTTAGGTAAGTTAATTAATTTATACTTGTATTTCTACAGATGGTACTCTTTTTTTATTTGAAGGCAATGATGTCAACATTAAACCTAAGTTTTCATAATAGTTTGCACTAAGGTGGGCTTTGAACATTCACTCCATCATCAGATTTTTAATAAAATGGAAGGCTGAAGCATTGTGGGTTGGAGTAGTTTGAAACCTGTTCATTAAAGTATGAAGATTGGCTACCTTAATATAAGCTGAGCTTTGATTGTATATATGTGTGGAGATGATAATCTAGACCAACTGGCAAGTGCTGGTTTAGCACAAAATACTTTATATTAGTGATTATTTATCTTTTTGACATGTATGTGATCAAGTGTATCAGTGGTATGAGATAGCATGATGGTTGAGGGTTGTGTGAGTCTGAGTTCAAACCCCCTATATATTACATATGTAGGTGCAGGTATGAAAAAGCCTGTACTGTAGAAAAAAATCATATTTCAAAATATATTGTTGAGTATCTTTTATTACTACATGTTTAACATTTAATCTGTATTTATTTAATGAATGCTGTGTATTCCTAGTAATGTGGTGACTCATTGTAATGAATACTAAAATATATACAACTGGTTTAATCAGTTTATGTGAAATTGTAAAACAAACAGTTGTAATAAGTGTGTCGTGACTAAGTACATTTTTTATTCAAATGGTTGGAAAAGTTTTTTCGGTTCAATTTTTGTCCACTTTTTACATATTTTACCATCAATATTAATGACCTGAATACTTTACATTTAAAGATTTAAATTCAAATTATATTATTGAGCATAAAGCTCATTTAGTAACAAAAGACATGCCTTTGAAAAAATACAAGCAGATGATTTGATATTTCTATAGAAGTTTAAATCAAATCAAGTAGATGATATAATTCTGTGACACTGATAAGAAGAGCTTTAGAGAAATATAATTTAAGTGATTTGTTATTCATGATTGTGTCAATTCATAGCTACTTTTACACTTATTTCTTTACTTATGAGATTTTTGCTGCATTTCATGTTTATTACACATTTTACATTAACGCCTTCAAAGGCATTGCTGTAGTAAGTAAATTAACACAACTTTGATTAAGATGTAAATAAATTTGTAATGATGTCAGCTTCAGTCATTATGTATGATGTTTTTGTTACAATAGCTGTCATTCCATATGAAGAAACTGACAAATTATTCTGCAATATATTTTAAAAATAATCATTACCTACCTTGGAGCAGTATCAACAGTCTACACAAAATATAATAGCAATTGTTATATTTGTGTGTGTTGGCAGTCTTTCATGAAGACAATTATTTGTAAATATAATGTGGAGCAATTCGTCAATGTTTTTATACACAATGGCAATCACAGTTAGAACATATATCATACATGACAATAGAAATTAACATTTTCCAATTATTTAAAAGCCTTGATGATAATGTATTGGAAAAAAAAAAAAACTTCTCTCAGTCGGAATTGCTGAAATCTTCACCACTCGTAAAATAAACACAAATTAACCTTGACGCTGGTGAAGTATTTTCAGTTGATACTTTATTGTTTAGGTACTCAATGTACTTTTGATTTCATTTACAAGTACCAATTTTTTGGGAATCATAACTTTGACAACAACCACTTGAGATAAATATATTAATGACTATTATTAATTATTTATTAGGTTAAAAATTGTTATATCATTTCTTATTCAGAAATAAACTTTAAATTTGAGTTGAAGATGAGTACGCCAGTTTATTAAACTTTTCTTCCATGTATAATTTTGTTTAAGATAGGCTTTATAAACTTCCACTCCTCTACTTATTCTTGAAAGGTAAGAATAAAAATACTAGAAAAGAGCAAATGATCCTCACATTACATTTTTTGCGGAATGAACACTTATCAGTTGGACCAGGTACGTATGTTAAAATCAGTGTGTGTGAGAACGTGTTTATATATAATCGTGTTTGCGTATGTGTTATATTAGTTTTTTCCGCGTATTTATTATGAAATCAGTGAAACATTATGAAACAATTATTAAATATTTCGCATTCTTTCTAGTAATTCCCCTGCAAGAAACAATTTAGTTAAACATCCGGAAGTGTATTTTTCCATTTTTATTACATCATTTTTATTAGTAAATATAGGGCATCAAATCTTATAGCCAGAAGTACATTCCAAGTGTCTTTAATAAATACATTTCAAATAAAGTCTAGCTTCCAGAAAAAAATTATAGTTTCATTTTATTATTTTAAATTCACCTAAGTGGAGTCTAACGGCGAAATTATATTACAAATTTTTCTACGTCGAGTCTCAGCTAATAATGAAAAAAATGTATAACTGGCGTTGACCCATCGCTAGGTCATTGAAAACTAGTTAACTGCTCTTATAAATAAGAAGTCCTAAAAATATTTCCATTGAAATGTATCCCCCCCCCCCCCCCCAAACAAAAAAAATAGAAATGTAAATGGAATTGATCAGGAAATAAAATAATTTATTCATTTTGTACAATGATAAATTATTTAATTTTTTTACACGTCTAATTACAAATGTAGTAAGTATTTATATATATTTAATGCATATAAAAAGTAAATCTATGATAAAGGTTTCATTAAAAGTTAAGTATTCGACAGAAAATAATTTACATTTTCCAAGAAACGGAAAGTAACGGCAAAGTGTACAACCTCTTTCCCTGTATTACATTGCTCGTGAATTCATATTTACTACCGTATTTTCAGATTTATACAACTGCTTTCGGGCATAAAGCATAAGTGTATGCATAGAATAAAAAATTTACATATGTATTAACCCCTAATTTTTTTTTTAATAAAAAAAATAAAGTTTTATTTGAAACTTCACCCAAAGAAAAATAAATCTGGGTTTTTATTTTTATTTTTTTTACTTGTGTGAGTTTGTATTTTTATAAACAATTAAATTCACACACATATATAACAATTATAAATAATATTAATTTAATATATGACATCTGCATAAATTTTCTATGACTTTTCAAGCCACAAAGTTTGATGACAATATCAACCAATCATTACAGGGAATATATTTGTGTCATAGGCACTATTTTTAGCACTCTGCAAAATAACCAACACTCTATTAAACCAGACAACCCAAATTCTAATTAAAATACCATTACATGCGTTTAATTTGATCTTCAATTAAGAATGTTTAGCAATAATTTAATTAAAGCCCTCTTTATATTGACTTAATGTTAAAAAACAAGGCAGTGGTTTTAATTAGACTTATCTTTTAAATAACGTTGCTTTCAAATAAACATTTCAATATATAAATAATTAATTAAACACTTCATAACAACATAATAATATTAAATAATATAGAAATAGTATATCATCTACCAAAATTATTTTATGATTCTTCAAGTGGTGTTTGTGAAAAAAAATTAATCATTGGTTGCTGAACATACACTACCAACAGCCTAAAAGCTAATTGACCTCCCATTAATCTCAACAGTACAATTTCTATTTAAGGCTGTTATATTCTTCCCTTCTCTCAGAAGTAGACTATTCCAGATGCCTCCTTATCTGATCGGATTAAGCATTGTTTGCCACAAGCCAATAGGCTAATGCATAGATAACAACATAGCCAATGATTACTACAGGCCAATAAGCAATGATACTTGCTGAATTCAAAGGTTTTCAATAAGGTCAGGTATCTGGGTATAAGTAGTCAACCTTTTGTGATGATCAAGGAAGAGTGTGTCTAACCTGAACAGACTCTTTACATTCTCCCAGGGAAACTCTGCTAACCTAAACATCAGCAAGTATTCCCATTGATAGCACTACACTATTTACATCTACACAGCTAGGCAAGTCCCACAGCGACCGGACACTGCTAAGATCACTCTCAGCTTGAGGCAATCTGTCTTGCACAGCTGGAAGATTCATAAACCGTACCCATGAGGCAAGCCATCAGGTGTGGCTGGAAGTGGCTGTCAGAACACAGAGTTATGTTGAACTCCAAGATTCAACTAGTAATTTGTATATATTTGTACATAATAAATATATTAATTGTAATACTTGTTTCAGTATTAGTATTATTTTACATTATTTACTGTTGGTTGGTTCTGTAATCCAGACCAAACACAACAAAGGCTCTATGCAAAATTGAATTGTTATTAAATGATGAAAATTCAAATATCACATGACCACCAATCCAATAGTCAATGTTTTTTTTAATTTTGTGAATTGTGTACTTAGATCTTTTTGAATCTAATGCTGTTTTTGTCTAACAGCCATTATATAATTTGTTATACCATTAAGCTACTAACATATATTGAAAAAAAAAAAACGTTTCACAATCCAAACTCAGTTGATTGCATAAAAGTAGTGATAATACAGTAAATTTGTTCACAAAGTGTAAACATAAATTTAGTGGTAATTCATGTAAATACTCTTAATATTAATATTAGATTAATACGAAGAATTACTATTTAACATGTCCAAATGGTAATATCAAATGAAACATTGTAAAATGTTTTAACACTAATTGAACTTCTGGGCTTCATGGATAGTTAAATAGTATCCAGATGGCTGATATCATATATAACAGAAATATAAATCCAAAAAGGATTTGGATTTTCTAATCAAGTGTTGATCCTCCTAAGATTTTAAAAACTAATATAGATGGCATAAGACAAATTATGCTGCAAATCTATACAAGTTTTAACAAGTAAAAGATTTCTTAAAATTTATACAGCTGTGAAAATGTTATTTTAAAATGTTATTTTAAAATAAATTTTGTGAAGTCTCTGGTCAGCCAAGACTCCACCCAAAATGAGCATGTATATCTTTAACCAATTACTATGACTTTATAAACAAACTTAGATTTATATATCATCATTAAAGACAATTCTTAAATAAAACTCCAGATAAAATAGGACAAAGATAAGAACACATATTAAAAAATTAAAGAGGGGTTTTCCATGATTATGCAAATCAGTTTATTTATAGCACTTTCTGATCTTTTACTCTATTTATTTGATGTTACATTTTTGAAAATATTTAAAAGTACCTAATAACAGCTATACATTACATTCTATCCTCAGCTATTTCTTCCATTGAAATCTGTCTGTAAATAATATAAACAGGCAAAACTCTTCACACAATAGTGCCATTGATTACTCTGGTTGGCACTGAGTGGCACTACTATATGGAGAGTTTTGCCTGTTTTAATAATAGTTATGTGCTAGCATATGAAATGGTGATCATATGATGTTTAGTGGTGTGAGACAATGTTTATAATGTAGATAATATACTTCTTCCATAATCCATCATCTTTATTTATTTTTGGGTCTAAACCATTTGGTTTTCTGAAAATTATTTTTTAAATGCAAAATTTCCATTACAAACTGCATTAATATATATATATATATATATTTGCATGTACAAACATAATGTGAACTACATCAATATTTATAATTCAAAGGCATTTGTTTAAAATTCATTGTGAGTAATAAAATAAACAAAATTCTCTTGCTAAATTCTTCCATTCTATATGTAGAGAGAAACAATTTCAAGACCCTGTGATCATGTGAGAATAGAATGGACAGAATTTTGGGAAGACTTTTGTTTTGTAAAATTATAATGTGTGATATGTTTAACTATTAAACATCTCATGATGACCATTATTTGTGCTTACACAAGCTGCTTACATAGAGTCAAAACACTCCATCCAATAGCACCACTCAATACAAGTCAGAGCAATCAATGGATGCAGGAATGTTTGTGCATGTTTATCTCTATCTAGTGTCTATTCATTCAGTATGTGATGCTCTAATATCCAAGGCTCCTCACTGATGAAATCCACAGGCTAGAAACTAGATTGGTAGATATTGGATGAGTAGGCACTAGATAGGGATTTTATGCACAAACCTTCCTGCATCCATTTATTACTCTGACTTGCATAGAGTGGCACTACTATAGAGAGAGTTTTACCTCTGTATAATATATTTATTATTATTGTAATATAATACTATTGTATACCATAGAAGTTTGAAATATTATAACCTGCTAGAATTAAAATTTTATTTATTTTTAAATAATTTGTCAATATATTGCAAATATATTAGTTCATGGTAAATAATATTCTTTTATTTATAAATATTAAATTTTAATACTATTAGATTTTTCAGTGTAATATAAAGGTACATCTGTCTTTTCAAATATTAAATAGTGTAGTAAGAAAGCTTAACACCAAGTGGACAATAACTACAAAATATTACCTTAAACATTAATGAATTATCATATATATTGTAATAATAGTTAGAATCAATTATAAGCATAAAATAACCATAAATGTCTAATTAAATGTTTTATAATTTTGTTATAAATTTTCTTTGTTAAAAATATTAATAAGCTGTAAATACAGTTATTAAATATATTCAAATGTTAATTTAAAACTCTTTGTATGTTTTTCTATAGTCAAATTTTCAATTGGTCATATCTTCTCACATATTAATAAATATTTCTGCCCACTTACACATAAGTTCATAATCATATCTACTATTAAACACCTATACATGTTTCCACTTATATGTATTTTATGTAATACTAATATATCCTGAAATAGTTGATCATTCAGGGGTCTCCATGAGTTCAAAATTCAGGATAAAGGAAATGAAATATGGCATGCATGAAATGTATATATTTAATATTTACCTGATTCCCTCTCTTTTAGAAATGAAATCAATGTGTATGTGGTACATATAGGGTACAAAGATCCAAGATATGATCTTTTATTCATTGTGATGACCTCACTAACCTATTTTCATACCAGGTAAAACCCTATTCTGTTATAATATATAATAAAGCAATTCCTCTAATACTAAACTGCTAATAAATATAAAAGCAAATTACTCTTAAAAAGTAAAATCACACCAGCTAATAAATTCTCATGAAACAAATGCAGATTCTGATATTGTATTAACATAATGTAAATAGATCTTTTTTTCATATTCATCCAGGAGGCAAACCCACAACCATCTGCAAACAACTATTTGCTTGCAAGGTGGCTGTGATGACCTCTCGGCTAACAATGCTTGACATAAAGTAAATAAATCTTCTAGGATAATCACTTCAGGTTTTACAATCTCACATTTCAACTGGCCACATATTAGTTTTATTTTACATATTGTTATTAGTTAATATTAATTAAGACCTGTAATAATATTTTGTAATTGTTTACAACTCTGCTTTTTGTAATATTTAAATGGGAAATAATTCTTAAATTTTTTTTCCTTAGGATGTTATAATAAATTTAACATTTGGAAATCAGGGGAATTAGATTGTGACACATGGACCTTAATCTCTTGGGTTTGTCACTCTACTTTGTCACTCTACATTCGCACGAAACCATGCAAGGAAACTTTTGATTTTCTTAATATTAAAGAAAATGGCATGTGTTTATTTAATGCTTCAATATCTAATAGGTTGTAAGTTTATTAATAAATGCAGCTAGTTGAAAAATGATGTTGGAAATTAGGAAGGCTAACTCATTTATTATGATATAGGTCAAAGATGGTTGATGTAATTAACATTGTTAATTTATATATATATACACAATCAACATTTTTGCTAAATTTGTTCCAAAACCGTCAGAAATAACTAAATTCATAGAAAATAATAAACACTGCATATTCATTATCAATCCACTGCAAACTGAAAGTCTCTCCCAAGTTTAATCCAACTTCTTCAATATCTTGCTTCACTTCTCCACATTATCCCTGCACACTTTCTTACTTCATCCATCCATCTCAATTGTGATATCCTTCTGAGTCTTTTACAATCTCTTGAAATCTAGTCGTCCATCTATTATCATTTCTTTTAACAATGCATTATACAAAAAATATATATCTAAAATACTGCATATACAATAATATATATTAATAGAAAAAACAGTCTTTTCATACATCTATAACTTTTTATATGTATTTTTTTCCAAATAATAAATAAAATATAATAGGTAAAATTAGAGTACTACATAATACTGAAATATTACATAATACTGAAATATTGCACAACACTAAATTGTATACAACACAAACATGTTGCAACAGTCCAAGTTTTTTCGTCAGAAGAGAGAGAATGCAACTTACTATGGTCAGACCTATAGTCTTCAGATAGGATGCTGTGAATGATGCAATGAAGTACTTTATCTACCTCCAATGTGCTAGCTCTAAGTTTATACATTAAATTCAGACACAATTTAGGCTAGTTCATCTATACCTCACCCCTCTTTCAGATTCCATTATATCTCAGTATTCAAACTCAGGGAGAAGGTTTCTTTTAACTCCCTTCAAGGGTGAATTTACATTATGTAGCAACTATCTCACCTCTATATAGGTTTGCATCAACTAAAAATATATCCAACCCTATTACTGAGTTATATATAATAATATGTATGAGTGTACATTTATATAGTCAAATAAATTGATGGATGGGTGTATGAATGATTTGATAAGGGTGTAAAACTGTAGTTTGTAAAAAGTTCTAGCCATTGGACTGATATTTTTTTGGGAATTTGTTTTTCTTTCAAACTTTCCACATATACACTCATGATAGATTTATATGAGTAGCAATGGATTCACACACCCAACTATAAAAAAAATACATCTTATGAGACATTGAATACAATTCAACTTATGGGTATGAAATGTTAAACAGAGACCACAAATAAATAACTAATTAATAAAAACCAAGTTAAAATAGACGAGGCAGGTGGATATGAGGAAGGTGGATAAAATGTAAGCTAAACAAAAAGTAGGTATTAAAAAAACAGTATGTGCACTAACAAGCGTATAAAATGCAGGAAGGAATTAAATAAACACTCAATGGAAAGAAGGTAACAGGAGATCCTATGACACATATATATATATATATATTTGTATTTATAATGACAAAAATAACTCTACACTTAATTATTAAAGAAAAGGTTTAATGATTCTTAGAAGTCGAAGGCAATTATTAAACAAGAATATGGAACATGTTGAAGAACCACATAGTGTTAGTGATAGTGACGTAGAATGGTCTTCACAAATCAAATACCTGGGAGATCTATGACCAAAACTGTTCACTCTCCTCGGGCACATGTAGCAGACCCTGAGACATCCAAAGCACCTAAGACTATAATAGTAGATGACACAGGAAAGCTGGTGACCCTAAGACAAACGTTCTGGGTGTTTAAGACAAATGTTCTGGGTGTTCATGAAAATGAAAGCAGAGTTGAGCCATGATATGGAAAGTATAAAAGCAAGATTGATCTGTGACATCAGGTATATGACAGAAGAGATGATCCATAATGTGAACAATATGGGGACAGAGATGAACCATCAGATAATCAACATGAAGGAGAATTTAAAGGCAAATGTAAGTAATATAAGGGAAGGTTCAGAAATGGAAATAAAGCAATTTGAGTGTAATACTGTTGGTCAAATAAATGTTGTGTGGCAAGATATACCATACTATCACACAGTAGAGTGATGACATAAATGACCATCACAACATCATTGAAGTGGCTGAAACTGATCTGAAAATCTCAGGAAGAATGATGGATATGAGTGGAGCAGAAAATATTCAGAATACAGAAATATTAATGACATTGACTGAAAAGCAATGTCATCCACAAGTTCAAGTAGAGAGCTTAGACCACTTGATAAATCTACATATGAATAATGTAGGATTTAAATTAGATTGTGAGTTTCAAAAGTTGAAAGAAGAACAGTCAGATGATATACCTGAATATCAGGTGAAACTTAGCTCACAGGAACTTCAGATTAACCATGAGTCAAATCACAAAACAATGAGATATGAAACATCCTTATATTTTAAAGACATCATGGGAGAATACATGGAATAAAGTGTGATGGTAAATGAATTGGATCTATATTTAAAATTGTTCCAGCACATTCATATTTATCATCAAAACAAAGATAAAATAGTTTCCAGACCCAGTGTTCATGAAGTGATTGACAACTATCAGACTAGAGCATTACTAGTTATAAAGAATATCATAAAAGAAGGTTGTCACAATAGAAAAGCCATTTTGAGGGCACAAATGAATTCAATTTATTTGATCATCTTAAATGTATATTATGGCATTTAAAGTCACTCCATAAGCAAAAGAATGATTAAAATGTAGAAAAACATATAGAAGCTGATCCATATAAAAAAAGTTGTTGGATCATGATAATAAATAACACACTACAAATCAAGAAGCAAAAAGATCCAACATTCCATAAGTTATGCAATACCTACAAAGGCCCTTTTATATTCATTAGGCATAGAAATGCTAGTGCTTAAAAAGCAAATGTAAGAATGGACCTCAAGGATTATGACCTGGGACATGTGAACTGAACCAAACTCAAAAGGATAGATGGAAATATGATGTTTTACAAAAAAATTATATATATATATATATATATATATATATATATATATATATAATTTTTTTGTATATATATATATATATATATATATGTATATAATTGATGATGCCATAAACACATAGAAGATACAATTTAAACCAAGTAGGGCATAGATAGATGCACCTATATGTAACAGAGACTACAACTTATGGCCATTCAATTGAATGTATGGTATAGGCAAGCTAAGCAACATAATAGCAACATTATTTATAAACATCAACCCACAATTAAATGTACCAAAAGAAATGCAGAAAGAAACATACTAAAATATATCAATAACTATTAACTAAGGCTGCACAAAGGAATAAAAACACAAAAGGGAATAGTCTCAACTTCAGAATAGGAGATAAAATCTTTATCAAGATGCCCCATATTTAATTTTAACCTCAAATTTTTTAAAACTCCACGATATCAAAAATGAAATGGTGCTGTGTCAATCTTTATTATTATTGACATTCAAAAAAGATTTATAATATCATAATAATAATAATTCAATATTACTGTAGCTCTAAAAAAAATCCAGTTAATAAAATAACATAACCAAAAACTTGAATAATAAGAGACTTCACTGCTCTCTCATTCATATTCTTTATTCCTCTAACCAAAAGACGAATAATACATAATATATTTATCTCCAATACAATTCAAATGAACATTCATGATTTTATTCTTATCTGAATCAACAAACTAAAAACTAATAAAAAATAAAATAATAAGTAAAATTTATTACTGTTTGACACTTAAACTTTTGCAGTTTAAATTATAGTTCATAATAAGCTAACAAAGCTTTTGAATTCATAATTTAAATAACTTAATAAAACCAAAAGTCTTCAAAGCTTTATTTCTATCATATACAGTATATCATACATTTAATTTCCAATTAAAAAAATACTAATAAACTATAAACAACTCAAATTTTAATAACAAAACATTTAACGGGAAATAAATGCAAAAGTAATAAAAGATATTCACTATGATAAACAAATTTCATCCTATTCAACCTAAAAATAATCTGACCATGCTGTGTATAAGGATATAAATACATCCTATATACAGCACTGAAGCTTAGTCATAACGTTCATAACATCATCCAGAGGCTTAAAGCTGGCCTTCATGCATAAAATCTGCTGATGTATAATGCAATAAAAAACCCAAATTGAATGTCCAATAAAATTAGTAAATATACTAAGAAAACCATTTTTTTCCAGTCATGCTTGGAGCACCATCTGTTGTTACTGATACAATTTTGGAGACTTCTATTTCAGTGAATACATTTGAAACTTCGTTGCAAATATCTATTTCTTTTGATGTTGTTACTAATGAAATTAAATTGATCAATTCTTCTTTGATATTATTCCCAACATAATAGCAAATAAAAATAGCCAAATAAGCTGACCCATATATGTCTGTACTTTTATCAAGGCAGAGAATAAGTAATTAAACTGGAAGATTTTATATCTCCTTTTTGTAGGTAAGTTATGTTGTTAGCCATTTGCAGAATTCTTTCTCTAACTATATTTGTAGCCAATGGTAAACCTTTTAGTCGGTGAATATTTTTTTTGCTTTGTTTTCAAAATCTTCAAAAAAAAAAGAAAATTATTCACATTTCATCCAAGCTTCTTTCATATTTTATCCATCATTAAAATGTTTTCCATATTTGGAAATTATATTTGAAATAAAAAACGAGCAGCAGTTTTGTTCATATTTATTTTTTTCAGAGAATGATTTATGATTGGTCACATAATGCCGTTTTACTGGTGCTGTTTTCAATACAATTGTTCCGAACATAAAACACAAACTCCCTTGGAGTCTTTGTTAATCATTCCATACTCATCAAGCCACCAATTTTGAAATTTTCTACTGCTTGACAGTTTTTGTTTTTTATTTTCATTAATCATATTAATATAATGGTAATAAATTTATTTATAAGTAAATTTAAATAAGATTTAATAATTTTATAAAGTAAAGATTTATTATATGTTAAAATATATTATCTTCACATTTCACTTTCACAGCAAAACTTTAAGGAAAAAAAAAGTGATTGGATGACATTGATTACACATTTCCCTCCTTTGTTTGCGATTTTGATTGGTTAAAAAATTACAAAAGATTTAAAAAACCATTTAATTACTTTTATTTTAGATTTGAAAAGTTCACTTCAAAGTGTTATAAAGTATTTTACTGAGTTTACTTTCTAGTTTTATTCTAATCATTTGACAGATTTGTAGAGTTTTGTTGATGACATAATGGTAAAATAGAGAAATTAATGTGAAAAGTAGCAGTTTGAGAGAGTGAGTTAAAGCTGTTTATGAAATTAATTAAAAAATATTGATTAGAAAATATTTGTGCTTGTATAACGTAAAGCAAAGATTCACAGAAATAAGATGTAAAAATGTTTGTTTTGAATTTAAAATGCACCCCTCTTTTAGGGTTCAAAACATAGAAAAAAGTATGTCTTGTATTCAAAGTAATATGCTAATTTTTCAATGATATAATGAAGCAAAATATAAATTAAAAACAAGCGTTATAACCTAAAATATATTATGTGATCTACTAACTGCATTGGTTAGAAATACTTTAAGCCAACAGTGGAATTTTTTAAAACTTTGTAGCCAAGATTTTATAAGAAATTAAACAAGACTATCCTATTAAGAATTGCTTATAGATTTAAATGTTAGAAATGTGTAATTTTATAAATATTTTTCAGCTACATTGTAAGAACGCACGACAACAATTAATAACAGGCATTGCAATCTAAAATTATGAATATATTAATTATATTTGTGTATAATACTTCAAGCGAACAATAAATTAACTTTTAAGATTGCATTAAAGTTTTTATAAGAACCATACATTAGAAAATATTATTTATATTTAGGAACAGTGAAAATCTAACATGTATGTAAGCATTGTTGTAGGATTCATGTCTTTTATAAGCATTATTATAAAGGTAAAAGCAAATTTACTTTTACCTGAAAGTATTTCAAACTGCTAAATTTAAAAGTGACATCATTTCATTTTGCATTGCTGGTTTTTATTTGGTACTTTTCTTTATTATGACATAACTGAAAAAATATTTACAAACAAACATAGAAAAATCCTGTTAACTTTTTAACATTAAATATACAAAACTGTGGATATATTTTATAAACATAGCAAGGTCAATTATAGTAAAAACAATCATATAAAGTAATAGATCATAAAAATGGCCATATTATATAATTGAAACATATGTTGAAATATGAGATTATATATATATTATAATGATCGAAAATAATGTGAAGATCGATTCTAACCGGAGCGCCATCTAGGCATTTGAACCTAGAAAAATTTATAAAGTAGGCAGATATACGCTGTTAAGATTCCACTTTATTTAAATATTCAGATCGTTAGCCCAAGTCACTAGCTTAGGGAGTAGCAGAGATTATAAAATATAACTTTAATTTATATCTTAAATACAAATAAATAAAAGCCACTGCCAGAAATTAACACATAAAAATATTTATTTACTCACATATAAAATCATTCTAAATTTGAGGAATAAGTTTAACATTTTAGATTTTTATATTAATCTTTAATTTTACATTTAAATAAATTTCAATGAGTTTAATATTTTATTTAGATGGTCGAGTATGAATAGACTACATAGATCTGCATTTGAAAAGAAAATATTCTATCCCTTATTTAACCTTAGGCCAAAAAGTTTGCAGTCAAACTGGCGTCAATCCATCTGATACATTTATGTATTCAATGATACATTTATGTATTCAATGTAGCATGAAAATATGACAACACAAAATACTATACTGTCAGAAATGTACGTCTGAACAGTAAGTAGAGTTAGAGAAGACATTGTCTCTCTACCAACAGGAATGCTGCATTTGTTGGCGAGTAGAACAATAAACATAAAACTCCATAGGAATGGATCGCGGTCCTTTGCCATTTTACAAACCCATCCATAGGCAAACAGAAGGTGTGTGGCATAAATGTGCAATCCTGTGCATAGTGGATCTCATGCTACATCTACTAATTACACAAATATATCCAATCCATTGAGCCAATTCAACTACGAAACGAATAACCTAAGATTAACCTCCCTTAAACTATATATAACTTTACAAATCTATACAGCCATTCATGCCCGACTTAAATTTAACATTTATTATGTTCACACAGATGAATTTTATAAAATTTGTTTTAAAATGTTGAGTATAGATCGGCTGCACAGATTCCACGGTTAAAAACATTCCAATATAAACATAACCGATCAAAATACAAAGTCATCACTAATGTCAATTGCATAGGGAATACAAAAAAAAAACCCAATGGTGTTCATCATAAGACACCGCAGTGACATGATGACTTATATATTCCAATAAACTATGAAACAGCAACATAATTAACCACTAACGAATCTATGCAACGTCTATACCCAATTTTAAATTTCATGCATTTAAATAATTTATACGATAAGTATTAATACAATAAATAATTTATACAATAAGAAAAAAAAATGGAAATGATGTTTATCAACGCAGAACATTTAAATTTAAACATTTTCAATTGATTTTAAACTCAAAAGTCAGATATAAGTTCATAAGCTTGAACGAAAGTTCTTAATTAGTTTTAAATTTTAGAGTTCATGTCAATAGCTTACAGTAGAAGAATCACTGCTCTTGATGTAAATTCCCATGGAGTCTTTATTTGAAAACCCAGTCAGATGTTCAGGAGGTAGCATTAGCTGGTTCATTTTGGTATCACAGTCAGTTCTTTTTTAAAATAGAGAGAGAGTGTGTGATATGTGCATCCTATCACGACCCTCAAAAACAAGCCGGAAAAAAAAACGAACTCAATATTTTTCTTTTTATAGTCCTCCTATGGATTCCATGAACAAAATCGTCACTGTTCCATTTTTTTCATTATGGTCCGGGCCTTTATTTGCTTCCATTGGTCAAGCAAAAATCTCTTTCTTCTCTTATCTATTTTTCATCTGACTTTTTAATTACACAGCTTTTGGATAATTAATAAATAATCATTTCCATTTACAGATTACAGGAATTAATTAATACCTGTTTTTATTTTATTTATTTATTTTTTTTTTTTTTTTTTTTTAAAAAAAAAGTTTAATTCCATATTTCTTTTAACATAAAATTAGTTTTGTACAAAAAAAAAAATGCATAACAACAATTTACTCTGACTTAAAAGTATTGTGAATGTCCACCTCTATAACAATTTGAGTTTTTTGGTGATCCTGTCTACAATATCCACTTTGCCAAAAATACATAATGCTGTAATGGATCCAGAAGGAATCCTGTATCTTCCCGGATTAAAAGCATCTCTCCATATTTTCCTTCTTCATTGATGCAAAGCCTATGCATACCAATGCAAGCATAAGCAACTTGTGCAGCAATTTTGCCCACACCCATCTTCAACTCTGTATTGACAACAAATATCATTTTGTAATGTTCATCTTCTTCATCATCTTCATCATCATCTGACACATCATCATCTTCAATCTGAAGAGGTGTATCTTCACTGCTAAGATCTGGATTATGAAATATCCATGATGCTGCCAATTCAGCTGATTGGTTTCCTGTATAATATAAAACCCTCTCAGCAATACTTCGTGACACTCCAAGATTCTTTAGTTCTTTCACAAAATCTTCATTTGGTTTCCACATTCTGTTTTCTTCCGGAAGATTCTGTGTATCATTGCCACTCATTGCACAAGATGGATATGAATGGATACAACTCTAAATTTTTAAAGACTAAAATGTAAAATAAATCTCATTAGAGAGCTTAAAAAAACGTACTTACTGGAGAACAGTACCTGTTTTTATTTTTACTTACGTTATTTCTTTTTTAAACTATTTTTATATTTAAATCTTTTTTTATAAAAAAAAGTACGTTCAAATACCTTTTTTTATTTATAAAAAAAAATATTTTTAAAGTTTAACATCTATGCGAATATTTTAATTTTAGCGTTTAGTTGTTTTTTTTTTAATACATTTATTTTTATTTGCGAACTTTAAGATTTTATTTTAATTAATGTAACGATATTTATATATATCGTTACAATATATATATATAAACATAAAGAAATAATTTTTGATTCTTACAATTAAGAAGATTATCCAGTTTCAAATGTGTTTAAATAACTGTGTTAAAAATGAAATGGCCTTAGAATAAGTACTAATAATTTGCCAATTAAGACTAATATAAAATGGAAAAGGATAAAAAAAAGTGTTTAGAATAAATACTGTAATTTAATACCCCCGTGTCCCAGCAGCCATCATCCATTTTTTTACAATCAAGATATGAGCCTGAAATTTAATATCTTCTTAATAAACAAATGATCAAATGATTTATTTCTCAAAAGTTCCTAAGTTTAAGAGTTGTACCTGCTGCCTTCTACTACTGCACTGAACCATGCAGGATGTTCATAGTATATCATAATTACAACTTTTCAATAACTATAGACTCCTCGGTTTCTTGGCTAGAATTGTCATAAAGTCAATAAAAATCCCATCACCTGTTTATAAACCACATTATTGTGTAGTAAATCTATAGCTTTAATTCTAATTACAATACCTAGTAATGTCAATAATCAATAAATTCTAGGTGATAGTGAATTATAATCATCTCTATTAGTGTCAGTATTATATATATATGCCTTGACTAGTTTATACATTATGACTTTTATCAGGAAGCCATATTAAATTGGATTATATATATATTGTAACGATCCGGAGAAGACAACTTAACGTAAACTGCACTACAGGGTGCCATCTAGGCATTTGAATCTAGAAAAATTTATAAAGTAGGCAGATACGTCAGTCAAAAAAAAAATTTTTTTTTCTTTTTTAAAATTTTGATTCCGGTCGTGTCACTAGCTCAGTGGAATAGCAGAGATTTAATAAGATAATATCCTAGCTAATTATATTTCAATATTAAAAAAATAAATAAAATAAGCCACTGCCAGTAATTAACATACAAAAATTTATTTACGCACATATATATATATAAGATTTAAAATTGTTTTAGTATCAGTTTACATTTTAACATTTAACATTATTTTTAACTTTGCTTTAATTTACATTTAATTACTATTATATTATAAATTTACATTTTAATTAAGTTCGCACATACAAATTTATGAAAGCTTGTTTATAATGTTGACTATAGATCGGTTACATAGATTTCATGGTCAAAAACATTTCAAAGTAAACATAAACGATCAAAATACAAAATTATTGATTACTGACAATTGCGGAGGGAAATTTATATGTAACCCAATAGTATTCACCATAAGATACTTGCATTGTCACCAATAACTTAAAAGACATCCGAATAAATACATTTAGATACTCACCGTAAGGTATCATTATTTATCGAATGTCTATATATTTTGATCAAATATGAAAACCCAAAACATACTTAACCGATAACCAATCCATGCAAGCGTCTATAAACAACTTAAATTTAATGCATTTTTATTTAGGGTCAAGTATGAATAGACCACATAGATTTGCATTTGAAAATAAAATATTCTATCCCTATTTAACCTTAGGCTAAAATTCGCAGTCAAACTGGCATCAATTCATCTGATACATCGATGTATTCAATGTAATACGGAATACGGCAGCACCAAAAAGATTAAGAGAAGATATTGACTTTCATTAGATAGGAATATTACTTCTATCCAACGAGAAGAACAATAAAAAAAAAACCTCCATAGAAAGGAACTGCGCTCTGTGTCTTATAATTCCTTCCATAGGCAAAACGGGAGAGTGTGGCGTATATATATAAACGATTCTGCCCGTAGCGAATCTCCGACTACATCTACTAACTACATCAATATATCCAATCCATTGACCCAATTTAACAATGAAACAAATAACCTAAGATTACCCTCCCCTAATATAACTTTACAAATCTATACAGCCATTCACGCCCGACTTAAGTTTAACATTTATATAATTTAACTTAATGGAAAACAGAAATCATAATAAAACTTAAAGAACAAAATTAAATAAATGGAAATGATTTTAAATAAATAAATAAAAAATACATCAAATAACATTATTAATAAATTAAGTTGGTCAGATAGGATAATATTGCAATCATTTAAATATGGAAAATTTTAATTTAATGTTCATTATTTATAAAGTTCTTACGGTTTAAAACAGTTCATCTTTATCCATTGCTTGCCATGAACGTGAATTCCCACGCGGTCCTCAAAAGATTGGTATACATTTAGCCGTTATTCATTTATTTATTCGGAGGTTTTTTAGTTTAGTTGGTCCTCAATGTAGAAAACGATAGTTCATTTCTCTTTCTTTCTTTGGCAAAACTGAAGGGATTGAATCGTGCGTCTCTTCAATTTCTTCTCCCGCACCTCCACACTAACACCTATCTTTCACATTGTAATAATCATAATCACTCATTAATAATTTCCAAATTTTTCTTTTATACGTATTTGAAGGATTGACTTGGCATTATGTCATCGATGTGATGATCCTTTCACTGAGGTCCGATTTCCCGATGGATTTCTTTCATTGGCTATTTGTTTCTATTGTTTTCCTATCTGACCAATGTTTTTACATTTAGATGCCCAAGGCTGGTTTACATTTGACTAATTAAATTTATCATTTCCATTTCTGATTAATTAACCTGTTTTCCAAATCAAATATATATTTTTATCTCTAAATCTTTTTAAGTTTTTTGTTTTTAAAATACCTTTTCTATTTTTAATACAGTTTTATTTTAATAATTTTTTTTTTATCTGTGCGATTTAATATATACGAGTTTAAGATGATATTTAATTTCAATTTTTAATTCTTAAAGAAAATTTTTAAACGCGAACTTTTTAATTTACTTTCATGTTTAATAAATAAAATAAAAACAATGTAATGAACGTCTGCGCTCATTAAAATATATATATAATAAAACAAGTCATAAATTTTGTAACTTGCTTTTAAGCTTGCATTTAAATGATCACTACATGGAGCTTACCAATAGCTCTAAACAAGCTTTATTTTTATAAGTGCGAAAGAAAAAGAAGTCAAAATCTCTATCGTTGAGTCCCTACTCTGACACCAATTGGTTTCGAGCTTATGGCTCACCTCAGTGGAGGGCGTGGACTCTAGAAACTAGATCTAAAATACTAACTCAAAAGTCAGCACTTATAAAACATGTTTCTATCAATTTGAAAGTCTGAACTTTTCAGATACATAAATGTATATATATATATAATTATAGCATGGTAGATTTAATAATTATCATATTCACTTTTAGCATTCATGTTGTGAAATTTAATCAAGTAAAAAAAAAAAAATGCAAAATTGTTGTAGTTGAGGTGTTTTTAAGAAAATTTTAAAAATAAGTCTGTATTCACAACCAGTCTAGCTACCAGTCTAGATATTAGTCAGGTAAATAACTAATGATCTTAACTTTCATTAATCAAAATTAGAAAAAGGATAACTGTGAACCATAGGCCTAATATAAATTTGGTAAGGACATTCCCTATATTAGTAGTTAAAGTGATCTTTCATTTGTATAATCAATTCACTTGTGGTCGAAAAGTCAGTGACAGCTGCTTTCCAAGCAGTTGTCCCGGGTTTGTGGGTTCATATTGACCATTTTTATTTTTATACAATAGCTTCTGTTCTACCATTCATTCTTCTGTTTGATATTAGAAGAATTGCCTCACAGAAGGTATATAAACAGTTGTTAAGTAAATTCGACTCATTAGTAACTCAAGATATAAAGTTGCCACATAAAACTAATTTTAGTTAAAATTTTCTTTTGATATTTAAAATTATTCAAATGGAAGTCAATCTCTGATAATGCGCTATTTCTTAAATATAAATTTCCATGCACTGGCTTGCGGTAAGAGTTTAAAAAACTTAAGTGAATCTCTTAAACCATTACCAGAGGACGAGTGCGTGGAAATTTATATTTAAAAAATAGCGCATTTTTGGATATTGACTTCAGCTCAAATAATTTCAAAGTTTTAAGCGCTCTATTATAATAGATTTTGATATTTAACAAAAAAATCTTCAGTTAAAGAATTACAGCATAAGAAAATGAATTTTTATGAAGTTCCAAACAAATTTTACATTCCATATTTAGTAGTAATGCCAGCTAAATTTGATATTTAGATGATACTGGAGTGACATAACAAATTCAAAACAAACAATAGTTATTACATTAATCTGCTTTATAAAAGGAATTTAGCAGTCACTAATATTTGTTGAGGTGCCTAAATGTCATTTATGAAGTACATCATTAACAACCATCATATCTATGGAAATAGCATCATAATTGAAGAATTTATTAAAGCCTCTAGTGATTTTATCACTTAGTTTGAATTATAGATGGTTTTGTGATATTTTGTTAATAACGATATCCACAAACGCTAAATAAATAAATGAGATTACAATTAAAATATAGATTTCATATTAATTGGAATATTTATCTTCTAATTATTACTATTTAAGTACGAATTTCCTAACAATGCTACATAGGTATCGTGGTTGACTTAAGGATGCCTATCCCTAAAAAGAAAAAAAATCCAGTCTACTTGCAATCAACAATTTTTGTTTGTTTATTTGGTAATTTGCAATATGAGAGATAGAATGAAAACTACTATTTACAAGATCTACCTTCCATATTTATAAATTGTCATTTCAGTAGACTATTTAAGAGTGTTGTTTTATTTCAATTTATTGTGAACTGATGAGTATGAGGAACGCATTTACTGACTATAAGTAGACTTTTCCTACTTTCATCTGTCATATCACTTGTTGGCCCTATTTTAACTTATGATAAATTTCTAAAGTATGCAATCTGCTTTCTTTTTTATTATTATATATATTGGGGGGACAGCTAATATTAGTTATATGTTTTGTGACAATTCATTTTTATTATTGCCGTCGTCTGAATTCAAATCTCAGGTCATTCCATGAAAGTGGTCGCGTTATTCACTTTGCATCCAGACCCATCAAAAGCTGGCAGATAAAACAGCTTGCTTTGCAGGATCTTTCAATTTACTGTTCGCAGAAGTCTGTTGTCGATATTCGTATGCATTTTCACCTGTTTTATAGATTAGAGATTATTACTTAAATGATGAACAATTTTAAAACAATACATCTATTTTTCCTTTTACAGAAAGCATAGCAAACATTAGTTATAAAGTTTTGCAATTATTTATTTTAGTTATTTAAAATATCTGTTTGAAATGTTAATTAAAAAAAAAAAAAAAAACACATTCAAAATAATATTAACAATAACTTGGAATCTCCGATGAAATGCGCTTGCGTCAACGACCTGCTTCTCCGCTTTTCAATTCCTGACTGTTAAGAATGATGGAGGTTTTCTTGATTGCCTTTGGATAATATAGTTTAATTTTTTTTAAAATCTGTTTTTTTTTTTTTTCTGGAATAGGGATTAAACGATAAATAAAGGCAAAAGGTAAGTTTGTTTTATTTTCAATATGAGTAAAAATTAAGGAATACATGCTTTCATTTTAGTTTATCATTTATTTAGTAATTATAATTTCCCAACTTGTTAAGTAATGTAAAGCGATCGGTGAATGACAGGTTGACCTCGGAAGAATGTAACCGCGTTATGCATTATCTAAAAGATACTGAAAAAAAAAGTTTATTGATTAAGGCATTCGGAATTTTAAACATGTTGAAGAAGCAAAATTTAAAATATTTGCAATATGAAACACACATTCATATACATAAACTATGCATAAGACACCTAACTAATGAACCCCCATCGCTTATATTAAACGCGACACATTATTTTCTCTATCAGCTTTAAGTAAACAGGCATAGGATTACACGAACAATGTTTTTCATACACCATAAAAGCGATTTTACACAGTATAAAATTATCTTTTCTACTTCTATGGTAAATTATAATAAAGTTGAAAATTCATTGATAAACGATTTCTGTTTACCTGTAATAAATCCTCGAAGAGTGATAAATGAAAATGAATTTTCGTATTCATCTAGCTTTAAGGGGGGATCGAATGTTGCATGATTTTTAGGACCACTATGCATACTAATATTTTTATTGTATATTGTTTCAATTTCATAGTCAGGCTTTTAGCGCAAATATAGCGTATTCTTTTATAAGATTTTTTCCTACTTATCTCACTAATTACATAAATCTAAATATGAAGAAATGTTTACAGACAGAAAATATATGTGTAAATACTAATCAATTTACTTTGCATATGTTAAAATTCTTATGTCTCTTTAAATAAATGTACAAAAGATTAAACAGTTGAAATGCATTTATGTTGTTTTTCTTCTCACTGTATCTATAATATTAATATGAAGTGCGAAAATGATAACTTATTGTTATATGTATATACACACACGCACACACATTATGAAAATAATTGTTTATGTTAATGAATAACTTTTTTATGAGAGGATTTTAATTGATTGTAAGTTGCTAACACTCACTACTGATTGGAGGGGAGGGGGTACTTTTGTATTAAATTTCGCAGAGATTTATATATTTAGACGTAGTTTTTAGCAGAATGTATTCCTGTGAACTGTTTAAAAGAACTGTGAACAAAAACATTACTTTGTATTGGCATTAAATATGATTTTTTTATCATTGCAATTAAAATATAATAAATATATTTGTCATAATAATAATTATAGAGTTCTTATAAATTTTAATGGTCCCATTATTATTCCTCAACTATCTACCTCAAATGTAACATAATATGAAACAATATTTTTTTTAAAATTATCTTTATGTATATTTTTTTCTCCAACAACTATTGCCTATGATTTTACTTTTAAACTTTTTTAAAAAAAATTTCCATAATTGATCTAAATCTTTTTATATATAGTTAATGTTATCTTTATCTCATTTTAATGCAATAATAAAAAAACAATTTAGTAAAGCAATCAATACTTACAAACAATAATTACTCACTTTGTTTAATCAGCTTTTGTAAATAATTATTGTATAAATATATAATAGAACTAACGATTTTTAAAAAAACATGTAAATAATTTTACAGCTTATTAAATATGTAACACTAAAAATATAAACCTGTTCATAAATTCACAAGCAACATTCTCAAACATCATTTTAAATGAATTTAAGTATTTGAAAACCAGGTTATCTTCACAAACCTGAGAGCTTAATTGTAAGTATAGGGGATTTGAACTCAGATTTTCAAGCACTCTTTAACTATCCACATTATCTCATACAACTGATACACATGACCACACACATGTAGAAAATATAAATAATCAGCAATATATGTATTTATTGCTAAACCAGCATTCAACAGTTGGTCCAGATTATCATCTCCCATATATATATATTGTACCGGGTCGATACCACTATATATATATATATATATATATATATATATATAATCAGTGCTCAGTTTATATTAAGTTAGCAAATCTTTATACTGCAATGGACAGGCTTCAATCCATTCCAACTTTTCTAAAATCCATATCATTGAAAATCTGATGATGAAACTCAAATTTCATGCTTTTCTTATATCAATTCCCTTCTATTTTGTCAGATACAAGATGAAGTAAATTAACCAAAGAATCATTTTAAATGAATCTATTAATAATGCCCACCTTTTGCTAAATCAACTCCAATCTATTTTGCCACATAAATATCTTTTTTTTTTTTTTTTTCAAAAACATAGCAAAGGTTAGACATTATTTATAAGTTCATTTTAAATGATTTTCTGGAAATCTAGCTTGTGAATTATCTTAGTAATGTATTACAATTTGGTGTGTCTGTAGTTAGGTATATATTATTATAAATTATTTCAATAAAAAATTTAAAATTCATTTGTTTATTCTCAAATATTTCCATTAGCTGAAAAGCGTTTTATTTTGGCTTTACAACATTAACACACAATAATTGTTATCTATGATTGCTAAGAAGAAATACATGCTTAAAAACTCAAGTAAATGAGTATAATGTACATTATGCATGATTGGTATGAAAACTTATTTAATCTTATTCTATCTAAAAAAAAAAAGATTGGTTCAAAATTCTTATTGAAAGACATTAACGTTGTGTTTTTTCAAATAAACATAACTAAGTAATTGACATTTTGGAATAAACAATTAATTGTAATATTTTGTAGCATTAAAAAAAAAACACTTTCGCAAAAAGTACATTTAATATATATATATATATATTAGACTAAAATAACGAGTGTTCTAATAGCTCTAAAAAGCATTTAAGAGAAAGCATTTAAAATCTCTATCTATAAACATCCCAAACCGGTTTCAAGCTATTGACTATCTTCAGAGACACACTAAAATATACATCATTTATATCTTTATTGCACATTTCATAAGTTAAAGAATAGATCTTCAACACAGGAAAATAACTACTAAGATTAAATTAACTACATGTATGACTGTTACATTACATAATTCATTGTATAAAAGATAACAAGGAAACTCAATTGATGCAATATAATGGCATTAGTAAAGTTGGATTAAAGGAGACTTTATAAATTTCTAAAATACAATGCCAATATTATAATATTAGGTAATAAGTCCTTTTACTTGCTGGATGTGATTTTTTAGATTATGCATACAATTACAATTTTGTTAGATAGAACATGTGAAATGAGTGACCAATACAAGATTTTTTAAAAGATTATTTTATAGTAAAATTAGGCTTGGTCTTCATTGGGAGAGTCAGGCCTCATTTATGGTGTGATCATTGTCTCACATAATTTCCATTGATGTACAATGTTAATTAATTCATTTAGTCATGTTAGAGGTTAGAATATATGGGAGAACCAAAATCTGATATGATATTAAAATATTTTAGAAAGAAAATTTTTCTGAGAAATAAAAAACTGGTATCATAAAATATAAATGAAGACATTCAGGGTCCAGGATATTCTATATGAGAATATATTTATCCTTCACAAATTATTTATTATAGTCATGGTAAAACTCAAATTTAGAGTATTATTATTAGCATTATTTTATTGTTTCTCTTTTCATTTTTTTTTCATGGAGGTGGGATAACCATATTACCTTTCAGTAACTAATGGCGAGTTTTATTTTAATAAAATTTATCTGATGTGATTGAAAGCAGTAGGAGAAAAACAGCAGACTTGAATACTGAAATAATATTTTACTGAATGTTTTTTCTCATATCAGATCACACATGTTTAATCATTTAATTATATTTTAATATATAATATTAAAGATTATTAAAATTTGATTTATTTTCTGTACTTACAACCATGATTCCAGCATTCATTCAGAAAAAATTTCAGCTCTTCTGATTCAAAAGGAGAAAAAAGAGTATAAAACATCACCAGCATTAATAATATAATAACATACTAGAGATGGATTTGTGACTTTACTCAAATGAATCTGTAAACTACAATTAGTTCACACATAAAACACATTGACCTGTTATTCAATTCTTTTAACTTTTTGCAATGATTTAACTTCATTGGCAAAAAAGAAATATTCTAAAATACTTCAATTCAATATTTAATTGTAGCTCTTTAATATATTTTATATCACCATATCTTCCATGAAAATGATCATTATTAAATTTTTATAACGTTTTTGAGATAATATTTATAATATAAATGAGAGATGCATGTCCCATGAAAACCATGTTAATAGAGACTATAAAATGACTCATTCCTTTAATCAAAATTACCCCGAATTTACACCTCAACCAGACTAGCCGAAAATAAACTCTAAAACACTACCAATGATTACTCTATTACAAGCAGACTTCTCAAGTGTAAAGAACTATTTCCTTTAGTGTTAATTTATTTTACGTATCTAAATCTAACCATTATGTGGATTTATAATTGTGGACTACTATATCACATTCTGAGAATGGAAGAATATATTGAGTAGTCTCATGATCTTACCCATACATTTTTAAAATTTCATGGAACATTCTTCAATGACATTTTTTTAATTTTATTATTAAAGAGAAATGCATTTATAATAATTATTAGTTATAAGATTTTACATTGTTTTATCACTTATCGCTGAGCTATACATTTTAAATCTTTGCTGATAGATTTTTTGTGATCTCATAGCAGTGTTTCTGTTAAATTCATCACTCAGATAATTCTTAAATTGTCTGTTTGTGCATAGTTATATTGCAACCTTGTGATAGCAATTTCCAAATATTTTTCATTTATATAAGTTGATAATAAAAGTTATCAGAAAAATGTAAAAGTTTGTAGTTCAAAGGTTAAATTATAAAATGGCGGCATATTTTCAAATTTTATTTGTCAAACAGAAATGAAATTAAAAATTTTTTGTGGTTGTCCTTGATAACTTGAAGTTGTTTTTATTAAATAAATATATTAAATATTATTTTTCTTGTATTTCTATAGTATATTTAAAAAAATTTAAACTTGCATCAAGGAGACAAAGAAATGCCCCATTATTTAAGACAATTTGAAAGTATGCTTTATTGTTTTATTTCCCTAAATGCATTTATAACTTTACAAATTATTCACTGCTGTAATTGTGAGTCAATTTAATTTTAATAAATATTTTATTAAAAGTAGGTTTGTTGTGACAAAACCATTATTTACAAGACCATATTTAAGACTATATAATTTGGTAAATTTAGTCTCTATTTTATTACATTATTTGTTTATGGAAAGATTAATATACTTATTTTTCAATTAAAGATGTATGATAAAATATTTCAAGATTATCAGGTGTTTAGCAGCATTTTGTTTTCTCATTTCATTTTTGTCACTTAGATTAAGCTTTATAAACAATTTATGGTATTATTAAATCCCTATTCAATTTTGGGAATATTGGTTAGGGCAGTATTGGATAAGGATTTAATAAACACTAACATTTGGCATTTCTTAAGTAGTAAAGGTTACACAAGTTGGCATAAAGGTGGTGATAAAATAAATTCAATGTCATCACTGTGACTCCATCTACACAATAAATGGTAGAAATTTGAAATACCTTCATAATTGAATAGATAATTAAGAGGTAGGTCATGGATTTTTACATGCTCCTACTGAAGAGCACTGTTTAAGCACAAAATGCATTACAAAAGTTATTTAACTTTGTCAAATATCTTTATTCATATGTTTCAATATATGTGTAGTGCACTGGACATTTTAAGTATATTTAAAACAGATTAAATATGTATTCATAAAATACTAACAACTTACTGACATGTAAAAAAAAATAAACATTATATTGTTGTGTTTAATTTCAAAGCAGAATTTTGTTTTCTAAAAAAAAATATTTTTTCAGTCAATTTAAAAAAAAATGTTTATAAACATTCTTTTTTATTATTATTATTATTATTATTATTATTATTATTATTATTATTATTATTATTATTATTATTATTATTATTATTATTATTATTATTATTATTATTATTATTATTATTATTATTATTATTATTATTATTATTATTATTATTATTATTATTATTATTATTATTATTATTATTATTATTATTATTATTATTATTATTATTATTATTATTATTATTATTATTATTATTATTATTATTATTATTATTATTATTGTTTTAAAGGTAACTTTATTCAAAAACAAGTGGTTACATTGGTTGTTGATTCAACATAGTGTTATACATAGGTTTACACAGTTATTACATTACAGTCTGTACGTTTGATTAGAGTCTCTTTGCACTTAAAAATTGTCTTTTTAGAACTTAGATAGTGGCTTTCACAATGTTTTAGATTTTTCAACACTTTATGAAATATTTATTGTCCAAGTTTATGTACAATATAAATCAATGATCATGGTTTCAGTAATTTTTCCATGTTCTTGCAACACTGAATTTCATGTTTGCCTCTGTCCTTTTCTATTATATCCTTTATTATAAAGTGGCCTGAATTTTAAAAAGAGACCATGTTGCTGCAAAGATATTAGGTGGTGCAATGATACTGTCTCTTTCTTTTATTTTTTGCAATTTGTTCTTATAGGTGTTAGGGTGCCTTCTTGTGTTGTTGCCCAGTGTAAAAGTGCATCTGGTACACCAGAATGCATATAGGCTGAAAGTGGCTGCCCTAATGGTGGGTATTCCATTATTTTTGAATGTTTGTAGAATCTCATCTATTGTTGTTCCATTTTTCCTATATCCGCCAACCATCATCTGTCTTACTTTTTCAAGTCCTGAACAATTACGTATGAAATGGTCCTGTGTTTCCTCATCCCTGTGACACAGCATACACAAGGGATCTATATTTATATAGAATCTTCTGTATCTAATAAAATGACTTGTAGGTAGTGCTTTCAAATTGACTTTAATTATGAAATCGTAAAATTTTGGTTCCAGGTATCATTTCCTACATTTTTTAAGTAATTGGCTGTTATCAATTCCCAATACAGATATTTGGTTATTCTCAGATTGTTTTTGTGTTAGGAAATCATGTATTTGCCAATAAGTATATTTTATTGGACTTTTCAGCGTTACTTTGTTTTTGATGCTCTCAATGCTTTCAAGCAACGTAAAGATATAATTGTTTGTGGGTGGTGGACGATCTGTGGGTATGATTTCCAGTATTGGTTCAATATCTGGAAATCTTTTGACTATGGCTATTAGCAGATTTATTGTTTTTTGTGTCTGAAACACTGATATTGAGTGAAGTCCCAGACCATTCCATTTTGTTGGTTGGTTGAGTTGCTTTATTGAAATGGCAACTACTTTCCTGTTCCATAGTAGTTTGCTACAAAATGAATTAATTGAGGCTATAAATGGTTTTGTGAAACTAATTATTGGTAAATAGTAGCTTATTTTTGACATTATGAGTTGATTGAATAATGATATTTTTGCGTATATTGATAGATATGATCTGGATAATGATTCTATGATTCTTTCTGCATCCACTTTGAGTTTGTTTTGTATTGTTGTTCTCATTTGATTCATTCCCAGATAAAATGGAAAACCTAGAAAACTGCTGGGCTTTCCTTGATAAATTTGTTTGTTTACTTTCCCTGTAAAAATTGTCCAAGCAGCTGACTTATTGATATTGATTTTAAGTTTGAATTTTTTTGTATATTCTTCTATGATGTTTTGTAGTGCGTGTAGTTGCTTTTTTGATGCTAAGAATATTGTGATATCATCCATATAAGCTATACAAGGAATGTATCTTTTTGTATTTGGTATTAACACTCCCTGTATTTTTTTTCAATTTCTTCCAATAAGGGGTTTATGTAGAATGTGAACAGCAGTGTACTCAGTGGTGACCCTTGTGGTATTGATTGAGTGGGATAGAATGATGATGATGTTCTTCCATTAAGTGTGATATGTACTTCTCTGTTTAAAAGTAGGTTGGCTATTGCATATAATATTGATCGTGGTATTTGTGTTTCCTTTAGTTGGTTTAGTAAGATTTTTATTGGTACCGAGTCGAAAGCACTTTCAAAATCTAGTTGTACTGCAATTGGAGCATATTTCTTCTTCTTAATTACTGAGTTAATTATAGTTTTAAAGATTAGTGCTGCCTGACCTGTGGATGAGCCTTTCTTTGCATACTGATGTTGTGATATTTTTGTCAGTATAAATGGTTCAATTTTCACCTTTATTACTTTTTTTAGCAGTTTAATTCCTAAAGGCTCCATTGAGATAGGTCTTAAGTTGGTGATCTTGGTAATAGGTTCTTGTTTTTTCATAAATGGTACCATTGATATCTTGTATAATCCCTGTATGCTATAAATATTTTGTGATATTTGATTTGCCAATTGACACAGGTATGTATTTGTAATTTGGCTAAGATGTGCAAGTACAAACTGTGGAATGCCTGGAGGTCCTGGATTATTATTATTATTATTATTATTATTATTATTATTATTAATTATTATTATTATTATTATTATTATTATTATTATTATTATTATTATTATTATTATTATTATTATTATTATTATTATTATTATTATTATTATTATTATTACGTTTCAATAAAGGCTTTATTGATCTCAATGGTTTACATAAGTTTACATCTAGAAAATTTGAAATTTAACATACAATAAATAATATTAGGGTAAACACATATAAATGAATTTAGTGGTTACACTTTGTGGTTAATGGACTATAACAATATAAAAATTAAAAAAGCAAAAAATAATCAGAGTTCTAAAGTTTGAAGAGCTTATTTAGTTTTGTCCACATTTCACTTTGAATCTTAGTTGTATGATAGTTTTCTTTGCAGCATTCACAGCATTGATGGTTGTTTTAACAATGACCATGTTGCTGCATATAAGTGGGGGTTGGTTATTATTTTATCTCTATTTCGAATGTGTAGCAGTTTGTTGCTAAATGTAGCTGGGTGTCATCTGGTGTTATTGTCAATTAAGATAGTACATCAGGTGCACCAGTATGCATATAGAACAAATGTGGCTGCCCTAATGCTAGGTGTTGATCTTCCCTGAAAAGCAGCTATTATGTGACTAATGATTGTACCCGGTTTTCTGTAGGTGTTACACATCGTCTGTCATGTTTGATTAAGTGCTGCACATTGATAAATAAAGTGGTCCAATGTCTCTTCTGCTCGATGGCAGAGTCCACAGAAGGGGTCAATAGATATATACATTCTTTTATGATAAAGAAAGTGGGTTGTTGGCAAGGCAATGAGATTGATTTTCATGATAAAATCAAAGTATTTGGGCTCTAGAGCCCATTTTTATATTACTTGAGTAGTCTCTTGTTGTTAATTCCTAGCATAGGTTGTATAACATTAGTATCTGCTTTTCTCTTTATTAAACCATAAATATTCCAGTATGAATACTTATGCAGATACTGTTCTGGAATCTTGTCTGTGGTTTTGCATTGGTATATAATGTTGGTGAAAAAGAAACCTTTTGGAGGTGGTCTATCTGTTGGAGTAACTTCTAGCAAGTGGTTAATTTTTGGGTATTTGGCAAGTATTGTGATTATTGAGTTCCTTAACTTTTGTAGATGAAAAATATTGATGTTGTGCAAGCCAAGTCCATTTTTTATTAGGGGTTGGCTAAGTTTTTTTGTGGAAATTGCTACTGTTTTTCTGGCCAAAAGTAGTTTATTATATATGGTTTTAATTTTTGAAATGAACCCCTTTGAGAATGAAATAACCGGTACATAGTAAGTTATTTTGGTTATGATAAGCTGGTTAATTAACTGTACTTTGGAATATAGTGAAAGATATGCCTTGGACAAGGAGTTTATAATTTTTGTGGCTTCTTCTTTAAGTTTATTTTGGATATGGCATCTCATTCCTGTAATTCCCATATGAAATGGGAACCCAAGGAAAGAGTTTGGTTTTGATTTGTAAATTGATGTACATGGTTTACCAGTGTATAGTGACCAGGCTGTGGTTTTTGCTGGATTAAATGTTAATTCATATTTTTGTGAATATTCTTGTAATATCTTTTGGAGTTGTGGTATTTGTTTTTTTTTATGTTAGGAATATGGTAACATCATCCATATAGGCAATGCAGGTAGTGTGCTGTGTCGTGTCTGGTATCTCGATCCCAGTAAATGCATTTTGTATGCTTTTAATAAGGGGATTGATGTAAAATATAAACAATAGTGTACTAAGAGGGGATCCTTGGGATATAGATTTGGTGGGTGTGAAAGATGGTGAGTTTCTTCCATTTAAAATTATATGGATCTCTCTGTTCAGAAGCAGGTTAGCAATTATATATAGATGTGTTGTTGTTGTTGTTGTTGTTATTATTATTATTATTATTATTATTATTATTATTATTATTATTATTATTATTATTATTATTATTATTATTATTATTATTATTATTATTATTATTATTATTATTATTATTATTATTATTATTATAATGGTGATGATAATGGTGATGATGTTTCAAAGCAAACTTTACTGAGTATCATCAATTGGTTACATTAAATAAGATTACACTAGGATTGCACATACTTTTAAAAAAATTCTTTTTAATATTAGTTGAGTCCTTGATTCCGAAAGTTACCTGTTCAACCAAATAAAAGATACTCATTGCTATCTATGATTGACCATCAATGGAGTTGCATTAGCTGATCTCATTTTTTTAATTTATTTTTTTAAAAATACTAATTTTTAAGTCCTTTTAATGCTGAGTACATTTTGAAGAGAGACCATGTTGCAGTGAAAATGCCTGGTGCTATAAAAATACTATCTCTATTCTTGAGATTTTTAGTTTGTTGTAATAGGTGTTTGCTTGAATTGTTTCCAAATGTGAATGTGCAACTGATGCACCAGTATTTGCATAAGCTGAAGATAGCTGCATGTATTATAGGTGTTACTATTTTTTGTATGCATCTAGTATGTTATCTATTGTAGTACTCTTTTGTCTACAGTTCTGCATCATTAGTCATACATTTTTAGGGCTAGACAATCATATAGGAAGTGGATTTACATTTCTTCCTCTCTGTAACATAGCATATATAATGGATCAATATTTGTGTAAAATCTTTTGTACTGAATAAAATGTATTATTGGTATGGCATTCAGGTTAAGTTTGATAATAAAATCAAAACATTTTGTTTCCAAGTACAATTTTTTGATGTTGCTTAATAGTTGGCTATTATTTATTTTCAGTACCGTGGGGTGTTTATTCATTGCTTGGTCTGGAAAAGTAGATTTTTGTATTTGCCAATATATGCATTTATTTGTGTTTTTTAGTGTTATATTCTTCCTTATGGGTTCACATATTACAACCACAGTAGAGATGTAGTTATGTGTGTGGGGGGGAGGTCAATTTGGTGTAATTTCTATTTATTATTTATATTTCTGGAAAATATCTAAATATGGCTATAAGCAGGTTTACTGTAATTTGGGTGTGAAACACTGATATTGGATGTAATCCAAGACCATTCCATTTGTAGGGCAGTTTAGTTGTTTTCTTGAGATGGCTATTTTCTTTTTCATAGTAGCGTTTTTCATAATGAGTTAATTGCTGTAATAAATGATTTTGTGAAATTTATTATTGGAAGATAGTGGGTAATTTTTGTCATAATAAGGTGATTATGTAATGCTACTATTGAGTAGATTGAGCGATAGGATTTGAAGAGTGATTCGGTGATTCTTTCTGCTTCAGTTTTAAGTTTGTTTTGTATTTTTTTTATTTGATTCATACCTAAGTGGAAATGGAAACCTAGAAACAAAACTAGGTTTTTCTTGATATATCTGTGTATTTAATTTACCAGTAAAAATTGCCCATGCATCTGATTTATTGGTGTTGATTTTTAGCCTAAATTTGTGTGTGAAATTGGAATTCCTTGGATTTTTTTTTTAATTTGCTTTAGCAAGGGGTTTAAATATAATGTAAATTAAAGTGTACTGAGTGGAGATCCTTCTGGGATTGATTGGCTGAGGCAGAAAGATAATGAAGGTCTCCCACTGAGTGTGATGTGAATTTCTCTGTTTAATACCAGATTGGCAGTTGTATATAAGATTGTGCAAGGTATTTTCTGTTTAACAATGTCTGATTGGTATTGAACCAAATACATTTTCAAAATCTAACTGAACAACCATTGGGAAAAATTTTTGCCTTTTAATTACTGAGTTAATGATTGTTTTGTATATTAGTGCTACTTGACCTCTTGGTAAGCTCTTTTGTGCATACTGCTGTTGTGATAATAGTAGCATTATATGTGGTTAATTTTTTTTTTAAATCTTCATCCAGAATTTTTATTTCCAAAGATTCCTTTGAAATTGCCTACAGATTAGAAACTGTGGTAATTAGTGCTTGTTTTTAATGAAACTATTCAAACCCAATATAGCCCTTGTATATTGTATAGCTTTTGTGATGATTTATTTGCATTCTGGTACAGGTATGTATTTTTAAATCAGCTGAGATGTGGCAATACAAATTGTGGAATTTCTGTTAGTCTTAGGTGGCATTTATCTGGGATTGATGCTACTATAAGTGCAAAATTTGAGATTTCAAAAGGTGTCTCTGCTTCTGGTTTTCAAAAAAAATTTCCAGAGGTATAAATTGATTATGCTTTGTTAATTTTTCTCTGAAGTGCTGATTGTATAGTGTTGTGTCCAGCTGTGATTTTACCATCCCATTCTAATCTCATGGGAATCTATTTGTGGATGGATAGCTCAATGGTCAGCCAATGTATTCATGGTTCCATGTGTGTTATTGTGATAGACAAATTCTTTTATTTTGGTTGCTAGATATTGCTTTTGTTTAATGCATGTTTGATTATATAACCATGCCAGCTTTATTATATTTGCCTGATTGCTTGTGTATAATTCATTTGCTAACTTGATTAGTTTAGAGAACAAATTTATTTTTGAGTAATATAATTGATATTAAATTAGAGGATGTGTGTATATGCTATGTATTTGGAAACTGGATCAAGTTGCATCTGATTGAGCTTATTTATAATGATGTGTGTTTCTGAGTAGAGGATCTCTGGAATGTTGTTGGTAGGAGTATCCATATTGTCTTTTGTATGTTAGTGACTCTGTTGTGGTGTTTAATTTTTTTTTATTTGCACTGAGTGATCAGAAAACAGGGAGAAGAGATACTTACCTCTATTAAAAGATGTAATATTGGCAAATAGAACATTAAATCTATGAGTATGTCATGGTGATTATTATAAAACGTTACTGAGTTTAGAAGAGAATCATAAGTGGTATTGCAAGTTGATTTATCTATTTTGCAACAAACTTTTGGTAAATCATATTAAAATCCACTGCAAGGGTGGTATAGGGATTGGATGCTAAAAGAGAGTTAATTAAAATTATTCTGTTCATTACAATAGTACTGGGGGGGGGGGGTTTATACAAATATAATGTTAATTGAAAAACTTCTCTGATTAAATGTAGTTATCAGAAAATTACAGTCTATGAAAATTATTTTAAATGATGAGAAAGGGAATTCTTGGTTGATAAATATACCTGTCCCACTTAATCGTGCTGATGTATCACTCAAGCATATGTAAAAAACAAGCTTATTCATATATGTAGCTGGGTTAATATGGGATTTGTTATATATTTTTGTTTCTATTACATCCAATATTCTGGTTGCACTGTCTGTGTCCATTTATTAATTTGTTGTATTTTTTGTAAGGTTCAAGCCTAGGACATTAAGTGCCGCTATTTTTATTTTTATGTTTGTTAATGTCATGGAAGGGAGGATTTGCGCAATTATTATTATTATTATTATTATTATTATTATTATTATTATTATTATTATTATTATTATTATTATTATTATTATTATTATTATTATTATTATTATTATTATTATTATTATTATTATTATTATTATTATTTACAATATATAATATTTAACATTTGTAAATTAAAACAATTTGAAATGCCTCATTACAGGATAAACCTTTTTCTAACACTCCTATATAGCATAGACAACTACTATATTGTTGAAATTTTATCCCTTTTAACATTTAAGAATGACTAAATATCCATTTATAGAACAGTAATTTAAAAATTAAAAATAATCTTAAATCTTTTGTTCATGTTTCATCTAGGTAGAACCCTAGGTTATAAAAATAATAGTTATTCTATACCATGAGACATTTTATTTGAGTCCTGCATTTATAAAGAATATTAAACATATTTGAAAATATACGAAATAACATACTTGCAGTAGCTTTGTTTCTGTGTATAAACACATCAATGCAGTTCATGATACATATTCCGACTCTTTTATGTTAATAATTATTATTAAAAGGGATTTATTAAAAATAATTAGGAAAGAGCTAATGGTTGCAAATTAAAATAAAAAGTAAAAGGAATGGGCATGTACTGTTTTGGCAACGAAAAACCTCTAAATGTAGGTGATATTGTAAATGTAAGAGCAAGATATAATGTTATCCACACTAATTCAGTTACACATTAATTTGGTGAAGAGGCAGGAAGAAAATAAATGAGAAAAAAGCAATTGAAAGTAAATATAAACATATTTATTTAATGATAAATTAAAATAAGAAGGGTAGTTAAAAAAAAGATAAATTTAACAAAACCTATAATTCAAGTTGACAAAATGAGAAAGATAATGAGTTGATAAATTTGTAAAAGAAATTATACATACCAGAAAAGGAATTCGTATTAAAAGTATAAATAGATTTTAATTAGCTTATTTATTAATACATCGCTATAATTTTTATTTTACCATTGTAAATTAATACTGTAATAAAAGTTTAAAAGTATATAACTGTTTTGAAAATGTTATAATTTCTAGCGTAAAAAGTTAATAATAATTATCATTACGATATTTATCGGGGATGGGGGTGATGTCATAATTATATATGCAGTAACTCTGACACCGTCACAATAAATTGTGGCAATCTTATACATTAACTAAAGAGAAAATGAAAAACAGCTTAAATATTCGAGAGAAGATTGTAGATGTGATTAATTATATATTCTAATTCAATAATGGAAGGATGAAAACTAATTGCTGAGATTCTAAAAAGTTCTAAATAAATTAAACAAATAACCCGAATATGTTTAGAATATGCTTATAAATTTTAAACAAGACATACAAAGTTTTGCAGTTTGTTGAATAGAAAAAAAAAATATCAAAATAATACCAGGTCAATAATAATTCTTATAAAGAGTACAAACATTTAAGGTCTAAATAAGGGCTCTGCAGAGACAACAGAAACATGAAAAGTGTAAATATATATAAACTTTCCATATGAAAAAGATTATTAATGAAAACAAAGAGAAAAAGAATAATAAATGGATGAAATCTATAGAGGTCATACTCACGAGACTAAACTAGTGTAGCATGATGATTAGAGAAACCTATAAAATGTACAAGAACTATGAAGTGATTTTAGAATAGATTTCCACCAAAAAATAAACATTATGAATTGGATCTGCAGAGCTGCAGTCATTCATTCGCAATTGATTGAAAAAAAACCCCACTGATCTGAGAGTCTAAATATAATAAAATATTAAAAGTATAATAAGTGTTAAGTATGAGAAATATAAATAGACTATTCATTATTAACAAAAACAAGATAAATAAAAATGAAATAGGCATTAAAATAATAGAGGAGAAGATTATACATGTTAGGGATGAAATGACACAGAACTTCAAAAATATAATAAATTAACATATTATTGATATTTTTTAAAAACCAAAGGAAAAGGGGTATGTGTGAAAGGATTTGTTAATAATTACAATGATATTTATGTTTTGGCAGTGGGCACTAAAGAAAGAAAACAAGACAAAAAAGAGTGTAGTTGATTACAAAGCTGGAAGAAAGAACTTATTTTTAAAATAATTCTTTATTTATTCATGATATTTGTTTGACTATTAAAAGTATGTGATATAAACCAACCCTAGATGCATTTTTATAGGTAAATATGTGATTTTCATATTTCCAAAAATATATATCCTGAGCAATTATACAGTGCCATTGTTTATAAAATACATATAAATCATGAAACATCACAGTAATTTAAATAAAATATGTTGTGACCATCATCTTACTAAACGATTGAAATAAGATTTCTGCTATTGACTTTTATCGCTCATTAAACTAGATGATACAAAGCAGATATATTTTGCAAATATTTGTCAGTAGGCTTGATAATATTGTCAAACTAATTACATAAATTATTTTGTTATTGTGATTAATAAAATATAGGTAAAATTGCATAATTATAGACTTTGTATCATTCTCTAAACACAATGTGGATAAAAAGCAAAAAATTCAGAAGTCATGAGTCGGAAAATTAGAAAAATGAATTAAAAGTTTTGGAGATGTTTGCAAAGTTGATGTGTGATAGGTGTTTCTTTTTGTAAAATAACGTTGACAATGATATGTTATAAAAAGAAATTAAAGATAATACTAATATTGATTCATTCATGGAGAAATCATTGAAATCATTAAATATACATTTTAATGCATTATAGATGCTGATTCCTTATCAAAAAACATCCATTATTTTTTAAAACAGAACCAAAAATGCATATTCCAAAATGCATTAAATTGAATATTATTAAATTTTCTATTCATTATGGAATGTATGTCTTTAATGATTGTGTTTCATTCATTTTATTTTTTTTCTGTTATTATGTTCAGATCAAATAATCCGAATTTCTTTAGGCATATAGCATGACTAAATATACTTTTGTATTCTAAAAGTATCAATGATATAATATCTATTTTAGCATTGTTATATACAAATTAATTAAATGTCATATAAATATGTAATCTTAATGTTATTAATTTATGCCCTTTATATAAATTTATAAAAAAAATACAAATTTATATATGACAGTAATGAAAAATCATTTTACTTTTTACAGCACTCATATTTCTGTAATAAAACTTAACATCATCAGCTGCTTTGGAAACCAGCTGAGATACTTGGAACACTCAATTTGATATTAAAGTTTAAATATGATTTAAAATTGTAATTTAACAAAATCCTCCTTTGTATCAGCTTAATGTTAATTGAGAAGGCTAAATCTAAAATCTAACTTATTTTAAAATAACTTTGCCTTCAAGTAAACATTTTAAATAAGTAAAAATTAGTTGATTAAATCCATAAAGTATAAAATCTATTAATGCTATTTATTTATGCTTTTTTTAAAAAAAATTATAAAAAAATTATGGTCTTATAAAGAGGAAGCTTGATAAAAAAAATCAATACTCTCTTGTAAGATATATATTTATTGTTATCTATCAAACTTGATATATTTAGTCTCTTGGGACACAAATTGAGATCACATTAAACATTGTAATTTAATTTTATTTAAGTAAACTCACAATGCTCAATTTTTATTAGAGATGTAATATGAATGGACAGTCAATTTAATTGTAAAGCCTCCATTGTACACACACGCACACAGATATATATAATATTATGATTCGATGTCTGTATTTTTAAAGCAATATACGTAATTATATAACTGAATATTTGTAAATACAGTAACTAAATAATTAAAAAAATTTTATCCACTTAGGAGCGCTTTCGATTATCCCAGTAATCTGTGTCAACTAAAGCTTTGAAATGTTAACTTTCCCACAATTCTGTGATCTTAACATTTGCTGCTTGCCTGTTAATTAAGTCATGTTTATATTTGTACTTAATTAACAGTCAAGCAGCAAATGTTAAAATCATGGAATTGTGGGAAAGTTAGCATTTCAAAGCTTTAGTTGACACAGATTACTGGGATAATCGAAAGTTCTCCTAAGTGGATAATTTTTTTTTAATTATTTAGTTACTGTATTTACAAATATTCAATTATATAATTACACACACACACATATATATAATATTTTTAATAAATGCTTAGATGAAAATATTTAATATGTGATGTTTTTCATTCATAAATATTTAATATTAAAGAACTGTTTCTAGAATAGTAGTCAATCACGTTTATCTGCCCAAGGTAAGAAAGAAACTAAACTGCGACCATTAGTGCAATGAGAAGGAATTCTTTTTTTTGTTGTTACTCTATAGTGATTTGCCTTTATATTAGCCCATAATAAAGTAAGATTTTAAGAAATTAAAATATCCAATATTAATTCTTGCATGTTTGATATCAATTTAAAATAAGCAAACATACTGTTTTCAGTATTTTCATTTTACGATTTAGCAACACCAACTCTTAGTTCATGGCAAAACAACATAATGCTTAAATTTCATTTTTTAACATTTAAATTCCTAACCTAAGACTGGGCAGATTTCAAAGCATAAAATGAATAAAAACAGTATAATGCAAATATACATTATAATTATAGTTGTAATTTGTAATAGTTATAATATACAAAATATTAGACTACATTAACTATTGAATGGTTACATTTCACAGGAATTTATGTTTACAGTCTGCTAATGATTGTTGTTAAAATCTGTAAAATCATCATGCTAGATAGTCTATGCCATGTTATTTTCATTATGTCAAGCTCATTAAGTTTAACCTAGAATGGCTACAACTGGTATATGAAGCTGCTATAAATATTAAAATACTTTAATTTTATACAAGTTTATAAATAAACAGATGTCCATTCCAATTTAGAAATATCATCCTACTTGAAATTTAGATCATGACCCTTTCATGTTTAGGGAAACTTCATCTTTTGCAAAGTATTGCTATTTTAATTCTATTTCTTCAGATTTCACAATATTTATTTACTCTTACTAGTACTTAAATTAATAAAAGACAAAAAATATATTAACAAAACAAATCATTCTTTTGCTGAAAAAGATCAATTATATACCTCAGTCGTCCATAATTATAAATACAAATAAGTTTACTTCCCTTTTATTTGCATCAATAGCTATTTTATTTACTTTAAAAATCACGTTTTTTTTTTTTTTTTTTACTAAAAAAAGAAAGTAATCACGTCATATCAATTGTCTCTCGTTATAAAAAAATGTAGGTTTATTTCTTTTTTATTCCTATCAATGATTAATTTTATTTATATAAAAAATGTAGTTCTTTTATTAAAAGAGGCAAGCTATCAAGTGATATATAGTTGTCAGTAGGTATAAAGAAAATTTGATTTACTTCTTTTTTCTTTGTATCGATAGTTATTTTTATTTTTCATATAATTATTATAATATGTATTTCAAGTAATGTTTATAATTCAAAAAATTAAATGTGGAACCACAAAAATATTTTTTTTCTTTTGAATGGTATGAGATATCAGCTGTAGAGGAAGTAAAACAATATTAGTTGTAGCAATTGTGAATTTAATATTGACTATTTTAGTTGATTATAATCTTAAACTTTGTTAGGATAATTAATTAATTTATTTTCAAATTAGCTTTGAGTACCTTTGGTATATATTTATGTTTACAGAGTTAAACTGATGACTTTAATTAACTAAAATCTTAAAACTTACATTGATAATTAATTTATATATTATTTTTAGTTTAACTATGAGTGTCTTTGGTTTATATGTATGATTATAGAGTTTAATATAAATAATAAGAAACATAAACTTACTATAGGAAGGATAGAAATAATTAAAAAAGCAAAAAAAAAACAAACAAAAATAAAGCACAATTACTTCTGTGAAAAAGTAATTATCTTTTGTATATACATATATACAAAACTATGTCAAAACCTAAAGTTATATAACAACAGAGTTTAAAGAGAGCGCGGTTCGTTTCTTTCTCATGACAGCTCATAACTCAGTGTGAGGTGGTTACTTTCGTTTCAATTACGGATAAAAAAGTTATGATTATTTGTTATATGTACATACAAATATTGTAATATTACATATACATCACATATAAGTGCTTATATTATAACAAAGTAAAGTATATAGGTTTTTTTTTTATAAATATTAAAAACTACCAAATTAAACTATGATTTTTTTATATTTATATCATATCACGTGAATCTAAACTCTTAATTTTAATTCTATTAATTTTTAAAATTAAGTGAATTATTTTATATATTTACATAAAATATGCCAAAAAAATTAATTTTTGTGTTTACAGTTTTGAGAAGATATTGCAATAAAGCAAACATACACTAGAATATTGAGTAATGTATCCATCAGAATCTATACTTCTGCTCACGCTTGTAAATATTAAATTATATAAAATGGCCAGACTTTGAGACTCATAATAGATTTTAGTGGGGCATATTACTATAAGAATGATAAGAAAGTAGAAGATTTGTTAAGTGAGAACATTGGATTTGGTAATTAAGCAATAAAATCTTTCTTCAAATGTGTTGATTAAATTGAAAAAAAAATAATAATAATAAAAACCATGTTTTAACATCATTGAATATAAAAATCTTTATGGTTCAGTTACATTTTGCAGCAAATCAACTACAATCCAAACAAAAATGATTTTATAATAGAAGTATTACAATGGATTGATAAGGATATAGTAACACCAATCAAATCAAAAGTTTATAAAATGGAATGCAGATAGTATGTGGGGCTTCCACTAAATGGAATAATTTATAGTATTAGACTCAACATTTGAGAATACTATTATTTCCAAATATTTGATTCTTTCTGTAGTGAGATTTATATGTGATATGTTGATGATGTTTTTAAATGTGCATCTGAAACCCATGTTAATAATATATGTCTGGAGGTTGAAAATTTATCACCTATGCAATGGACCATAGAAATGGAATATAAAAATATTTGTATCATTTTTTTAGACTTATACATCCAAAAAAACAATTAAAAGCTCAATTTTAAATTAAATGTTAAACCTATTCATATGAGAGGAGTTATTCATCCCAAATCAAGAGTCTCTATAGAACATAAATCTGCAAGTTTGAAATGTTTCTTGTACAGAAACAGAAATTTATGCAAGTATGAAGCTTATGGGAAGATGCTTATATCAATGATCTCAAAATGTCAGATATAATTGAAATATGCTAATAAGAACAATTAACAAATACTACAATAGGTTAAATAAAAATAAAATTACACATAATTTGCCAATTACATGGATAAGTCTTCCATACATCCCTAAATTTGCCAAAAAACCCTAAGGAATGAATGTGCTGACACTTATAGGATCAGTTTTAGATCACCTCTATCATTAAATAACTTATTAAATAATTCAAAAGACAAAATCCAATCAAAGCATGCTTTTCAAGTAGTTTGCAAAATTACATGCTTCCAAGATCATGAGTTTGCTACGAGTCATACATTCAGTTCTACTAAATGTGAGGAAAGTTTGTGCCAAAAGAGACAATAGAAACAAAATACAAAGAAGCATGAGTAATTGTAAAGAATTCAAATGTAGTCAGCAGAAAAGATTCATGTATTTCAATGTTGAAAAAAAATAAAATATTTGTCAAGCATTGGTGGTCGAGAGGTCTTTGACAGCTGTTTTACAATCAGTTATCCCAGCTTAGTGGGTTCACCTCCTGGCTGATGCTATGACACATAAGAAAAAAAATGAAATATTTAAATGCCTTATTTACATAATCAATTTTCAACTGTTCAACAAAAAAGTGCTATGATCTGGAAATAGTCTGCCTCAAATATAGTTAATGCAATATAAGTTTTGAATATTAACTATTACCTTTTTTTAATACTTGATTATAATGAGTTTATAATAATTTTATTGTTTTACATGTTATATTATGAATACAACATTGCAAAAAAAAATAATTTAAATTACATAAATTTAAACTGTGCATTTAAAGTTCAATTAAATAAATAACATTGATTCAGGTGTGTGGGAGGGGGTGATGGAATTGTGTTATAATTATTATTTCCATTAATAATACCTTTATATTTAATTTCATTCTTTGCAAAACAAATATTTATCTTTATAATAATATATAGCTAATTCATTTAATTAATAACATTCTATTTTAACAAATATACATTTAATTTTATCACATGAAGAAAACATCTGCAAAATATAAATGAGTTTTAAAAATGCATAGCTTAACTAGCACTTATGACTCTTCCCAAGTAACATTATGTCTTGTGATTATGATTCTTGCTCAGTATTTAACATCAAATTATTAAAATTTAAGCTAAAGCCCCCAAACTGTTTATATATCATAATGGCACAACATTATCCAGATAAACATATCCTAATGCTTATTGGTAATCATTTATTAGGGTAGAAATTATATCATTTTTAGTGTAAATATATATTTGAAACTTTAATTAAATATTGATACACTAATTAATTACTAAACACAAGCATATGTGATAGATAATTAGATATGTTACAAATAATGTAACAATTTTAGTAAGTTTTTTTAAGCATCAATGCTTGATTTATCACTGCATAACAAATAGGAGAATAAATAAAAGAAGTTATTGATATAAAAAGTGACAATATATGTAAAGTCATTTAAATGATTTTTTAGCACTCTGGCTTGTGAATTGTCATGGTAACTTTTTTAGACTTGGTTGTTCTGCATATAATTGTAGACGTGTGTGTGTGTAAATACAAATGCGTGTTGAATCACTTTAATATCACATGACCATCATTTCTAATGCTGATACAATCTGTTACCACAGTAATAATTTCCTCCACATAGTATTGCAAACTAATGCAAGGCATAGTTAGCAATGAATAATGGAATGTTAGTGCATAAAATCACTATCTAGTATGTACTCATCCAATACACCTTGACAAATTTCTAGCTTATGACTTTCATCAGTGAGGAGTCTTGTATTTGAGAACATGGCAGTTAGATCTTTGAATCTAATGCATTCCTCCAGCAGATATCTTTGACATTTTTGTTAATGATAATTTTATGCTACCAAACTAAGAACAAAATATTTTTAATCCAAGCTAATTTGCTTATATAATCAGACAGATCTCAATTACAATTATTAAAAAAAAATGACACTAAAATGTATAGTTCTGAACTGGATTCAGATCTGTATGACTATATAAGTGAATCAGTTTGTATTGAAAACATTATTGGGTTTTCAGGTTGAGTTCATAACATTATAGTTAACAAAAATCTAAAAGATGAATGTTGTAGAGATGGATTAGATACAAACATGCAGGTGCAGTGTGCTCATATCAAAGACTCCTCATTCATCAAAATGATAATCTAGAAATTAGTCATGGGATATTGAATGAGTTGGGACTAAATAGGGATTTTAATAAACTAAACTTCTACTATTCACTGATTATTATTGTTTGTATTATGTGGCGATATTATATGGGAATGTTGTAAATGTGTGTTGCTAATGAATATTTAATTAAAATAAGTTTTCAAAAATTCAAGTCTTTATCAACTTTTAATTTAATCAACACATTTGAAGGAAGATTTTATTGCATATTTACTAAATGCAATGTCCTCAATTAACATATCTGCCATTTTCTTTGCATCTAACAAACTAATGAAAGCATTAACAGATAAATTTAACATAACATTTAGAACTCCACCTAATTCTAATAGATTGATTAACAACTCTTAAAGACCACATTGATCGATGGTTCACCCCACACATGGTGTACTCCATTGCCTGCCCTCAGGCCAGATACCATGCTATATATTATAGTGAAATGAAAGCTACAGCATCTTTATACATATAACAGAGCTCAGAAGAACAGCAACATAAACACTGTATTTTTGGAGCATGCTAAACAATCTGGACACAACGTCACACCTGTCAATCCCATAATATTGTGCTCAGAATCAAATGATCACAAAAGAAAAATAAAGGAAGCATTTTACATTAATGGGAACATCCATGCTATTAATAGGAAAGACACTTGCTTCGAAATCTCAAAGAAATGGGCTATGTAATACTAGCTTATTTGAATATTTGCGTATATTTTACTATACATATTATGAAGGCTATGAATATGAGGCATGGATCCTCAAAAACGTTAAGCTGATAAACTTTAATATTAATTTATATTTTCTTCTCTACTAACAATTATAAATAAGTGTTTTTTTTGTTTGCATCCTTATAGTAAAATGCCCCACTAAAATCTATTATGAGTCTCAGAGGCTGGCCATCTTTGTGCAATTTAATATTTGCAAGCATACACAGAGGTGTACATGCTGTAGGATACATTACTCGATATTGTAGTATATGTATATTTTATTGAAGTATCTTCTCAAAATTGTAAACAAATTTATTTGTGGCATATTTTATGTGAATTTATAAAATAACTCAACTCCATAGTCTTTATATATAACAATAAAAATGAAATTACATTTGAAGCATTTTAATTCACTTAATTTTATAATTAATACAAATAAAATTAAATGTTTATCTTCATGCAATATGATGATCATCATCAACAATTATCAGTACTGCAGGATGAAGGTCTTTCCAAGTTCAATCCATCTTCTCTGATCTTTAGCTTCTTTTCTCCACATCACCACTGCACACTTTCTTATTTCATCCATCCATCTCACATGTGGTCTTTTTCTGGGTCTTTTACAAACTCTTGGAATCCAGTTTAAAATTGCAATATGATATAAATATAAATATTACATTTTAGTTTAATTGTTTAATTATTTTTAGTAATTTTTAATATGTATAAATATGTATATACTTTATTTAGTTATGATATAGGTACTTATATGTGGTCTGTTTTTAATATTTCCAAGGAAGACTGTTATATAATCAAAACTGTTAGCCAATTTTGAAAGATTGAACTAATATAATATTGTTTTGCATTATATAAAATGCATAGAATAGTGTCTTAGTATTGTTCCTTTATATTAGATTGTTTAATAAAAATAAAAAGTTGAATTTATATCTTAAGTTTCTTTGGGGGTCAATTTTATTTTTTTATTTATGAGGATCTGCTCTTCCACATAATCCAATGCAATGTGCATTTATTTTTGTCATACTGCTTTTTATTGAAAGTACATTTTAAAGAAAGCATCCACCACATATGTCAGGTATGCCCTTACAGTTCTTGGAAAGATAGTACAATGGAAGTGCAAGCATTGCACTTTTATGGCTGCAATTCATGCACTCTACTTTGAACACATTTTAGCAAAACATTTTGGTATACACATATGCATATACAATCTTATGTTTCGACTGTTCTGCAACCTTCTTCAGAAGTCAGTCAAAATGTAAGATTGTATACACATATATGTATTATAAAAGATTTTGCTAAAAAGTGTTCAATGTAGAGTGGATGAATTGCATTTATACTTAATATTACAGCAAAATAAAGGAAGAGATGAATTTGATAATTGTATTTTTGTTGACATGTTGTATCTTAAATTCTAATGTGCATTAAGTATCTGAATCACTGACTTTTATTTGTCATATTTTTGATTTATGGAAAAAAAAAACCTTACATTCTTAAAACAGAATATCATAAAATACTTGTTTTAGGCAAACACCAAATTTGGGGCTTATTTAAGCTCTCTAATTAGAAATCCCATAAATTATAACATTTTGATCTTTGTTGGTAAAAATGACAAAATATGTTTGAAATAATAGCACTTTCTTTTGTTACAATTTTATTTCATGATGATCATAAATGTATTACAACTGACATATAAATTTACAACAAAACTATTATATGTAAAAGTTTTGAAGATAACTTAAGAATGAAGTGCTTGATGGTAATGTAAGATTGAACAAAATAAAGATTAAATGAATGAATATATGACCCTAGCTTACAGTGTTAAATAATTCCCAGTTGCTTTTTTATTTAATTATTTAGAGTAGGAGTGTCCAACCATTTAGTATTTTCAAACCACATTTGGAAAAGAAGAGTTGTCTTGGGACTCCAACACACACACGTTTCTGAAAATTCACAAGCATAAACAAGATTTGAACATAATTTTCATAGTATCCACCCATATAAAACAAAAAAGTTCTTAAACAATAATCCAAATATTGGGAGAGCCTTATGCAATCATTGAGTGGGTTCCCAATAATATATAAAATGCATATAAATAATAAAACATTAATGTTTTTATATATATTTACTTATAAAAAAAATGAAACAAAACTAGTTGGATATTTGACTTTATATTTTAATGCTTATGTAGTTATTTTAATCACACTGTAACACATCATATTTTGAATACGTTTACAATTTTGCATTGGACCACATTCACATTCATTCTGGAATGCATGTTGGAAACCCCTGATTTAGAGTATGTTGATTCTGTGAGAAAAATTGAAAAGATGGTTATGTGAGTCTGTTTTGGAATTATTCAAGGATGTGAAATAAAATTATTTAATACTTATGTAAGCCTTTATTATCATTATCATTTTCTGTCATTATCTAAACTTTTTCAAAGATTAATCAATTAACATGGCATTTTTTTAGAATGCTTGAAAAAATGTTGAAGCTCTTTCAAAGTGTAATCCATTTTTTTGGTTCGTAGTCTTTCTTCTTTACATTATGTTAACAAATTTCTATTTTATCCATTCATCACATACATAGTCTTCTTCTACGTCTTTTGCAATTTATTGCATTGCAAGTATTACAAATGGTACAAATTTTGTAGCATGTTGTCATGGTAAAAACTAAGTAAATTTAACTTTTTATTACAATGGACAAATAAATTAGTCTTGATTGAGTACACACTGGCTTATCTTGTAGTGGTATGTTTAGACATATTAAAATTGTAATTGTTAAAAAGCACTGAAGAAAAAATGATTTATAGATGAAGTTATTATAGATCGTTCAATTTTGTCATAAATGTGACATACACTAACTTTTTAATTTGGGTAAAATTAAACACAATAAAAATTTCAATTTGGTAACTTTTTGCTTATGAAAGTCATAAATAATTATGAATTTGAAAAATAATGTGAAAAAAAGCTAAGAGGACATATTATAAGGTTACAAAATATTTCAAAAATTATCTTCTTATTAAATAACAGTTACACATTGGAATTTTACAGTGCAATCATCAGAGACCATCTGTTATCTAGCATATTTTGGACAGAATAAAATTGGCCAAATATAGGGTATACTTTTGTTGGCTGGTTCTATGGATAAGCACAAAAAGCCATCTTATTTTTTTAGCTACAGAAATAAAGACATAAGTTAGGTGTGAGAAAGAATACATTTCAGAAAATCCAAATTGCAATAATGATATGATTACTTATAACTTTCTCAGGATAACTGATTAAGGACCACTATATTGGGATTATTTCATCAATATCCAGATATATAATGTCTAAGAGAAATAGATTAGTTGCCAAAATATAATGTGAAGCCTTAAATTCCAGTTTGTTTTCTACTTTACCAAAAAGTGTGTTACCCAGCACTCAAAATTAAGGTGCTTTGATGCCTCATATCATCATACTAATCAGGTATGAAGAATAGCAAAAAATAGTAAATTGACATTCTGTGACATAAATAGATAATCCACACATGTATTTAGAGAGAACCATGTTAAAATAAGTGAACCCTTTTATTCATTAATAGTGAACTTTAATGTTTTAAAAGAGAAGTTGATTGCCAAAAGAGTTTGATAAATACTTATATTTAACTTATATATAATGTGTTTATTGTTAGTTATAAATGCAGTGATCCATCAATAAATGATATCAATACCCATTTATTTCAATCTGAAAAACAAATATTTATACATATACAGATACAATATTGTGCATAGAAACAAGACTTTACACAGGAGCTATAGAATTGATGACAGCTCCCCCTCCATCAACAAACATTTCAAAAGCATAGTCCACCTATGCTTTTAAAACATTTATTTATGGAAGAGTGCATCTTAATATTATAGAAAATGTGTGAAAACTAGTTGTTTTTTTTACAATATCATATATAATAATTTTCATTAAGGCTATTCAATACCTCACTGATTAAGTCCACAAATTCTATAAAACATTAATATTCACAAAATCTTTCAATTTACGAGTCAGCTTTACGCTCTCAAATCAAAATGCTTTAGTTTCTCCTATTTGTTTAGAAAGTAGGTTTAGATAAGAGAGACCACTCTTGTTTTTTAAATAAATCTTGCATTAAAGATTTACAGAGGTCTGTACTGTCATTTTTTCAGGCACATAGTCTTAAGGTTATAGCCTTAATAAATATTACTTTAAGTAACAAGTATGCACTTTATAAATATAATTATTAGAATATTATATATATATATATAATATTTGATTGAATACAATTATAATTTATATATTTGAAGTATAGATGTAAACATAAGGGAGATAAACATAGACTTTCAAACTCCCATAAGCTGTCCATTCTAAATCATACAATTGATACACATGATTACACAGATGTAAAAAGATAAATGATCTCCAATATACATATTTCATGCTGAACCAGCACTCATCTGTTGGTCCAGATCATCATCTCCCACACATATATAATTATTACCCAGTTTATATTAAGATAGCACATCTTCAAACTTTAATAGACATGCCTCAATCTACTCCAGCATCCAACTCTACAGCTATCCATATCATTGAAAATATGTGATGAAACACCCAAATCACTTCTTGATGCTTTTCATGCCCATGTTGATTGCCAGTCTTTCTGATCCCTCAATGGTAGAACTTTATTCCTCTTTTGTATATCTAAATGGATAAATGTTCTTAAAATCTACATGAGTATGACAACAATATTGGCATAAACAAGAAATTTGGGTGATCCATCATCAGATTTTCAATGGTAATGATGGCTGTAGAGTTTGATGGCGGAGTAGGTTGAAGCTTGTCCATAAAAATTTGACGATTTTCTATCTTAATATAAACTCATCACTGATTATATATGTTTATGATAGATAATGATCTGGACCAACTGTTGAGTGTTGGTTCAGCACAAAATACATATATTGGAGATCATTTATCTTTTACATGTGTGTGTTCATGTGTATTAGTTGTATGAGATAGAGCAAATAGCTGGTAGGAGTTGAAAGTTTGCATTTAATATTACACACACACACACACACACACACACACATATATATATATATATATATATATATATATATATATATATATATATATATAGTGCCATTACAATTTAGTCATTAGCTAAATTTATAGTAATGTGCATGTAAGGAAATGTAAAACAAAAATCATCACATTTTTATCTAAAAAGGAAGCTGTAGGGCACCCAAGTTTAAACCCTACAAGATCAAGTTCTAAAAGCTTCAGATAGAAAGAGAGTGGGCAACAATTATATTCTTTATTTGTTTGTGTGTTGATAGAAAGGTGATACACACATTTAAACTATTCAATATTTAATTTTTCTGTTAAAAAGCAAAGTTACACATATATAGGCAATGTATGTGTAAGCTATTAAATTGTTTTATATTTCAGATGTTAGACTTTCTTTAAAATTAACCTAAGCTTGATCAATTCTAATATCTTATTCTATACTTCTATTTTACTTTTCTATAATTGTAATTTGGATTTAAAAGCTAAGGATTTAATGTTAAATATTATGGTTATAATTACTAAGCTAGCAATTAGATTATTTAATGTCAGTTTATACATGATTTGAATGATGGAGTGTGTGTGTTACATCACATAAATATATCTACATTTATTAAATATTGAGAAAAAAGGAAGAAAATCTGTTATTTTTTTTTCCTTGCTCAACAATTTTTTGTATTATAAGGGTTGTTTTTCTGTTGAAAAACTTAGAGACAATGTGAGAAGTCTAATTTTAAAAATGTCTCATCTTAAGATCAAAAGAAAAAAGCTCAAAATTTGAGATGTTACATGGGTGTTAAAAAAAGGGATTAAGTCTACTTTTTCCCTTCAAAACAAAAGTTGTCTGAAAACCAGGTGTGTGATTTTTTTTTAATGTTCCTAAAAAAGATTGCACTTTCCATCTAAAAACAAGTTGGTCAAAAATAGTAAGTCACACTATCACTCTAATTAGGTGAGTTGACTAAAAAAAATGATATAAAAGCAGTCTGGAAAATCAGTTGAGCGATTATTATTATTATAATATTTGTGATAGAGACCTTTTTTTTAAAAATTATAGAAACTAAAGCAGACAAACATTTTTAATTCTGCTAAATAAACTTTCTTTTTAAATCATTTTTTTATATCAAGTTTTGAATGTTGAAAATATAAGGATGGCGGGGTAAGAAAAATTAATATATGTCTCATCTGTCTACCAGACTCATCATCAACTATCACATCATATAGGAAAGAAAAGATGTCTTGTCTGAAAAATAATATTCTACACCTTTCAACTGACCGAAAGAAATAAGATGTTTTTAAATGGAAAGAAGAAAACATTTACATGCATTTAAAATCAGAAGAAAAGAGTAATCTACTTATAAATATTAAATAATCAAGTCCAATTAATTGTTCCAGTAACTGAGTTTAAACCCAGAACATTTATAAACGTGAAAACAACTGCTGTACTTCATCCACTAAAGGAATCATGCTTGACGGGAAAAGAAGAAAAATTAATATAATGATTTCCAAATTGTCCACTAAAGCAAATAACCTCAATAGGATCATCATTATCAAACAATTTTACACCTCAAGAAAGAGATTGTTCCAACGTAAAACGGAAATGGCAGCTGCAGAAATATAGACATTATACAAGATAAGTTTGAGCCCTTGGAAGTTTGCTACAAAACAAAGGATCAGTAATATGACTTTTTATATCTATTTTCTTTATGATATCAGAGTCTTAATAAACATTTTAGCAATAAAGTGGTATATTTTATTTAAAGAACTTTTAAAGACAATTCAGATCGATTAAAACCAATAATTTCTTACTAATAATAACCTTGAGCTTCATAAATGATTTTGAATGTATCAAAATTATTTGTTTATTAATTTACAGTTATGAAATATTAATGTGTAAAATATTTTTTTGTATTATTATTTTGGTTTTAAATAATATTTTGGTTTTTACGGGGTAAACACACACATACATAATAATACTTTATCTGTGTATAATTGTGAGAGAATGTGAAGGAATAAGCAGTATTAAAATATTAAATTATTTTGTTTTAAGAAAGTATAGTTTTCAGAGTGTAGAAGGGAGGGGGAGAAACTTGCTCTTTCCAATTCTACTAACATTTTTTTTTAACATTCTGCTTACATGTTAGATTATAAGGTATGTGTGCCAATGAGTGATTTTTTTTTTTTTATAAAATACTTTTCTTGTGGATGGAACATTTTAACAAATCAGTTACCCAATTTAATACAATATACATTTGACGGGAAAGGGGGAAGAACGTGAAATTAATCTGAAGATTGCAATATAATCAATTATTATTATTATTCATATAAATTTTCATGTTTATCTACAGATTTTCATGTAGATATTAGTAATGCATTAATAAATGTTAATTTGTTTTATTAGATGAGGTGTATATATTTCATTAAGAGTAGTCTTTATTAAGTGTGATCATTCATCATCAAGGTGAATATTGGTTATTTAAGTTCCAATTAGATATACTAAAATTAAGCAATGATTATGAATTTCTTTATAAAAATTAGGTTTATGATTAGGCTTAGTCCAAAAGCTGTGGTTGAAACCATTATCATTGTCATTATCATCATCATCATCACATTTTAATTAATGAGCTGTTTGAATGTTTAAAGGCCATAAATAAATATTGATTTCATAGTATTTAGTGATTTCTGAATAATCATCATAATCACCACCCCATCATCTATTTCGTGCAAGGATGAGTGAATTGCTATCTTAAATTAATCATATAATCCGAGCTAGTAAAACTTATAAAAAAGTATTGAAACACATTATATACCCCACTTTGGTTTAAGGATATTTTATGCTTACCTAAATATTAGTGCATACAGTGATATGGCTCTAAAAAAAGCAAAATCCTCCATTTTTATTAAAAATAAAGTACCAAAATGGGATTCAAACCTGGTACATGTGAAAGGTTATTAGATATAACTGTGTCTAGATTCAGATAATCTAGTGGTGCCCTGCTAGACCATATTCACTTGGTATTTGTTTAAATATGCACTTAACATCAAACCAAGAAATGAAAGTGGATAAAATCTACTGTCTGTATACCTGAAAATATATTTTATTGAGTTACTAGTTTACTCACCTCATTTGATTTCCATATACCTGAGTTATAATAGTTTTTATTAATAATTTGTTTATAATTATTGATAATGTGATATTTTGAGAAATCTAATTATAGAAATATGTTTAATTTATTCCTACTCATCATTTTAATATTTATTACCTTATGGCTATATAGCTACTATCCAGGAGTATGTTTCATTTAATCCAATGACCCTTAATATGACTGATAACTCAGTCTGTTCTTTTGTTTAATAGCTTATGCTCAGCAAGTTACAATGTTTAAATCTTTTCTCTTTGATATAAAATTTTTATTACAATTCTTTTTCGTTTATTAAGCCAAATATTTATATTTGAATCTTTTCTTTTGATCACTTTATTTATGTTACAATGGCAATATGTTTGAGATAAGCATTTTGATGTTTTCATATATTTTTGGCTACAATGCCTTTGGACTCAGGTAAAAATATTTATAATGGTAATATTTTATCTTAATATCTTTCCGACCGAAAATTTAAGTTACAATATATATACAATTGCTATATTATTATAATCCAAAACCATTTTTTATTTTTCCTTATGCTAATTGTAATAACAGTATACAAACATTGCGGCCAAAAACAATATAATCCTAAATGGGCTGATTTCTTCATTGAAACATTAAAATGCATAGATAATAATATTACAGCATTGTTCAATAATAAATATTACAAGATAGACATGACATTGATCCATGGGTCTGACCATAATTGGCATTTTTTGGAGCATGGCCTTGGCTAAGCTTGGAGATGTAGTTACTCCTAAATATTTGACCATTGAACCAAACTTAATTTACAAATGGTATGTGGATGATGGATTTAGATATGCAGCTGAAGGTGGAAGTTAATGAGGTATGCAAAGAGTTAACCCAGGAAACTTCACTTCAATGCAATTGTGCATGAAAATGCCTCTGTCTGATTTTTTTAAAACTATGTATACAATAAAATATGAATAGTCTGTATTATAGAATTGCTATCAAGCCTCTAGAAATTTTAGGGATATCAAATCCACAGTGTAGTACTCCAGTTATTTATAAATTAGCTGGGATTAAGGATTCTTAAGCACAAACTTAATCTTTGCAAATATGAAGTTAATCAAAAGGTCAGTATTGATTTCTTTATTAAGGTTTTATGTAAACTAGGCTACAATTATAACACACTAATTAATACTATTAAAAAATTTTTATTAAAAAAATAAAACAGCCATCCTTACAATAGGCAGTCAATAAAATTTGGATAAATCTGCTTTTATTCCTAGACTTTTATAAAATATGAAAAAAAAATATGACCCCTTCCTCATCACAGAAGACTATTAAATAACACAAAGAACAAGTAATCTCAAGATCAAATCCCCAAATAGTGTATAAAATCAGATACAACAATGCTTTTTGTAAGTCAGTATACTACAAAGAATCTCTTTCAAATATCACTTGTGAAAGATACACAACTTAAGGATTTATATAGATGTGTAAAAACTAATTCTGAGTTTAAATCAGTTTTTCTAATGCATGAGCAAGGGTCTGGCTACATCTTCGACCCAGTAATGGTCAACATTGTATGTTTCGAATGTGATGATTGAAAGAAAAAGGTCAAAGAGGTGTGGTTTATGGCTACCAATCCCTATGCAATCAACAAAAAATGTAAATAGTGTGCAGTTATCTAAAAATGGATTATTTAAATTAGCAATTTACATAATTTGTGTCCCAATTAAATTCCACAATATATTCTGCAGTTTATGAGTGCTGTGGTTCTGGCTTAATCAGCTGAAAGTGCATTCTACATATTTAGGAAATCAACCTAGGATAATCTTTTCTTAAGCCAACATTAAACAATCATTGTACAGATTTCAGTGTTGTTTGGGCTTTATGTTATCCAAAAGAGTGGTCATGTGGATATGATGAGAACACTATTATTATCAATATATTTTTGTAGTATGGGTAATGGCCCACAGATTCTAAAGACTTTTTGTTTTATGTATGCAATCAAATGGCAAGCATATCAACTAATCAACCCTCAGGTCACCATTATTAGACTGAAACTTGGCTTATCCAATCACAAACTTGTAGTTCTTTTTAAATTTTGGGCATTGGAACCAAAGTTTTTGGACTATCTAGTTAAAGTCAATCTTCATGTTATGTCTACAAACTGTTTCCTGAGCTGTAGAAGACAAATCAGTGAGATTGATCCATTATGTTCTAACTGCTGCAGACAAGCTGAAACATTTGACCACATCATTTACTCCTGCTCCAGACTTGGAAATATTAAAATGTTTATCTATCAGAACTCTAAAGTGGACTTCTACAAGATTATTTTAATTAAGGACTGCCTGCATTCTGGAGACATTTCAACCATCAGACTGTCGATTTTCCTGACATTCTCTGTATGGTTAACCAGATGTAATGGTTGGCCAGATGTAAGAAACAATTTACTCGGCCTCTTCCAGATGTTGATTCTTATTTTCTACAAACTATTAAAAAACTTAAAGACAGAGACAGAATCTTATCTGCAAAATTTTTTATGTGAGGAAACTTGGAAACTTTTTCAGCTTCCTAGATAAGGTCCTTGATGACTAAAGTATCATGTATTAATTCATTAAGTTTTGACCTTTTTACCATTATGTTATCATGTAATTATTAATTATGCCTATAGTTCAAGTGTAATATTTATCTTTCAAAAGGATTTTATTGAATATAACAAAAAAAAGGTTACATTTACAACTATTTTACCACATGCAGATGAATTGAAGTTAGTATAAATAAGTTGAAAATTGTAATTGGGGGGGGGGGCAACAAAGACAAAGGATATGCATGTGGTTTACAAATTTGAGTTTACATTTTTTTCTTTAAAATATACACATCCAATTAGTTTTGTGCACTTGTAAGGCTCTTAGTTCTGTTTTTTATTAGTCTTTTTTTTTCATCTATAATTTTGAGCGCTGCTGTAATATAGACCAAGTGGCTGTGTAAATCTTTTGGGATACAATTTTTTCATCCCTTAAGTTGAGTTGTTCCATTTTGTTTCAGAATGTGTTTGGATGTCTTCTTGGATTATTGTTGTACATGAAGGAGCATCTTGTACACCATAGTGAAAATAATATAAAAGTACTTGCTCGAATATGTGGGTAGCTACCCTTAACAAATGATTGTAAAAGGGTTAGGATGTCACAATTTCTTTGTTTGTATAATGATGGTATGGATGAACAAATATTTATTCTTACCCAATTGTATCATTTGTAAACATATATTATTTGTTATAATAAAGTTATTTTAAAATAAATATTAATGTATTTTTTGAAACTTTATACAAAGGCCCATTAGTTCTACCTATGTTATTCTACATGCTTAAGCAAACCAATGAAATATCAGTAAAATATGTTAAAATACTACAATTAGTCCTACTTATAGTATTGTTTTAACAACAGAGTTTGCATATGGTGAGCCTATTGTATGTTATTTACATAAAACAATAAGCTAGCAGTTGGCAAATAACTATGAAAACAAGCTTCTATTTAAGTATTATTTTATCATAATTTTTTTAATATATATATATATATATATATATATATATATATATATATATATATATATATATATATATATATATATATATATAGTTGCATTGACAGCAGTTAGAAATATTGGTTGCTATATTTACTGTGAATGTTTAGGTGGTTACTGGTTGAAAATTAATTATATCAGTATCCCATATTAGCTTTAGGCACTATTTCGCTTATTATTTCTAAATAATACATGGGCAATTTAAAATTATTGCATTAAGTAATGTTTTAGATGACTATTTATTAGTCTGCATTATAGTGACATGTTTATTTCATGTTTAAAGAGGTTTATTTAAACTTCATTGTAACAATATTTCATACTCTGGAGTCAAGTTGCAATCTTTAAGTGTCCATATATATTCAATGGACTATTAGTAAGAATAGATTTCCATTCTTGCTATTAAAAGGTGTGAAGGTTGCCTTGACAGCAGTTAGAATTATTGATTGCTATATTTACTGTGAATGTTTAGGTGGTTACTGGTTGGAAACTAATTATATATATATATATAAAATACATATTTTGCGGGTTCATCCGTGTTAAAAACTTTTAATATTAATATACTGACATTTCGACTTGGTCACACAAGCCATCCACAGAGTTATAAAAGGTAGAAAGACGGTTGTAGAGGCGCTACAATCACTGATTTGAATAAAATGTTAAAATTCCACCAATAGCAAAAAATGTTAAATTTAGGAATGTTTTTTAAAAAAATCTTTCCAAATAGGAGGAAGTTTACATGTATCATCTCGCTTATTGATACAATCTGGCCTTTTAAGTATCTCAATGGCTTCTCTAATTTTGCATTGGTAGAGATTATCACATCTGGATATGATCCTGGTACTAGAAAAATCAATTTTATGACCTGAATCTATAATATGGAGTGAGAGTTCTGATGATGATGAGTGTTGTTTAACAGCATTAGCATGCTCATCTCTCCTAACACTGATGCAACGATTACTCATACCTATGTAAGAAGCTTTACAATTTTTACATGAGATTTGATAGACACCATGAAATTCAAGAGGGATTGAATCCTTAGGCTTGGTTATTATATTGCTGATCTTTTGATGAGCAGAAAATGCTGTATCTATATTATAGCGTTTTAATATACGTCCGATACTGTCTGTAGTTTCTTTTACATATGGAACATAAATCCTAATAGCTGAGTTATCATCTTTTTGTTTCCTATTTTATCTATTTTGGGCTTGAAATAAGGCTTTTTTTATAAATTTGTAATTATAACTATTTGCTAATAGAACAATATTAATGTGATTTATTTCATCCTCATATTAAATTTACAATGGAAACAGAGTCTGATGGAAAACTCCCTTTTCTTGATGTTCTAGTCACCAGAACACCAAATAGTTTATATTTTTCTGTTTACAGAAAGGATACACACAGACAGATATTTGCATTTCCATTCTCATCATCACCCAACTCAGATAGTTTCTGTAGCCAAAACTCTTTTAAATAGAGCAATTAACCTTTCAGATGAGACACATCTGAAAGAAGAAATAAATCATATTCATAGTGTTTTATTAGCAAATAGTTATAATTACAAATTTATAAAAAAAGCCTTATTTCAAGCCCAAAATAGACAAAATAGGAAACAAAATGATGATAAATCAGTTATTAGGATTTGTGTTCCATATGTAAAAGGAACTACAGACAGTATCGGACATATATTAAAATGCTATAATATAGATACAGCATTTTCTGCTCATCAAAAGATCAGCAATATAATAACCAAGCCTAAGGATTAAATCCCTCTTGAATCTCATGGTGTCTATCAAATCTCATGTAAAAATTGTAAAGCTTCTTACATAGGTATGAGTAATCATCGCATCAGTGTTATGAGAGAAGAGCATGCTAATGCAGTCAAACAACACTCATCATCAGCACTCTCACTCCATACTATAGATTCATGTCATAAAATTGATTTTTCTAGTACCAGGATCATATCCAGATGTGATAATCTCTACCAATGCAAAATTAGAGAAGCCATTGAGATACTTAAAAGACCAGATTGTATCAATAAGTGAGATGATACATGTAAACTTCCTCCTATTTGGAAAGATTTTTTTAAAAAACATTCCTAAATTTAACATTTTTTGCTATTGGTGGAATTTTAACATTTTATTCAAATCAGTGATTGTAGCGCCTCTACAACCATCTTTCTACCTTTTATAACTCTGTGGATGGCTTGTGTGACTAAGTCAAAATGTCAGTATATTAATATTAAAAGTTGATAAACAGAGCAAAACTCTCCATACAGTATTGCCACCTGTGCTAAAAACAGAGTAATCAATGGATGCCAGAAGGCTTGTGCATAAAATCCCTATCTAATGCCTACTCATCCAATATCCCCAGACTAGTTTCTGGCTTGTGGTCTTCATCAGTGAGGAGCTTTGGATCTGAGAGCACTGCATCTAGATCTTAGGATCTAATGCAACCCTCTAGCAACCACCTTTTATCTCTACTTAACTACAAAACTATGAGAATGAAATTGAAAACACAAAAAAATATTTTCAATCTAAGCTCAATAGCTTATATAGTCATATGGGTCAGAACTCAGTTCAGCACCCATACATTTTGGTGTCTTTGGCTCTTTTACAACCATAGCCACAAGTCAAAAACTAGACTGGGGATATTGGATGAGTAGGCATTAGATAGGGATTTTATGCACAAGCCTTCTGGCATCCATTGATTACTCTGTTTTTATCACAGGTGGCAATACTGTATGGAGAGTTTTGCTCTGTTTATCAACAATTAATGTGCTAGTATAGAAAATGTGATCATGTGATGCTTAATGGTTTAACACCAATCCTGCCTAATAGGATAGTGGTGGCTATGGTTGTAAAAGAGCCAAAGACACCAAAATGTATGGGTGCTAAACTGAGTTCTGACCCATATGACTATATAAGCTATTGAGCTTAGATTAACAATATTTTTTGTGTTTTCAATTTCATTCTCATAGTTTTGTAGTTAAGTAGAGATAAAAGGTGGTTGCTAGAGGGTTGCATTAGATCCTAAGATCTAGATGCAGTGCTCTCAGATCCAAAGCTCCTCACTGACGAACGCCACAAGCCAGAAACTTTTCTGGGGATATTGGATGAGTAGGCATTAGATAGGGATTTTATGTACAAGCCTTCTGGCATCCATTGATTACTCTGTTTTTAGCACAGGTGGCAATACTGTATGGAGAGTTTTGCTCAGTTTATCAACAATTAATGTGCTAGTATAGGAAATGTGATCATGTGAATATTAAAAGTTTTTAACAGGGATGAACCCGCAAAATATGTATTTTATATATTTAACCCGTGCAAATCTTCGTTTTAACATATATATGTATATATATCTTATAATAATATATCTAAATAATTATTTTGGAAAATATCTAGAGGTTTGGCATTAATGTGTAGATTTATTTAGAATTAAATAGAAAGCTACTATGTCAAGCATTGGTGGTCGAGAGATTGGCGGTTCATTTCCCGGCTGATGCTATGACACATGAAAAAAAAAAGCTACTAGTAATTCTACCCCGGTTTTTTTATTATTTTCTCTTTACAGAGAAATGTTTTTGAATAAATATACTTCTCATTATTTAATTAATGCGTTAAAATGTATACTTTTTTTAGTGCTTTTGCGGTAGATTGTCTGTACGATAAGTTTAACTGTAATGTCGTTAGATTTCAAAGAAAGATATGGTGAATAATAGATCTCATTGGACAGTTACAATTAGACGTTTGGTTGAAGTATTTCTGAAAGCAAAATTTTCTAGAAAAATTGAAAGACTGTATCGCAAAATACTACATAGAAAGAATAATAGAATAGCGTATTTTATATGTGAACGCATTATTATCATTATCAATAAAGCACGTCATATATAACGTGACATTGCTTTTATAAGCTTGTATTTAGAGTTTATACTTAAATATTACCTATGAAATAAGTGCTGGGTTTTATGTTGATATTCTGGATCTAGTGTCTGAATATTCTAGCTCCTCACTGAGATGAGCTATAAGCTCGAAACCAATGGGTCTGGGGATACTGAGGTGAACCATAAGCTGGAAACCAATTGGTCTGTGGATACTGAGGTGAGCCATAAGCTTGAAAACAATTGGTCTGGGGATACTGAGGTGAGCCATAAGCACGAAAACAATTGGTCTGGGAATAAGAGTATTTCGGATAGAGATTTTAAATATTTTCTCTTATTACATTTTTGTGAACGTATATGTGTTTCATAACCTCTGCATTATTATTTTCTGTCTCGCAGTTGAAATGACCATACTCATTCACATGAGGTTGTTTTTGATGGTAAAATAATTAATTTATAACAAATCCAGAGAGTAGAAATGTACGGATGTGTTTATTAAAAATTTAACGGAAAGTTAAAAGTAACTCTAACGAGGTTTTCATTATTACCCCTTTACCAAGTGACGGTTTGCGGTCGACAAATAAGCTACTTAGCATATCACTATATGCAGATAATGTTTATATATTGTAGAAAATGATTTTCCGAACACAGAATCTTTTTTATCATATTAAACGAAACATTTAATATTACATATTTCAGTCAATGCTATCTTTTTCTTTCTTTCTTTTGTGAATAAAAATTATGGTTTATTGATTTTTATTTAATAAAATGTCGAGGAACGGAGGAAGGAGGGAGTATTGCTGGAGCTTAACAAAAGTGTGTCTTGGAAAGGAATTTTGCCGCAGGTCTAGGCGATTTTTTTTTTTGTCTGAATAAAAGATTTTATAAATTTAATTAAATGTAAATTTCTCCAACTAACCATCAGTTGCCGAAGAAACGTAATTTAAAATTAAAATCTTTTCACGTGCTGTGGCTTGGTTTAATTGAAATTTGTTTATTGTGTTTGTTTTTTTTTTTCAAAGCGTCAACTAAAAAATAAAGCAATACATTTTATTACAATTTAAAACAAAAAAAAAATCACGCTAAAAAGAAAAATGAATTTTAAATTTTTTTTTTTGTTTTAGATGTTTTGTCCCCGGAGATTTAAGAAAAAATAAAATAACAATTTTACAATATTTTAATGTTTATCTTGCTTTTAAATTCATCAATCAGTTAAGTGAATCTTTTATCAACGCTTTTATATATTTTAGCTGAAACAACATCAGAAAGACGGAATATCTATTTTCCAATTTTTTTTTTTGTTTAAAAAACTGAAACAGTTGCGGCGGATAACATTTTTATTGTAGTAGAATATTAAGTAGATACCATTATTATGTTAAATATATTTTGCACTGCGCATCCAACCTAGAGAAATAAAATAAGGATTGTAAAAAACGGTGAAAATTAAAATATATAATTACTGAATTATTACCCTGTGATATTGATCCATTATCGATCCGCTGAAGTATGATATTCTTTCCAGGTCCACTATCTCTCTTTTCCACATCACACTGACAAATATGCTTATTTCAACTGTCTTTCTCACATGGAATCATTTTATATACATTTGCATTCTTCCGGAATTCATTTTAAGACTTCAAGAATCCATCTATCAACATTTTTTTAACCATATGTATATGTCAGTTCCAGGTCAGTCTCTTAGTTCTTTCAGGAATATTAGTGATATTTACTTGTTTTACACCCAACTATTTCACTTTTGATTCCTTTTTGTTATGACTTAATATACACCTCTTTATAAATTGTTAAATAATCTGAAGTCTGTGCTTTAGTCTTTTGCTGATTGTCCGTGTTTTAGATCCATAAGCAAACATTGGAAAAAAAAAACATCTATGAAAAATTTTCATTTTAAATACATAGGGATATTTCTTTTTGAGTATTAAGTTATTTCATTAAAAAAAAACCATCAAAGTTTATTTTTATGGTTAATTTCATTCATTTTGTTTTCAACTGGATGAATAACCTGAGGGAGATATTTGCAGTCGTTAACTTTTTGTAACTTACAAAAATGACATTTTTTATTTCCTTTCCTGAAAAAAACGCATTGACCATTATTTTAGCATCTTTAGCATTTCTTTATAATAATTGCTTTTATACCATAAACTCTTCCAATTTTTCCGGAAGCTTTAAAACTTTATTTGCAAAAATAACTACGTTATCCACAAAATCTAGATGTCTCAAATAATCTCCATGTATTTTTATTTCCTTAGCTTACTATTTGAATCTATAAACAAATGCATCAACCACTTAACTATTTACTTTATTAGATTAATATTCATAAACAATTTTAATATATTGAATACCAAACTACTTGCATGCATAATTACGTCTGGAATGAGACGTAAACATGAAAGCATATTTGATTTACAATCAAAATATTAAGATTGTAACAAATTTTAATGAAATTAAAGGTGATTTGAACACAGTTTATCAAGCATTCTTTAGCTATCTACTCCATTTTATGTAATCAATACACATGACCACATACATATAAAAAAATAAATGATCACCAATATATGTATTTTATTCTGAATCAGCACTCATCAGTTGGTTCAGATCACCAACTTCCATATATATATATAAACAGTGCTCAGTTTATATCAAAATAGCAAATCTTCAAACTTTAGTGGACAGACATCATCTTCTCTATCGTCCAACTTTTTATCCAGCCATATTATTGATGGAATGCTCAAAAACCTTGTGGATGCCAATATTGTTATCATACCCATATTGATTTTATGCCATTCTTACCCCCATGTATAGAACCTTAATATGTCCATTTAAATACACATAAAAGGGAAAGCCAGAATTCTGGTTGAATCTGTAATAATTAAATACATGTATATTATATATACTGAACTTTAGATGTAATTAGAGGGGATTTGAATACTGTATTTCAAGATCCCTTTAACTATTTACTCTATCCTATATAATCAATACACATGGCCCACTTACATGAGAAAAAGATAAATGATCTGTAGTATATGTATTTTGTGCTGAACCAGCAGCACTCATCAGTTGATCCAGATCATCTCCTATATATATATATATATATATATATATATATATATATATATATATATATATGCTCAGTGCTCAGTTTATAATACATAGGAAATCTTCAAACTTTAGTGCTCACTTTTCTCCATCTGGAATATTGCTGGTTCAGCAATGAAATATGTATATTGAAAATCATTTATCTTTTTCATATTATGTGGTCATGTGTATCAGTTATATGAGATGGAGTTGATAGCTAAAAATGACATGGAAGTTTGTCTTCAAATTTTCTCAAATTACATCTAAAGTTTAGTATATACATTATATAGTATTCAAATTTTAATGTAATACAATGCTAGTGGAAATTAAGTAAATAATACCTTCTAGAAGAAAGATGCATTAAATACAAAAAAAATTTATATACCCTAAATGATAATCAAAATTATTCATTGATTTTTGTCATAAGTTAAAAACTAATCTAGAAAAATTGATAGCTGATTTTGGATAGGTATTTATTAATATGCTACTATATGCCATCTATTCATTTTTTTAACTTATACATCATAATGAAAGAGTAAAAAGTAGTTTATATGCAGAAATCATGTGATATTTTGTTAATATTATAAAACTTCTAGCCACAGATTATAGATGCCTACAATTATTAAAAAAAAATGAGGACTGTACAAACACATGGACGGGAATTTAAAATATTAAAATGTTTTAGAGAGTCATATCTTGGATAGACAAAAAAGTCAAAGCTAGCAGTTGGATAAAAGATGCATTCCAAAAAATCCAAAAAATTCTGATGTAGTTGCATTAAACAACTCATAAACTGTAAAGTAATTTGGGAATATGATAGATAACACCTTAAAGAGATATAATAATCAGTACCATAGATGGTTCTGCTAATTATTTTCTGAATAAACAGAATTCTTAACATGCGTTCCACAGAAGTCTAGCTTTCTACCACTAGATAAAATTTGTTTTGAAATAAAATTAGGTTTTGAAGACCAAATAAGAATTATATATATATATATGATTTTTTCACTCTGTACTGTAAAAGAATGACGTTAGACACTTCGAAAACTCCAAGAACAAGATAATTTTGAAGTCCCAAGTTATAAATACTGTGTATTGTATTACCTAATAAAAAAAACAATAGTGATCAATTAATCATATCCTTAAAGATAAATCTCGGTTTAGTCTTTTGCCTTTACAGATGTGATAATTATAATTTATTATTTATTGTGGTGTTTAAAATAAATTTAAATGTAATATTAATAATTTGGTAATAAAAAAAGAATAAAAAAGCAACATTGTGTATTTTCTTAAGAGCTGAAAATTTAATCAAATTTATTAAGAAATATTAAATACTACTGGAATATTAGATGAATATGGACATACATTAGAATTGTTGTTGGCAGTCATTCAGATATATGAACGGGAATGGAGATAAAGCCAGGACAATTTAATTATATTTAAACAGTTGCAATGAGTTAATTTCAAAATATTACTTAAATATCAAGTACTATATATTCTTATTTATTACATTAGAATTCTATATATATATAAAATTGAAATAATATTTTTAACGGTTTACAAACAATTACAAACAATCTTTAAATCAGCAGAAGTACTTTCGGTTACTTTCTAACCTGCCTCAACTGCCATTAAATTCAAAAACTAAAAGCAGCAATAGAGATTCGTGGAATTTGAATTGATGACGTTTGCTTCCGCTTTTAGTTTTTGAATTTAATGGCGGTTGAGGCTGGTTAGAAAGTAACCGAAAGTACTTCTGCGGATTTAAAGATTGTTTGTAATTGTTTGTAAACCGTTAAAAATATTATTTCAATTATAATTACAATATTGTTTTTAATTAACGGATATTTTATTTATTTTATATATATAAATTGTAACTTTTTTTTTTTTGCATTTAGTAAACTTATCAATAATATATTCATAATGTATTAAGTAATCTATATGTTCCCCATAAACTTCATTGATAAATTAGTTAAAATCCATGTCAGTTAATTAATTTAGTAAATAATTTTGAATGTTATTAAAAAAAAAGATTGTTCCCACAACTTACAAATGTATCAAACAAAAAAAAAAAAACCTTTAGTGTTACAAATAGATTTTGTCAAAACATTTTTAAAAGTGTTTTTATATTTGGAAATTTAAATGACAAAGTTTCATTTAATAAATGATTTTTTTCTACAGTACATGTTTTTTCATATCTGCACTTCAATATGTAATATATAGAGGGTTTGAATTCAAACTTTCACACGACACTCAATTATCCACGATATTTCATACTGCGGACACACTTGATCACACACATGTCGAAAAGATAAATAATCATCATTATATGTATTTCATGCTAAACAAGCACTTGTCAGTTGGTCTAGATTATTAGCTCCACACAGATATGCAATGACTGCTCAGCTTATAGTAAGATTGTGAATCTTCAAACTTTAATGGACAGGCTTCAATCCGTTCAACCCCACAACTCTTCAGCCATCCATTTCATTGAAAATCTGATGATGGAATGCACACTAATAATTTGTATATATCAACAAGATTGTTGATAATTTATTTTATGAATACAATGAAATGAATTTAATCTTTAAAATATTTAATGTCTATATCATTATGACATTTTGCAGTTGTCTTCATACATTTGTTAAATTCTACATCTATCATTTTAAAATCAAAAATATAATAATTATTGAAAATCTTTTAGAAATATCAATGACAACTGGGTTTTAGACATATCAAAATGCAGTATGTCATAAACAGCACCATTTTCATTTATTTAAAAATTTCGTTTTAATATAAATGTATCTCAGAATGAGCTGCTTATTCAAATTGCAATTTTCTTCATTTAAACACTGACCTCTTGGTATTTTTTTTTTTCAAAACATTTATTAAACTAATTAATACCTGTGTTACACTCTTTATGAAATGGGTATAAATATGGGTGATACATTACAAATATGGATAATGAAAAATTACAATATTAGATGAATTATGGAACTAACATTATTGAGTTAAAACAGGGTTAGGTATTTAGTGGTTAAGTTCTTTGTTAACTTTATTGAAGAGTCTGATATAGCTTCCATGTCTCTTGAAAAATGAATGTTGTTGCAATAGTTTTGTCTCTGTTTAATTTTCTCTATGGTCTGAATAAATAATGAGTTTTCATCTGGCTCTGGATGTTGGTATTGTGCCTTGCACCTTACAATCCAAATGGCATAGGTGATGAAAATTGCCAGCCTGATTGTAGGGAATATCTCTTCCATGAATGCATTCTTTTATAGTAAGTATTTTGTAGTAGTCTATCTTTGAAATTGTTAAATATTATTGTTTTAATATTACCTAGATTCATGCATGTTTTAATTATGTGGTCAAATGTTTCCTCATCCCTGCCACAGCTGTGGCAAATTGATTGGACTTTGGTGATAATATTTTATATCCGAGGAACCAGTTGACCAGCATGGCATCCAGATTAATTTTAAGTAAGTAATCTAAGTATTTTGGTTTTAGAGCCCAATACTTGAATAGGTAAATCAGCTTGTGATACCTAATCTTGTAGTAGAGATTTGATTATTTTGTTTTAGGATGCGATGGGCATCCCATAGCTTGATCTTGCTTTGATAGTTGTTATGGGCATTTGCATTTTGTTGCATTGTTGACAGGATTAGGTGGTCAAGCCAGCATAATTTTTTGGGGGGTGCGGTGTCGGTAGAAATTATGGATTCAGTGATCTTGTCATGACCATACTTTTGGACTAGATTATATATCAGAGTGTGTGATTTCTGATAGTTAATTGAAGTGATGAAATGTAGTGACATTCCATTTAATCTTTTGTTTTCCTGCATGTTTCTTATGCTGATGGAAACAGTTTGCCCTTTCCATAGTAATCTTGAACAATATTACTCAATTTTCTTGATGAATGTTTTATTTGTATTCATTATTGGCAGGTAGTATGCAATTTTGCTGTAAATCTTTATATTTAGCAGTGAAACCTTACCATAGAGTGAAAGGTATACCTTTGAGAGGGTTTTACTGATCTGGTCTATGGACTGGAGGATTTTTGCCTGAAGTTCTTTAGACTTTGCTGATTGTGATTTTGAAATATTAAATCCCAGAAATTTCTGTCGTTCAGCTTGGAAGTGCGATTTGATTTTTTTCCAGATAGGATAGACCAAGCTGTGGATTTTCCTGTAATTATTTTTAGGTCTGATCAAATTTGTCCAATATTTCATATAGTGTGTTTAGATATTTCTGAGTTGTCAGAATAATCAAGACACCATCCATGTAAGTGACTGCCTTGATCGCTCTTTTGAGTCTGGGTACATATACTCCAGGCAGGTTATCTTCAATATCTTTAAGAAGTGGATTGATGTAGTAGTCAAACAGGAGAGCACTGAGTGGAGATCCTTGTGGGATTGAAGTATTCAGAGTAAAACTGTTTGTATATAGTCCATTGAGTGATATGTGAATTTCCCTATGGTGTAGTAAATTGTCCAGTATCTGAATTATCTGGGAGGGAACACCAAGGCCCTCCAAAATATTCAGCAGTGTGCTGATATTGACTGAGTTGAATTCCTCAGATATGTCAAGTTGTACGGCAGTGGGCTTGGATTTTCTGTTGGTTCTGATGTAATCCAAGAGTATTTTGATTTCACCAATCGCCATGAGTGCTGATGAGCCTTTCTTGGCATACTGAGAGGGCATGATATGACTCAGGATATTATATTGTATCTTATCTTTAATGACACCCTCTATAATCTTTATTAAGAGTGGTGACATGGATATGGGTCTTATGTTGTTTATATCAGTAGGGTCTTTGCTCTTTTTCATAAAAGGCACCAATGCAACTGGATATAAATTTTTAATGAACCTTTGCTTTTGTGCAAGATGGTCAATCATTAACATGATGATTGGGATAGTAAAATTGCTTAAGTGGAAGAGGAGGAATTTAGGTATCTCATGCATTCTGGGATGGATGCTGTCTGGAAGGGAGCATAGTTTGTTTTTAATATCTTGGACTGTGATCAAATGATCATCACTGGATGAATGTCTTGTCCAATCATGACCTACTGATGAGTTGTGTTTTTTTAATTTGTTTTCAATGTGTAGTTTAATTTTTTCAAGCATGTAGCATCCAGTCATGCTGGTGCCCTGATGTTTAATTAGTATTGGAGTATTTTGTTTTTTCTGTGGCCCCAGTGCCCAACTGAGATATCCTCTAGTTCAACAATATTGAGGAGCCAGATATATCTTGTATCTTTTCAGAGACACATATTCAGCAAGGGCTTTTTGCTTTGCTTTATATTCATTCTTAAGTGAGATGATGTCATCTATCGAGTTGCTTTCGGTAGAAAACTGTTTAAGTTGAGCATTAATGTTCTCTAGGTCCTTTAATAATGAGGTTAGGCACTTTGACCTGCAGGAGTACTGCACTATTAGAGTTTGCAGAACTCCCACTAGTGCAAACCAAGCCTCCTCAGGTGGTATTGAGAGTATATCTATTTTTCTAAATAGAATATATGCTTCTGATGGGATGGCTTCAGTTATGTTGGCCTTTGTTAGCATTCTAATTGTTTTGTTGTGATTCAGTTGTGTGAGGTTATCAATTTGCATTGAGATGACCACTGCAAGGTGGTCAGAGAATGCTACAGGCTGAAACACTGCCTCCATAATATAGTACAATTTGGATGTGTAAAAGACTAGATCTATCAAAGATCTGTGTCTTTTGGTATAGAATGAAAAAGCACTATCTGGAAAAAAATCTTCCCCGCTAAGAAAGCCTCTATTCAGAAGATGAAGGTATTTATTGACAAATTCTCCATAGGAAGTGTTAAAATACCCAACAATCACTGTTGGCCAGCTACTGGTGGAGATTATCAGGTTGATGCTATTAACTATTTTAATATATGAACTGACATTGTTAGGAGTGTATATGTATATAGCATTAAAGGTGGTAGTTCCATATGTGAGTTTGATAGATATTATATTTTTGTCTGTGTAAGTAATTTTAAAACTATCTGGAGCATTTTTACTATTTATAATTATGCCTACTCCTCCAGCTGCTACATTACTAGTGCTAAACTAAGTAACCCAGTTTTGATAGTTCTTCTATACTGTTGGAGTTTATGTGATATTTAGTTTCTCCCAAGAATAGTATATGTGGTAGGTTGTTTTGAAACCAGTGTTTTATGGCATATACATGAGCAGTGGAGTTGATACCTCTTATATTCAATCCCACAATCTTACAATTAATAGTCTTCACTGTGTTGGTGATCGCTATAGATAACCGCAAGCGGCTTTATAAATGGTGAATTGGTCTTTGATCTTATATTTGGTCAGAGGTCTTGAGAATCTTCTGAAAAGGTTGGTGTTAAAAGATTGACAGATTCACATGTCTTCTCTATCTATTCCATTTGATGAGTTTGGGATTATAGGCTTACTTGCTTTTCTTATCTTCTTGATACTGCTTGTTGTGCTAGATTTAATAGAATTAATTTGCTGGGGCTATGGAACTACAACCTTCATCTTCTGAGTCTGCCTTTTGGTTTGTGAGATTTTCTTTTATGGTTTATAATTATGGATTGTGTAAGCTCCATTTCAGTTTCATCATTAGGTTTATACTCAGATTCAATGTGTGTTTTGTTTTTAAAAGATGACTTCTTAATTATTTTGTTTTGAGTCTTGCCTCTATTGAGATCTGGTATATGGTTTTGCGAAGGTAGCATTTTATCCTGATTGTTGGTGTGTATCAGATTGTATGGCTGATTTTGATTGTATGTAGCTGTGTTCAAATCTTTTGTTTTTATCTTTGTTCATATAGGTACATTGTTACTTGAGTACTTTTGTGTGTTTTGTTTGTGGTATGTGGTAGGTTTAATGAAGTTTTAAAACTTAGTAATTGGTTATCTCTTTGAAGTGAATTGGTTGTGTTAATATTTTGGTCTATTGTGAAACACTGCTTATCACTTTGGTTTGTTTTGGGTAAGGGTTGCACATTTTGGTCTATTTCCGAACATTTATGGTTTTGGTTCTTTTTTTCTCCACACTGGGAGCAATTTCTTGTCATGCACTCACTAATCAAGTGTGTTCTTTGACCACAAGAAAAGCATTGGGGTCTTACTCCCAGAAATGTAAGAATCATAGGAGCTCCCTTGAAACTGATGTAGTGGCTATATCTTTAGGTTTAATTCCTTGTTTCAGATGCAATTCAAACACAGCAGTGTTAGATAATATTGCATCACCAGCCCTATCTTTTAGTAAATATACAAATTTGTATATCTTTCCAAATGGGCTGAGGGTGCTTTGAAGCTGATCTTCAAAACCAGAAATGCAGTATTTTATCCTGCCAGATAATACTGAGGATCTATTGATGCAGTTTTTTTATCCTGCCAGATAATACTGAGGATCTATTGAAGTCAATATAGCAAATAAAATGGTTATTGATGGTCTTATTGTTGACGTTGAAATTATTTCTTTCAGCCCAAGTTTTGAACTCGACCGTTATATAGCGGTCATAGGGATGTGTTAGTATTCTGTGAATGCCTGCACCCATAGACCCTTTTTTGATTATTGCACAGAATGAGTCTATGGGGAATTTGATAAGTGAGCAGTTAGGGTCTGTGATGGCCATGATGAGACTATTGTCTCTATTATAATTCAGCAGTGATTTAAGCAAAAGATTAGGGATGGTTTTATTAAATTGAAATGATAGATGATTATATTGGTCTTCTTCATAGTGGTCTGTTGTGAATATGTATTTATCTGTGGATATATTAGCGGGTTGTTGTTTGTTAAAATTATCTTCCATGAAATCAAGTAGTGTTGAGTTAGTTGGGTTTCAGTTACTGTTGTGTTACCATTTCCTGAGCTAGAATAGGACGAGTTTTTATCTGTTACCCTTATTTTTGCTATATTAGCATATTTGTTTCTATTTTGTGCACTAAAGCTTGTTTGTGGTTGATTTATATGTGTTTTATTTTTATTTGCTTGAGTATTATCGTTTAAATCTGTTGCAATATTAGATTTTCCTGAATACGTGCAAGTATTGACAGGGTTTCCTAGATTTCCGTTTTGCATCCCTATCAGTAGCGCTTGTTTTCCTGAAGGTTTAACAATACTATTTTTCCCGATTAATACGTCATTATTTTCTGTGGATATGCTGTGAATTATTTCATTGTTTGATGATTTTATAATAAATGTGTTATTACTAATTTGATTTTTGTTGTTTAATTTGGGTTTTGAGTTGTGATTATTCTCTGATGGATGATCTTTCTTCATAAAATATGCACTGTTGTGACCGATGGCTTCATCCCGGCCACTGCAAGTATTGGACCTAATTTCATGTTGGTTAACATGATTTTGTGAATTATTGTTGACTAATGCCTGATAATAATTGGAATTTTGTTTTATATTTTCTTGTTCTTTTATTGTTTGAGTTTTATTTTTCCATTTGATATGATTTTGGAAATCACTGTGATTTTCCTTTATGCGATCAGCTATATCTCCTGCGTTAAGGTTCGGGCTTAGCATTAGTGCATGCTCCGAGCTTATTTTTTTTGTTCGCTTTTTGCTCCGTTTTTGAATTTTATTTGTTTCAGAGTTTAATTTCTGCTTTTTGGGAAGAATTGCTTGTGTTTTATTAGATATTGATTGTTTATTTGTATTTACTTTTATTTTTGGGACTGGAGAAGCTTCGCTATTGAGGAGTGAGTCAATGCTATCCATTTTAAATAAACTTTTATTATTTTGTCCGGAGATTACATAAGTGTCCAATACTTGAGCGTTATGCTCTGGGCTCCGGACTTTTTTGATTTTTTAGATTTAACTGATGGGATTTTTGATTTGCTTTCACATTTATCATATGTTTTCCTAATGTAGAACATGCCTGTAGTTTTTTTGCTAATATTTTGTTCTGTTTTAAGGTCTGTTGTTTCTTTCAATGATTGATAAATTAACTCACGTGAATCGCTAGAAGATTGAAAGCCCAACTCGCTCAAGTCACTATCCGAGGCTAGGATTTCTGATTTTCTTTTTTTCATTCTAGGGATAGGGCAATGTGGTATTAAATTTTGTGTTTTAAGTACATTTATGGGAGGTCTAAATTCTCTTGATCATTATTTGCAAGTTGGCCTTCAGTTAACTGAACATTCTCAGTATATGTTTGTGGATTATGCATAAGGCTTTGCATTTCACTACGATTAGACTTTTCTTTAGATTGTAAATTTATTACACTTTCAGAATTATTTTGAAAAGAAAATTATTTGAAATATTTTGGTTAGATTAGATGAACTAGATTCTGAAGTATCCTTAATAAAAATGTGCGATTCATCAGGTTTTTTATTTAGATATCATTTGTTATTATCGGAAAGGTTTAAACTTACGATATCACTCATATTAGCTGACTCTGAGCTTTGATTAACGTTATCTATAATATTTTTTCCATCAAACTTTTCTAATGACTTTTTAGGTATTTGCTGTGTTTTTGGGTTTTTCCTGTTAGGTAATAGTGTTTTGATCAGTAATTTAGCTTTTTGAAAGCTGAATGGCTTTAGAAAATCTTTTTTTTTTTAATACTGATTCTCTTTCTGAATCACTAAGCTCTGACATGGCGATCTCTGCATTAATTACATTTTTGTTTCTAAGTCTTGTTATAGTACGATTTTTTCGCAATTTCATTCAATGATCTAGTAAATAAAGATCTTATCTTTAAGTATATTCTGGTATATTTCTCAGATGAATTTCTTTTCTTTTTTGGGTATTTTTAAATGATCTCTAAATATTCTCTCTCAGTGAAGTAACTTAAAGACACTGAAAAAAAAAAGGTATTTTTTTTTTTTTGCTAAAAAATTGCATCTTTTCCATTTAATTTAATTTATTTATGATGTAATTGTCCTGCATATTTTATAATGATTTGCTGATATTATTATTTACTGTAAGAAGTTATCCCATATAACTATTTATAAAATGGTTTATTACAAATTAAAATATACTGATAGTTTTTATTACTTTCAATTCAGTTACTGGTTTTTAATTACAGTTTTTTTAATATGTGATAATTATTTCTTAATGCTGAAACTGAATCTGCTCTTGATGAAATCTGGTGTCAGTTATTCTATATTCCATTGTAGAATAGATTATAATATATATATATATATATATATATATATATATATATATATATATATATATATATATATATATATATATATATATATATGCAAAACCATAAAACAATACAGTACTAGATTAAATTCAAAATTTTACCAAATCCTTACACAACCATGGTTTCATCTACTACAAATAGATCTTCTCAAGTGAAAATCAACCTAAAGGAAAACATATATATATACAAACAAACAAACCTTTCCATAATTCATTTCAAACTCCACCTTCCCTTAATATCAAAAGAAGTCTTCATAAGATTGATAGCCTCAGAATCAAGGAGTTTTATCATCAAAGTCTCCTTTATTCTTCTTTTTAACTCATTCTTTTCATAAAAAATAACTGAAGCATTGTCACACAATATTCTATGACCTGTATTCAATTCATGAATATATAAAGCTGAGTTAAGATACCTATGTTTAACTCTACTTATATGAACAGTAACCCTTTCATTAAGGCTAAATTTAATCTGGCCTACATAAAATTTACCACATGGAATTTTATAAACAATACCAGGAATAGACCTACTATCAATAGACTGCTTTGAACCTTTAAGTAATGAATTTAAAGAACCTTTTCTCCATGCAACCTTCTTTCCACCTAACAAATGACTATTCCTATAAACCAAATTATAAATTGATGCTTTAAATGGTAAAGACATATAATCATCATCCTTACCAACACAATTCTTATCATCCAAATCACGACTATAAACATTATTATTAAAAAAGTGGTATTTAATAATAATGTTCATAGTCATGATTTGGATGATAATAATTTTGTTGGTAAGGATGATGATTATATGTCTTTACCATTTAAAGCATCAATTTATAATTTGGTTTATAGGAATAGTCATTTGTTAGGTGGAAAGAAGGTTGCATGGAGGAAAGGTTCTGATTTGAATTCATTACTTAATGGTTCAAAGCAGTCTATTGATAGTAGGTCTATTCCTGGTATTGTTTATAAAATTCCATGTAGTTGTGGTAAATTTTATGTAGGCCAGAGTAAATTTAGCCTTAATGAAAGGGTTAAGGTTCATATAAGTAGAGTTAAACATAGGTATCTTAACTCAGCTTTATATATTCATGAATTGAATACAGGTCATAGAATATTGTTTGACAATGCTTCGGTTATTTTTTATGAAAAGAATGAGTTAAAAAGAAGAATAAAGGAGACTTTGATGATAAAACTCCTTGATTCTGAGGCTATCAATCTTATGAAGACTTCTTTTGATATTAAAGGAAGGTGGAGTTTGAAATGAATTATGGTAAGGTTTGATTGTGTGTATATATTTGTTATTTCTTATAGTTTGATTTTCACTTGAGAAGGTCTATTTGTAGTAGATGAAACTATAATTGTGAAAGGATTTTGGTAAAATTTTTGGATTTAATCTATTATTATACTGTTTTATGGTTTTGCATTTTTATTTTTTGCTAGTATAGTGTTAGACAGTTTTGGTTTTATATATATGGAAATTTTGAATAAAGTCAACATAATACAATGCCAACAGAACAGAATGTAATAGAAAAGTTATAATCAAAGTGAAATGTATAATAATAGAAAAATAAATTGCTTCTTGAACTTCAGAAATTAAATATTTTGGAACTTCAGTACTCATTTAATTTATTAATTTTATCATTATTTATAAACATTATGTATTCACTGCAGGATGAAGGTCTCTCCAAGTTCAATATATATTGTCTGATATCTTGCCTCTATTCATCAAAACATCCCAGCAGACATTCTTATTTTATCCATACATCTCATATATGGTATTTCTGGGTCTTTTACAATCTTTAAAAATCCTTTTTAAGATTTCAGCTGACCATCTATTATCATCTCTTTTAACAATATGTCCAGACCAACTATGAGTTTATTAATTCTTTCAATTATTTCAGCAACACCTGTTTGTTCTCTTCTATGTATTTCATTTTTAATCTCTTCTTGTTAATCCTAACATACATCTCTCCAAACTTTGATGGATGGTCTGAAGTCTCTGTATTGCTCTTCCGTTAAGCATTCAAGTCTTACATACTATGTGAAAATGATTAATTCTGCCTCTAAATAGATCACTGATTCTCTATGAAGATCTTTTTATAAATTTGTTGAACTTGACAAGATACTAGATACAACTTGCAAAATTTCCCCTTCTATTGGAATCTGTCCCATGGCTCTTTGTATAACATGATATACTCAAATCGGATAATATTTTCTGATAATCATATCCTTTTGTTATGAATCAACTTCTCTTACAAGTGTGTATCAATAATTAGTTTTTAAATTTTTTTTTTTTTTTTCCATTCCAACATTTACCCTTCATTTTCTAGTGGCAATTTGAATTAATAATTTAGCATTTTCTTTTGATAATAAAGCCTTTATTCAATTTTATGAATCCAAAATTGTACTTGATTTGTTAGTATTATAAGTTTTTTTTTCATATGTCATGGCATTGGCCGGGACACGAACTCATACCCATCTGCAACCAACTACTTGCTTGAAAGGTGGGTGCGATGACCTCTCGGTTAACAATTCTTGACTAGTAGTATAAGTTTGCAAGTAGAAAACATGCTAATATTCAAATGTGAACTTTGCATAATAAGAACAATTTCTTTTTTTTATTGGATGAATATTGCAATGCTCTTAAAAAGTTAAAATCAATAAAATCTTTGTTAATCGAAGTTTATTTATAAAATGTGATTGAATATATGTTAAACCACTCTAAATCTATACAACTCTATTCTAAAATTGAGAATTGTATTTATAATTGTTAAAATATCACAGAAGATCTATACCACTTTTAAAACAAATTTTTATTGTGCTAAAAAAAAATTCTATCAACATTTATGGAAAATTTGGTTTGAATTCAATTAGCAACATGGAGCAGACTAGTACAAAATTTATAGATTACAAATACACTACTTACATACATAACATTGATATAAAAATAATTAATAATAGTAAATGAAGAAAAAAAATATTATAATAGTTTGGGAAAGTAACCAGACTCCATGTAGCATGGACGATGTTTGGTGGGGCAAGTGTCTGATCTCTGTTTTTAATTTTTGAGATTTGATTGAAAAATAGCGATTGTACTTTTTTAGATGTAGGATTGAAGCAAAAATGGCATCTTATGAACCAAAGGATATACATAAAGGAAAAAACCCTAAGTCTAACTATAGTTAGATGTATTTGCCCTTCATTCTTTAAAGGAATGTGGACTGTTACATTATCAACTGTAGTATTTGTTTTACCCCTACTTAAATTTTTTAACTTGTATTTTTACCAAGAAAACATATTAACTAAAATCAACATCTAATCACATATATTTTTGTGTTTAAATTATTATACAAACAATTTAACAAATATAAGCATAAATATTTAAATCAACATTTTTTTCATATTTTTCACTATATATTGCTCCAAGTCCTCCAAACACATACATTACTTATAATAGCTCACATTTTATTGATAAACATAGATACCTTTTGTGTAAAAGTATGCACATGTAATTTAGGATTATATCATGAATAAAAATTAAAAAACACAATGTTGTTAATAATAATAAATTGCACAGGCATATATATATATATATATATATATATATATATATATATATATATATATATATATATATATATATATATATATATATATATATATATATATACTTTGGGTGTTTATTCATTTACATTCATTCAAAAAATTGAAAATAATAAATGCTTACTGCACCATAATAAATATTTATAGCCTAATTTTCACTACACCACTATCATGCAAGATAGGGACTGATTTCTCTCTGCTTTTAACATCTTGTGCAGGATGTAATCATAAACATTAAAATGAATTTAGTCATATATTTATGATTGCAAACCTCTGCAAAGTGTAAAAAATGGATAGAAACCAGTCCCTGTCCTGAATAAGAATGGTGGAGTGAAAATTACACAGATGCATTATTCATTATTGAATAATCTTTAGTCCAATGAATGACTAGTTATGATCTTACTGCACCTTAACTTTTTTTAAATAAAATAAACAGTGAAGTATTAAACTTTTCAACACAATTAAACAAGCTGTGGATAATATTTTTTTCTCGATGTTTCTTTTCCTAGAATCACAGACAGTCTCATTATCAGCAAACTATAATCTTTTAATTGTATGTTTCTAAGTCCGTAACAATTTTGGAATCTATATAATTACTTCTACTTACCATTAATTCCAATGCGATTCAAAAATATTTTATAAACGTTTCATTCTACCACTTAAAAAAATTTTATTTTTTATTTTTTTAACTCTCTGTTTAAAAACATAGTGAAACACATTGCAAAAAAAAAAAAAAAATAGAAGAAACAAATCCTAAACTATATTTTCATGTAATTCCAATAAATACTATGAATAAATAAATATAGTTTTACTTCTCAATATTATGTAACAAAAACAAAATATTGTGCTCAGAATCAAACTATCACAAAAGAAAAATAAAGGAGGCATTTTACATTAATGGGAACATCCATGCTATTAATAGGAAAGACACTTGCTTCGAAATCTCGAAGAAATGGGCTACGTAATACTAGCTTATTTGAATATTTGCATATATTTTACTATACATTTTATGAAGGCCATGAATGCGATCCTCGAAAACGTTAAACCGATAAACTTTAATAATAATTTAAATATTCTTCTTTATTAACAATTATAAATAAGTGTTTTTTGTTACTATGAATAAATGTAATTGCACATAGTGTTTTGAGATGGCAAAATAGATGCTGCTATAATATAAATTATTAACTTTACAAAATATATTTATATTTTCTGTTTATTTCCATTTTTTGTTTATATCATCACCACCATCATCAACCATTGTATATCCACTGCAGGATGAAGGTCTCTCCAAGTTTAATCCATCTTTTCCGATCTTTAGCTTCTCTTCTCCACATCACCCCTGCACACTTTCTTATTTCATCCATCCATCTCACATGTGGTCTCTTTCTGGGTCTTTTTTGTTTATATATATATATATATGTAAATTAGGTAACATGTAATTGAAATAGTGTATAATGAAGCAACATATATTGTAGCATTCCATGTCTATAAAATGAAAACAACTGTTTCAATTTTGGCTATTACATAGGTAGATAATTTTTCTGAAGAATAGGCATCTGATAGCATATATATAGAATATATTAGTTTTAATCTTAGCACTATGATTCTGGCAGTATTTTTCCAAAAGCTGGCTCAATGAGTTTATGTATTTATAGCTTTTCATTTGAACTCGGAGTCAGCGAGTTCTTTAGAATTACAAAATTTGATGAAAAGAGATTTGCGGGTTACCTTTTTATTTTTTTTTTTAAAAAGATACATTTAAAGTTTATTCAGCTACATTTACTTACCAACAAATTATTTTAAATTTTGTTTCACTTCTTAGAGATACTATAATAGTGAAAACTTAGAAAAGAAGCTGCTACATTAATTATCCTGTGCCATATTACTCTTGAATATGATAAAGCTTCTCAAAATAAGACTTCAGTCTGGATAAAAGTACTTACTATGTGTAATATATGCTGGAAACTTATGGAATTGAACAGTTTAGATTAAACATATATACAGAAAAATGCTTGCAACATTACATACATATATACATTATATACTTGCCAGTAAGTAGTTATTTACTAATAAAAAACTGAATAAAAGAGTTGTATGTAGGCTAAAAAGTTACGTCAAAAACAAGTTTTCAGCTATTTAATTATTATAATTCAATTTATAGAGGAGGGAAGTTAGAGTTGAGTCAAGGTTGTTGACAGTCACATATTTGGTTAAATTTACATTTTTCACTTAAACAAAGGTATTTAATTAACAAGTTTTATACCAAAAAAAAGTTTTAACAATGGTATATTAAGTTTAATATATTTTCAGTATCCCTGTATATTGTTAGATGAGATTAAAGATATATTTAAGAAAGACACCACCAGAGGTCACATCTTATTATAGTTTCTTCAAAATTAGGATACGATTACTTCCAGATATACAAATCAGAATATTTAAGGGTACTTACACAGAAATGAGAAATAAGGATATATTAATTATGGAATGTAAGGTAGGTTTAAATGTAATCAATGACCCATTTATTTGAATTCATGGGTTTGGTATAGTTATAATGAATGACAGACTCTAAAATGCATGGAACATAATGTAACTATCTCTTCTAATGCTGGAATTCCTTAGGAAGCCCTAGAGTAAAATGCACACACACACAAGTAAAACATAAAAACATGCAATTAGATTTTATTATATCTTATTAAATTGTAATGGAAACATATGTGCAATGTGTATTCATTCTATATTTCCATTATTATTTAATTCTATTAATGATCTACTTATTTACAGTTACAATAAATTTATTTGATATGTCATCACTTATATACTAATCATCATCATCATTATCATCATCATTGTCAGCAATTATCAGTCAATTGCAGAAAGAAGTTTGCTGTTAACTGAAAGAAAATCTTGAGATTCCTCTTGATGGCCTTAAAAGAAATGAGCAGGGAAAATTCCTCATGTCCATTCCATATGTTCTTGTCACTGTATATGTGATTATTCATATAGTATCTGAACATGGATGGGCTGTTCACCAACACACATTAGCCAGCATGGTGAGTTTATTGGCTTTTTACCTTTGAGTTTACGATCAAGAAATACCATGGTCTTTCTTCTCAGTTGCCTTATAAAGCAGAATGTATGTGTGTGTGAATGATTTTTTTTTCTAATAGATATATACACTTATATAATATATATTCTGTTAATAAAAATAATACAATTTATTTAAGTTATTCACCAAGGGGTGTACATGTATAAAGAAACTTTGGAAATCACTATTCTAAAAATTTATAAAAAATAGGATTTATTATAAGTTAGTGTACTTTGTTTCTGTAAACTGCAATAAAACAAGTCTATTAAATTAGGCATTTTGTTGGTTATGATAGTTTGAGTGTAAACTTGTTTAAAGTATAAAACTTTATCAGCAATTAACTTTTCCAGAAACACTTTTGCTTCAGTATAGTTAGTTGTAGACTCCTAAAACATGACCCTTCATACCACAAACTATTTCTCAATGAATCATCTATAAACTAATTAAAACCACAGATAGGGTACATTTTATCAGTTTTGTATCATGGTTCAATGTTTTTGATGGTTTTTTTGATTATATAAGTATTTCTGTAATATTTGTAGAAGAGTTCAATAGAAGTAGCCTTCAGTAAAATAGCTTCTTTTTCAATTCAAGACAACATAAATTAATATGGAGTCTCCATTTTAGTTACCATAATATTTTGGGGGGATATCGGTTGAACATGAGTTTTATATGGCTTTTGTATTAATTTTAATTTATTTCTTATTTCTGATCCTTTCATAAATGCATCAATACAGTTTTGCTTAATTATCATTACATAAACAATTAGGAGGTGTAAATATTTTGAATTTTAATTTGTAAGTTTTTTTTTTTTTGCTTTTTATAAATTATTTCTCTGAAAAAGGCTGCTAATCAGTTGAAATTGTCAAAATATTTTTAAAATAAAATATTACTGAAGAAAGTCTGAGAAAGAATTTATTAATTTCTGAATATATATTAATTATTTAAAAAATGTGAAAGTAAAGAAAATCATAAATGCATTGTAGTTAATTGTTAGAAAAACTTGATTAACATTAAATATTTGAGTGCAACAGATCAAAGTCAATATTCTGCAAGATGTGAAATTTACTAATGTAAATACAATCATTTTTATGGCTAAGATATTACAGAAGTTGCATAAAATATTTTTAATATATCATACATTTCAATGTTGAAAAATAAATTAATATAGCAATATAAACCTGATGGAACAAATAACATTATTAACAACAACTTTTGTTTTATATCAATGAAAAAATACTTATATTTTATTGTTTTACTTAGTAAATGATGAATAAAAAAGTAATATATCATTTTTAATTAAACTTTGTTTAAAACATTAAATGTAATTAAATTAAGGAATAAAATGTACAAGGAGAGATCCAAAAATAACCAGAACTGGTATCTGGTAAGGGTGCTTTTTGCCATACATGTTTCTGCTATCACATACCACCTATGGGGCCCTTTTGCATCAATATGCCAAATTACTCTTCCATGTGAAATTGTGTTTGCCACATAACATATTCTTTGGTATAGTATGTTTCATGTATTTTGGTTATTCTTTTTTTGTAATGGCAGAAAAGTTGGAATAATATGAAAATCTGTTTTCTTTTAAGGAAAGCAGATGTAATGCTTGAAACTGATTATAAGAAAGCTATTCTGGGGAAAATGAATTTGCAAATGATTTAATAAAATTGTCAAAGTTACCATGTCCCCAAAAAGTGTGGGAGCGAAATCCAATGTCAAGTTAATGTTGATATTTTTTTTTATCAAAGCAAATGACTTTTTTTCTCAAAATTAGTTCTTAACAGTGAAATGTTTTATCTACAAGTTCTGAAATATTTATGGGATGTGATAAAATATAAATATCCTGTTTTGTGGCAAAGTGAAAACCACAAGCTTCACCATGACCATTTTTCTTCAAGCAGTCTTTAGTGTATAACAATGTTTAATTAAATTCACAAGACCCAGCCTATATATCAGCCATATTTGCTTGATTTAAAACCGTATGACTTCTTTTATTCTCTTAAATGAAAAAATGCCTCATTTTTTTTTCTTATTTAGAAATAGTAAAAAAAAAAACACTGCCAAGTGTTAAAAGACTTCACTTTGTAAGTTCTCCCAGACTACTTGGAAAAGTGAAAAACATATTTAGACTGGAGTATTGTATTAAATGGACAATACTTTGAAGGTGATTAAATTTATAACACGTAGAGATAAATAAACATTTTTTTATTATAAAATTCTGATTATTTTGGGTCCCCATCATAGAATTATTTTTACATATATGAAACTTCATTTTGCATTAATTTGTTAAAAAAATAATTATTTTTAGCATAGCCATAGATGAAAATATTTAAAAAAAATAATGAAAGAATTAAAAAAAATATTAAAATGATATTGAAGAATAAAAGTTCTTCTCTATTTATTAAGATGGGGTTTTAAAAAAAAAGACTTTTATCTTACCGTTTGAGTTTTTAATTCTTGAAAAGGATTAATAATTATAAAAATAAAATATATTTATATTGCTTTTGAAAAATTAAAAGAATAAAATAAAAGTATACTTGAAACAATAAATTACCTTTGAAAATAAAAAAAATTATTTATAATTAGTAATATAATGCAAACTATTCCCATTAATTAGATAATGAATAAATCGATTTACAGCTATTTTTATTTTTTGTATCTGACATTTGGAAACAAAACTGAAGTTAAATTGTAGACTAATTACTGTCAAACTGCAGACATTTATCCCATTTTTGCATACTTACCTTAGAAATAGTGCAGCTATAATCTTTATTCATGTTGTTATATACTTCAACAATAACATTACAAGTCATGTTTGTTCAAAATAAAACTGAATAAGGATTAATAGCAAAATAATCTGACAAACTTGAAGAACAGAAATCAGTAGACTTGTGTTCTATTCAAACTTAACAATTTTGAAATCAAATGAGAAAAAATGAATGGTGGGGGTATAATTTATTTACACTAATTTAAATTTCAAAATTGAATCTATAATTATAAAACACTGAACATCTGGAAATTATTAGATCAGAAGTCGAACTCCAATAATGCGCTATTACTTTAAATATTATAAATCTCCGCACGCACACTCAACACTCACACATCAGTGAGAGTTTAAAAAACTTAAGTGAATCACTTAAGTTAAGAGTGCATTTCTATAAATACACCAACTTTTACTGACCATGCTAAATCAAGGCTTGAGTCTATTGTAGGCCTGATGTTATAATCAAATTTTGAATTGTACAAATCTATTTAACCTATCGCAGGAGAAAGACAGTAACTAATTTTTAACCACACATGATCAAATAAATGTGACTTAAATGTAAATCTATTATTATAAATTGCTGAAAATCTTGAAATTATTAGATCAGAAATCGAACTCCGATAATGCACTATTACTTTAAATAGTATAAATGAGACATTGTCTTTCTCCTTCAATAGGTTAAATAGATTTGTACAATTCAAAATTTGATTATAACATCAGGCACACAATACCTCAAGCCCTGATTTAGCATGGTCAGTGAAAGGTGGTGTACTTATAGAAATGCTCTCTAACTCTTGGTGACATGTGAATGCGCGGAGATTTGTAATATAAATGTAATAGCACATTATCGTAGTTCGACTTCTGATCTAATCATTTCAAAATTGAATAATTTTTACTTTTACATTATATAAAAAAGTATCTCTTGCATTCATTAATATTGCAATTATTAATTCAATTGATATTTGAATAATTCATTTTAATTTATTGATATATAACATAAGGCAATGGTGTGGATTTATACATTAATACGATGCAAAAGAGTTTGATTTATTAAAATATAATTTCATTAAAGGAAATAGACATATTAAATATAAATGTAAATTTGTTCATTATACATAAAATATTTGTATAATACTGTGTGTTTATCTATATATAAATGAAATAAATCCAGTTCTTATCGAATATAGAATATCAAATTGCCCCTTTCCCCCAAATGTTATGTTTATTAGGTTACCTTTTGGCTCCACGTTTGAAATTCAGACTTTGTTCACAAGGCGGCATTACTGAAAAAAAATATTATGTTTGGAAGAAAGTGACTTGGCATTTTATGTATATTACATGTACCCAACCTTTTGAAAGACCATCGTTTTGATATGTGAATTTGACAATGTTACTTTCTTCATATTAAAATCTTTGTAATAAAAAATATGAATTATTAAATATAATATTTAATATTTTTCAATTATTTGCTTTAACAATTTTTTTTTAAAAGATTTATTGTAAATTAAACAAAAGAATTTAATATTATATAAATAAATGCCCGGCCTGAAAGGACATTGTTACCCCTTTATTTGATATGTAAATTTGACAGCATTGTGATAGTTTATTAATAGTGGGCCTTTGCATAAAATATGGATGAATGTAATAGTTTTTTAATTCTTTGTCGTATATCACAACCTTATGGTCAAACACATAGATCATGTGACATTCTTCTAGCAAACATTCACAGAAAACATGTGACAGCCTTATAGACAAACCTTCACATGGATTTTATATATAGATAGATTTAATTATAAATATCACTTCCTAATAAACATTTTAATAACACTATTAATATTTTCAATAAGATAGAACGCTTGTATTTATTATAACAGTAATTTCAATTCCAGTTAATCTTACAATTGCCATTATTATTTTAACTTTTTAAAAATTGTACATCTTATAAAAATGCAGTATAATTTTTATTTGTTCAATAATCAACAAGGATAGTTTACGTAATATATACTTTTTTTAAAAAAAAAAAAATATTCAAATCATAACAAAAATGGTGTATATATTTTTTTCTAAATTATGTGTAAATCTAAACTATGCAAAAGATTATGAAATGAACTTTGATTTGTATTTGCTGGAAATTACATATAAAGTTTTAAGATGGATCAACTGATAAAAAACAAATTGGATATATTATATAATTTTTATTAGTTATTCATTAAACTAGAGATTACCCACTTAATGATTAATATTTCCTAGTATAATTTTAATCACACCACTCTCACACAAGAGATGATTGGTTTCTATTTTTTTTAGTACCTTGTGTGTGGTGTGCGAAAAGGGTAATCATAAACATGTGGCGGAAGACATGTGAAAAAGATGTATGACCCCCAAAAACCAGATTTCATGCTGAAACAGCATTCATCAGTTGGCATACACGGATGTAACCAAAAACAAAATGTATTTACAATTTAACTTAAAATGGAAATCAAAATGAATTTTGTGTTTATAAATATCATCATCAGTGACTTAGAATGAGTATATCTATTCCATCTTTCAGAATGAAAAAAAATAATGAAAAGACAACGAATATAAAATCCTAGTAATGAATTCACAAACCACTTTAAAACATTCAAATATAAAACATGTTGGACCTTTGTTCTGTTTATTTAATATTGCTGTCTTTAACGTCTTTCTGCAACAAACTTTTTTTTCTACCTGAAAGAGTTCAACATCTTGTCTAATTGTATTCTATTTTTAGCCATATTGTCCAATTAAAACAATCAGCATCCTGCTGCACAAAACTAGGACTTTTTTTTAGAAGTCTTGTATCATTCATTCCTTTATAAAGGACCAATCCAATAAAGATGTAATTTGCAATAAGACTTTTTACTATCATATCCAGCAAACTGCCATATATGGATTGGTTTATAATTTTGACCTTATATTTAAAATGTCACAGTGTGTTTATTCTTAAATGACATTCTTCTAACACTTTTATGTTGAAATAATAAATGTTCATGTATGTTTTTCATACAATAAACAAGATAAAATAACTCTTTATACCAATAAGTTAGTTGCAATAATTATTTCACATTAATAAAATATCTTTTATTTTACTTATTAAAAAGAGCAGTAATGATGTAAAATACACATTGCACTTCAACAGGTACATTCTCACAATGGTAAAACTCTCCATAAAGTAGCACCACTCATTGCAAGCCAGAGTAATTAGTGGATGCAGGAAGGTTTGTTCTTAAAATCCATATCTACTGCCTATTCACCCAATATCCCCGGACTAGTTTCTGGATTATGGCTTTCATCAGTTTTCAGCCTTGGATCTGAGCACTGCATTTAGATCATAGGATTTAATGCAATTCTTCAGAAGCCACCTTTTATCTTATTAGGTAACTATAAACTTTGAGTCCAATTTGAAAACACAATAATGTTTTTAATTCATGTTCATTAACTTGTATAATCATAAAGAATGGTGATCATGTAATGTTTAGTGGCATCTACATTCTTCTTTATATTTTAATATCTACCAAGATATTGAGCTTTGATTACAATCTCCTGTTGATAAACATTAAGCAAAAGGTTGGTAAATATTTTCTTCTGTTCCTAGCTGCTAAGATAACTTAAAATTCTGAACTAAAATCTTTATAAGTTGCATTTAGAGCATTGTTATATATATTTTAGTTTATAAATTAAATATAGGCTGAAGTGATGATAAGATGGGCTGCTTTATAACAGGACAACTTTTAAATAATAATCTCATTTTCTCAGTTAATTAGAAAAACAAGTAATGTTTAAAACTCAAGTTCTTATCAGAATAAAATATTTAATTCTAATTATCCAGAAAAAAATAAACCTTTTCCTGATTTTTTTTTATTCTCAGTTGGATAATCTATTGATAATTTATTTATATCTGAGCAACATACTATAGCTATTTCATCATAAGCACTAAGGAATGTAAATTATGTCAATATACCTGTGTGTAATTGGATGCTTGTTAAATGGTTCCACTAAATACAGTGTATCTGATCATATGTTACCTTTTCATATTGGTTCCAGGTATGGGTTTTAATAAGTAAAAGTAAAGCAAATAATTTAAAACAGGCAAACACTCCATACAGTAGTGCCATTCAGTGTAAGCCAGAGTAATCAAGGGATGCCAGAAGGCTTGTGCATAAAATTCGTATCTAGTGCCTACTCATCCAATATCCCCAGACTAGTTTCTGGCTTGTGATCTTCATCAGTGAGGAGCCTTGGATCTGAGAACACTTAGAGATCACTGCACCTAGATCTTAGAATCTCTAAGATCTAGGTGCAGTGCTCTCAGATCCAAGACTCCTCACTGATGAAGGCCACAAGCCAGAAACTAGTCTGGGGATCAATAGATGAGTAGGCACTAGATAAGGATTTTTTCCCAAGCCTTCTGGCATCCATTGATTACTCTAGCTTGTTGTGTGTGGTAATATGTATAGTGAGTTTTGTCTCTTTTAATAACAGTTGTAAGCAAGCATAAGAAGTGGTGATCATGCGATGTTTATTGGCTTAATGCAATGGATATTAGGATTTAGATGCATGTTACAACCAATTTTTTCTGCTTCATTTAAATTATTACAGTAGAAGACAATGTGTTTTACTTCTTACAAAAAAAAAAAAAAAACATAGTGGGGAAACCATTTAGAAAGGACTAGATTTAATAATTATTTCAGCTAAGGAATGTTTTATTTCTTTATCAAGCAGATACATTATTTGTTATGCCCAAAGAAAGTCAATAATCACATCATTGTTTTAGGACAAAATAATTGGTTTTTATTGGGAACGTATATAGTGACTTGCAATTTATCCGTTTCCATCGTTCGTAGATGATTTGATTAACTAAATTTGTTACATATAACTAAGCACATTTGGCATATATCTTCAATATGTTATTTTTATATGAATCCATTTTATAATAACATTAAAGTTTTTGACAGAATCTAGATGTCAGACAGTAGCTGCCTGTAAATTTTCCAAGTTTTAATCCAAGCTTGAATCCCTATAAAGTAATGCACAAACCAATACTTGTTATATTTCTATATATCTTAAGATTTATCTAGTATTATATATAATGAGTACACGGCGCGCTTTTGTTTAGATGAACTGTTGAAATAATTTTTATAAGTTTTATTTTTTTTTCCAGTTGTAAATATTCAATGTTTTATTGAAATATATATATTGTTTTTCCCAGGATTATGACTTTTTTTTTTTAAAGTTCTTGAATTATTTAATATATTCTTATTCTGTAGGTTAACAGACCGCGAACTCTTACAAGAGTGACTGAAAATTATTTCCTGATTATTTATTACTTAACCTATGAACAAGTTTATAATTGATAAAATTTACGATATCTCTTTTATGTATTAATGTAAACATGAAATAAAGGGTATCTAGGAATGTTATGATTTTTGCTGAAAGCCAGTTGACCCACTAATAAATGGAATACTACTAGGAAGGGATAATAGTCTATCTTCATTCACAGTAGTTTGCAATGATATTTGTCTTCCTATTACTTTTTTCGTAGTTTCTCAATACTATAAAATGTCATGCGCATTTGCGTCATAATAGTTATTAAATAACATATAAATTGTTTAATAGGTTAGTGCGCGTACAACTCAAATGAAGTTTATGGATAGGAATGAAGCAAAGAGAAAAAAAAGTACTTGAAAACTTGTAAAAATAGAAATGAAAGACGACCATGTAAGAGTTACATCTCCCTGCATAAAGAGCGAAAGTCGTGTAATATTAGAAGCATGTGTCTTTTTATTTTTTCACTCAATCCAACGACTTAAATCTTACGAATCAAGCACATTAATGGGTTCGCTAGATTCATTATTGATGTCTATCTGAATTGTTACATTTTTATTTGCAACTGTCAAACTCACTCTACTCCCAACTTTGACACCATCCACCTCAGATAAATACAATAATGATTATTCCTAATCATGTACTAAACTAGAGATCATGTCTATCTGAAATAAAATTGTAAGGCTATTTGTATTTTAAGAGAAATAATTCAAACTTCATCCAATTCAGAAGTGAATAGACGTCAAAGGACCAGCAGTACTATGAGCGCCTCTCTGAGGAATATTTAAAATTAAGACTTAGGGGAAAAAAAAACAATTACGATAAAATGTATAATATAATTTTTTTTTCCTATATCAAAGCGTTGACCGGGAAGCGAACCCGGGCCAGCTGCTTGGAAGGCTTTCAAAAATAAAAGCACTGATCTAATTACTTTAACAGAAGGAAAGGGGGGAGGATAAAAAGAAAAAAAAACCTATTTTAAAGCTTGTAAAGATAAAAAATAATAAAGTGGATTTGGAGAGGGAGGGGATAAAAATAGAGAAAAAATCCATATGAAAGCTGTCCATTAAAATATAAAGATTGGTTATCTTAATATAAGCTGAGCTTTGATTGTATATGTGTGTGGAAATGATAATCTGGACCAACTCACGAGTGCTGGATTAGCACGAAATATATATAATGGTGATTATTTAAACATGTGTGTGATCAAGTGTATCAGCGGTATGAGATAGCATGGATGGTTGAGGATCGTGTAAAAATCTGAGTTTAAACCCCCTATATATGTAAGTGCAGGTATGAAAAAGCCTTTACTGCAGAAAAAAAGGAGGGGGGATTCATATATGAAAGCTTGTAAAAGTAAAAATGGTGAAATTGATTTGGAGGAGACGGGTGATGCGTGGATGGGTGAAAAGTGACAAAAACTTATGTGAAAGATTGTAAAGGTAAAAATAGTAAAGTTGATTTAGAATCGATGCTCATAAGAATATTAGATCTCTCTTACAAGTATAGAAAGTAGTATTATTATATTAGAATCATATTTCCTTTTTATTTTTATCCTCATCCCGTTGAATTTCATCTTACTAATTCAGTATAAACTGTAACTTTATCTAAGAATAGGTAAATAGCCATTTGTTATCCAATATTAGACAGTTAAATATATTTACTATCCGCTCTGACTAAAAAAAAAAAAAAAAACTCGTTTGTATTCTATAAAAAATAAAAATAATTGAAGGTTCATCCATCTCCGCCTCTAGCTCTCAGTCCCATGTTTGGATCGCTATTCCATGAGGAACATTTTTTGCAAATAAATGCAAATGCCAAAGGAATCACTCAAAATAGACCCACCTGAACCACTTTAGGCTCAATTGCTATGCTACATTATTCATTCGTAGTACTACATATTTAATATCAAGAAAGGTAATGGTAGTTTTATAGATGTAGGTGTAGACAAGCAGTAATCAATTTCCAGCACACCATTTACAAACATCACTTTCATATATATATATATATGTGTGTGTGTGTAAAATAAATAAAATGTCCATTAATTAAAAACAAAATTGTAATTATAAATTAAATAATAAATTTAACGGTTTACAAACTATTATAAACAATCCTTAAAATCCGCAGAAGTACTTTCGGTGAATTTCTTCAACCTGCCTCAACTGCCATTAAATTCAAAATCAAAATCAGAAGCAAACGTCATCACTTCAAATTCCACGAATCTCGTATTTTAATGTTAGCATCAAGCTTGTATTCTGCCCATCCCGGCTGAAAAGTTGGAGGTTGGAGTAGATTGAAGCCTATCCATTAAAGTGTGAGGATTTGCTATCTTAATATAAACTGAGCACGAATTATATATATATGGGAGATGGTAGTCTGGACCAACTGATGAATGATGGTTTAGTACAAAATATGTATATTGGTGATTGTTTATCTTTTCTACATGTGTGTGGTCATGTGTATCAGTTGTATGAGATAGTGTGGATAGTTGAAATGTGCCTGAAAATCTGAGTTCAAATCCCCTATACTTACAATTATGCTCCCAGGTTTGTGAAGAGTGCCTGGTTTTCAAATATTTAAAAAATTATATAAAATAAAGAATAGTGTAGTTAATTTACCGTAAATCATACAATTTTGGAAATAAAATCAACAATAAAAAAATTCAGACAAAAGAATGGAACCAAAATAAAAAAGTGGTCTGCACCCTCTTCTATAAAGAGAAAACCCATGTACAATAATAGTTAATTGTTAGTTAATTAAAGTTTTTTTAATACATATTTAACTTGTTTAGCGATTAAATTATGAATAATTAAATGTCTATTAAATTTGCTTTGGGTCTGTGACGTAAAAAAAATCAATCTCTGTTGGATTCGAATTGCTAATCACAATCATAGAAGATGTAAATATTAACCACTATTTATAATACTCTTTAATCTACATAGATAAATTTATATTCAAAAATGCGCATTAAAATGTCAATTAGCGACTACACTTTTATAATTCTGTTTCCAAAAGTGTAAATAGCTTTATTTTAAAAAGATGTTAATTAAGCACAGTATCGATTATTCATAATTTAAATGGAAGTTCTTTGCAGCATATTAACTGTTAATTGATAACAAATTGCATAATTTTTAATAGTTTATTAGTTTTAGTTTATCAATATTTTGATTTATTATAAAATTTTGATAAGTGATTTTTGTAATAGAAATGTTGCTGTTATTACATTTACACTAATAAAACTCAGATTTGTTGTTGTTTATTAATGCCTTCTAAATAATAAAGAAAGAAAAATCATCAGTAATTATTTTGATCGATTAAACTAATTTTTAAACCCTTTTTTGTCACACTAGATTACTTTCCACGAAGTGTCAAAATGTATTTAAAAAAGTATTATCAGAGAATACATCTCCGATCCGGTTAAATGTGGGGATGTGATGTGATGATATGATGTATTGCAGCTGCTCCTTAAACGAAGTCAATAATCTCTCAGCAATTATGCCCAGAGAAACCTGTTAAGCCACTTTATTTTCCATTCCCCAGTCTAAGTTTTCCCATATTCTGCATATTTTTTCATATTCAACAGTTGCGGCATCTAGTGTATATTTTTTTTTACTTTTTAAAAAAAATCCATTCTTGGGGTTCGAGAATGAATATTTTTTTCGCAAATATATATAGTGCACATATAAATTATCACCTTTATCATCGTTTTTAATAATTGATAATATAATAAAGTGATCCAAAAAATCTGCTGCAAGCCTTCGTTTTCAGTAATGATTATTATTAAATCTATTCACTCAAAGCAGAGCTTTATAACAATAATTCTTTATTATTTGATATTCAAACAAGTCTTATTCTTATTTATTGATTAACTTTTCTCTTTTCATTATAATTTTAACTCACATCTATTTAAATTCTTTAATATTTTTAATTACGTCCATAATTTTATCTGTGTTTGAATCTATTTGTTAATTTTAATAAAATTTCTTGCTATTAAAACCATCAAAACATCACATGATCACCATTTAACATGCTCACATATTCTGTTAATAAAAGTATTAAATTCTCCATACAGTAGTGCCACCAAGTGTAACCAATGGATGCAGGAAGACTTGTGCATAAAATCCCTATTTAAGGCCTACTCATCCAACTCTCCAGACTAGTTTCCAGCTTGTGGTTTCATCAGTGAGGATCCTTGAATTTGGGAGCACTACACCTAGATTTTAGTGTCTAATACAACCCTCCAGCAGTCACCTTTTACTTATTTGGTTAACTATAAAGCTAGGATCCTAGGATAAAAACAATATAATGTTTCCAACTCAAGCTCATTCACTTGTTTTCATATAGATTTTAACTCAGTTTAGCATCTGTATATTTTGGTGTCTTTGTAGTACTGAGAAACTTGTCTGTGAATGTTAGATGAGTAGGCACTATATGGGTATTCTATGCACAAGCATTCCTGCATCCATTGGTTATGAATGAAAGTTGCACTTGGTGACACCAAGTCTTTGGTATTTCTTGTTATTCTTAACACACCTTTTTCATACACCTCTATACTATTTGTGATCTTTGTTTGATTTAAAATTTAGAGTTCATGGATTACAACCATGTGATATTCTTACCTTTAAATAAAATATTAATACCATCAAATAGTCTTCCATTGGAATATTTTATTGACCATAGTATATACAACTTAACTGAATAAACATAATCATTTATTTTTCAATTTTCTTTTTAATAATGTTGTTTATAGACAACACAAATTGGTGAAACATTAGTTTTGTGATACATATGTAAAATGACATTTTTTAAAACTCTGCAGTCCACAATTTTATGATTTAATCATCAATTGTTATTAAAATAAGATTTTTTTTGGAAAATAGCATATGATTAAAATAATCCAAACTGTTAAGTATGCTTTTTAATATTTCAATGAAGAATGCATGAGAGTAGTATAATAATGAAAGGTTGAATTACTGATACAGATAGGTATTTGACATGTCCAGATCACCTGACAGGTGAAAGATAGTTTTGAAATGCTTTCTTAGTGAAAGAGAGAGTGATCTATTTTTCAGTGTTGGTGGACGATTGTAACTCATGAAAATCTTCATTTTAAAAATATATATAATAATATACTATACATATTTTTAGCTATTTATTGATGCAGATTTTTAACGTATTCTTGAAAAACTTTTCCTCTTATATGTGTTTGGAATAAAACTATTTACAATAGGTAGAAGAAACACTTTAGAGCTATCATGAACTTATGTATTTAAGTATTTAGAAAATCTAATCATTTTATTTTCGAATAAGAGATAGCCGACACACAAATTAATATATTTATTATGTATTCATCTTAATTACATCATCAAACATCTAGCCTTCATCGCACAATGAAACACACACACATACATATATATATATAGTTGTATTTTATATATGCTTTTGTCTGTAAATATTTATTTATTATTGAAGTTTTTTATCATATATATATATATAAATAAAACACAGTGAAGGTTATCTCACTTTGTTTTTTTAAGTACACTAGAAATTACAAATAACAATTTGTCAATTTATAAAACAGAGAATCTTTAATAAATAAAGCAACTATTGCCAAGCGCTTTCAATTCCTATGAGTCCTTATCAAGGCAGTATAAGAAAATCCTATTTTTCTCTTAAGCGATGGATTCAACGTTTCATTGCATTGGCCAGGAACACCTAATTGGAAAGCTGGTTAATTTTGAATTCATAGCACAAGATGAATTTTGTATAAGATATGATTTTGAATAAGATATTTATTTATTATTTTAACACATTAGAATGTTTCAATTTAAGGAAAATAATTTATAAATAAGTGATATTTGAATTTTAATGCTTTAATTAAAATTTATTTCATAAAAGTATTGTAGAAAGAACAATTTAAAAAAAGAGTATATAAAAATAATAATCTTTAATAAAAATAGAAACAAAATAATTGATGTGATATGGCTACTCCTTTATCAAAGTTAAGAATCTTTCAGCCAGCATACTCAAGAAAAACCTGTTATTCATCATACCTTTCCTTTTTATTCCCCACCCTAAGTTTTTCCAATATTCTTCTTTATCTTGTTGTACCCCATTTTCACATCATTATCTTTGTCCACTACATGGGCTTTGTATCTATCTTTTTCCAACCCCAGAATAAGGACCAATAACCAGCTTTTTGTATAATCACTTGGTCTATATTTATTCTCTCACAACATCATAATTTTTACTCTTTCTGCTTGTGAGTATTTACGTTCTATTAGAAAATGCCTAATATTTTCCATGTCTTTCTTTTATAACTTGCAGACTAAATCACCCACATTTCTCCATTTATGTGCATATTCCCTTGTTGCTATCAATCCTGTTCAAGCCTTAAATAGTAAACTATTTTCACTGACACTATTGTAAATTAACTTGTATCAATATTATATATATATATATATATATATATATATATATATATATATATATATATATATATATATATATATATATATATATATAAAGGAGTTTGCTATTAACTGAAAGGAGACCCTTTGATTCCTCTTGGAGGCCTTAAAGGAACCGAGCAGGGCAAATTCCTAATGTCCACTCCATACGTTCTTGTCGTTGCAGCTGTTATTACTATATGTTTATTCATATAGTATACGAACATGGATGGGCTGCTCACCAACACGCATTAGCCAGCGTGGTGAGTTTATTGGCTTTTTACCTCTGAGTTTAAGATCAAGAAACACCATGGTCTTTCTTCTCAGTGCCTGATAAGGCAGAATGAATGTTTGTGTAAATGATAAAGATTTTTCCCAATTATACAATTATGACAGACAAAAATAAAGCATGGCCCTTAATCCCAGGAGGCTGTAAAGTCACCAACCAAGGCAGCGGTTGGTGGCCGAAGGTGGAGGGTGCTAAGAATATCCTGGAGGCGGACCCAGGCTGCCATTTGATGATGACTTTTTATTTAGGTACTTACAACTGCAGATCACTTTCAAGTGAAGGAAGATTGCAAGAATTAGAAGAAGAACTCTCTTATATTAAATGGGATATTATTGGACTTTGTGAAGTTAGAAGAAAAGGTGAAGAGACAATTGATTTAAAAAGTGGACATATGCTCTATTATAAAGGCACAAATATTGGAAATACAAGTGGAGTAGGATTCATTATAAATAAAAAGTGGAAGAACAATATTGTGGAGATTGATGGTGTATCAGACAGAGTGGCAAGATTAGTTATACAACTTAACAGCAGATATCAAATGCAGATAATTCAGGTTTATGCCCCAACAAGTTCTCACAGTGATGAAGTAGTAGAAGATTTTTATATGGATGTACAAAAGGCTTTTGATCAGAGTAAACAACATTTTAAAATTGTTATGGGAGATTTTAATGCTAGAATTGGTAAACAAATGAAAGATGAAAGTGTTGTAGGTAATTTTGGTTATGGTAATAGAAATGAGAGAGGACATAGACTTGTGGAGTTTGCAGAGAAGGAAAAACTTTATATTATGAATTCTTTTTTTGAGAAAAATGTTCCGAAGGAAATGTACATGGAAGCATCCAAATGAAGGTACAGCAGAATTGGATTATATTTTGACTAACAGGAAATACATATTTCAAGATTGTAATGTTCTTAATAAATTTAACACAGGAAGTGATCATCGATTAGTAAGGGGTAAGATACATGTTAATGTAAAACTAGAGAGACAAAAATTATTAAGAAAAACTATATTTACAGTTGATATTCCTAATCTTCAGAAACATTCTAATGAATTTAAATTAGAACTTACAAATCGGTTTCAAGTATTAGTAGATTTTGAACATGATTCAGATTTGAATGAAATTAATATGAAAATAACTGATACACTTTTAAAAACTGCAACAAAGATAGCTGGTAGAAAAAAGCAGCAATTGACTAATAAAATTTCTACTGAGACTAGAGAACTTATGAAGAAAAGAAGGAATATGATGATATGCAAAAATGATGCATTAAAAAGAATTGAATATCTCGAATTTTGTAAAATGGTACGGAAAAGAGTTGAAAATGATATAAGAAAGTATAACTGTGAACTAGCAAGAAAAGCTGTAGAAGAAAATAAAAGTCTTAAGAATGTAAAACAACATTTTGGTATTGGTAGGAAATTTATATCTGCAATAAGGAAAAAAGATGGAATTATTACTAAAAAGAGGGATGACATTATGAAATTGGTAGAAGATTTTTATCAAGAATTATATAGTAATAAAGAACAAGTACCTCCTATATCTATTACATCTTCCGAATTGCCCAGAATTTTAAATGAAGAAGTGAGAAATGCAATTAAATAGATCGGAAGAGGAAAGGCTCCAGGTAATGATGGAATTATAATTGATATATTAAAAGAAGCAGGTGAAGAAACAGAAAAAAATATTAGCAAAGTTATATACCAAATGTCTAAATGATAAAGATGTACCGGATGATTGGAAGAATGCAGTAATAATATTAATATTTAAAAAAGGTGATAAAGAAGATATTAGAAATTACAGACCTATCAGCCTTTTATCAGTTTTATATAAAATTTTTACCAAGATAATTACAACTTGTCTACAGAGAACCTTGGATTTTCACCAACCAAGAGAACAAGCTGGATTTAAAAGTGGTTTTAGTACAGTAGATCATATTCAAGTATTGAGAGAAGTTATAGAAAGGACAAATGAATATGAGTTGTCATTATGTTTTGGATTTGTAGATTATGAAAAGGCATTTGATTCTATAAACATTTCTTCAGTGATTAAAGCATTGGATCATCAAGGTATAGATCCAGGATATTGTCATATTTTAAAGAATATTTATAAAAATGCAACAGCAACAATTAGATTACATAATGATACTGGGAAAGTCAACATTGAGAAAGGTGTAAGACAAGGTGACTCCATATCTCCAAAACATTTTACAGCAGTGCTGCAAGAAGTATTTTGTGGATTAAAATGGGAAACTAAAGGAGTGAAAGTAAATGGAGATTATTTAAGTCATTTAGATTTCACAGATGATGTAGTTGTTTTTGCAAATAATGCTTCCGAGCTGCAGGAAATGTTGCAGGAGTTATCAGATGAAAGTAGGAAAGTAGGACTAAAGATAAATGTTAAAAAGACTAAAGTAATGTTTAATCGATTTGCTCAAAATATGAAAATAAAGATTGATTATGATGAATTAGAAGAAGTTAAGAGTTACAAATACCTTGGTCAGATTATTAATACAGATGGAAACATAATAGAGGAAATTAATCATAGAATTAAACTTGGTTGGAGTGCTTTTGGTAGAAATAACTTGATATTAAAAGGAAATATGCCTATGTGTTTGAAAAGAAAGGTTTTTAACAAATGTGTTTTACCAGTTCTTACTTATGGATCTGAGACTTGGACACTTAATAGAAGATCAATACAGAGACTTCAGACCACTCAAAGAAGTATGGAGAGATGTATGTTGGGAGTAACAAGAAGAGATCGAAAACGCAATGTATGGGTAAGAGAACAAACAGGTGTTACTGACTTCATTGAAAAAATTAAAAGATTGAAGTGGAGTTGGGCTGGACATATTGCTAGAAGAGATGATAATAGATGGACAATTGAAATTTTAAACTGGATTCCAAGAGATTGTAAAAGACCCAGAAGGAGACCACATGTAAGTTGGATGGATGAAATAAGAAAATGTGTAGGGGTGATGTGGAGAAGAGAAGCTAAAAATCGGAGAAGATGGATTAAACTTGGAGAGACCTTCATCCTGCAGTGGATTGATAATGGTTGATAATGATGATATATATATATATCTTTTTACTCTCCATACTAGTTCTCCATCTCTCCAGCACCCTATTTTTTATTATTACATCCATTCTTCTATCCCAATCTTTGCAAATATAGCACTCAACAATCATCCTAACACAATTATCCCACCCTAGACTTTCACAAAATTTTCTGCATACCATAGTACCTTTCTCATTCACCTTGTTTCCTACCCTTAATTCATAATCCAATTAAATACTGTTTTGGCTAATCTCTTATTACCCATACATTGCAATGTACCAAATATTTTCATTTTATTTTTTGCATCTCTCTTATAAAAACTTGATGTTCTCATATCGCCTTGAATTGTCTCCTTTGCCATCCACACATCACTGTCTAATCCATGTTTTCCCACATTTTTTTTTGTACTTTTTCTAAGTAATCGAATACCCCTTTGCTAACACATAGCACATCATTACCATAGGTTAACTCTACTACTGCCACTCCCTTCCATACATCACATTTATTTTATGAAACACTGTTAATTCCTTTATCAGTCCCTTTTTTTTATTTGCCTCATTTATCAATTTTTTTCACCATTCCTCCAAGCAGTTCCCCTGATTATTTAAGACAATTCCCAAATAGTTGTATCTATTCACCACACTTAACTGTATATTCCCCAAGAAAAAAATTTTTCTTTTCACTTTCTCCAGCATTTGCCTTTATTGCTTTTGATATTTCTACAATAAATTTGATCCCATCTCTTTCCCTACACCAGCACAAGTTTTCAGCATAACTTCCACATTTTCACTACTGTCAGTGCATAAAAAATATCAACAGCAAATAAAAGAGCTTATATCTACCATTTTCTTAAACTTTCTATTACCCTTTCCATTTGTTTCAAATATGACAAAAACAAAATAGGTGACATAGGGTACCCTTCTCTTACTTTCACTTTATTTTTAACTCTGATTCTATATTTCCTAATTCATATGTATAATAATTGTTTTCATACAATCTCTTAATAAGATCCACTAAAGCCCCATTCATTCTCAAATTTACGAAACTAATCTTTAATCTATTTCTATTCACTCTATCATAAGCCTTCTCTATATTTAAATAGACCATATATAATTGCTTACAGGTATTCATACTTATTTTTATAAGCTGTGTGATAAATTGTCTTTTATACATATACTTGTTCTTCAATCTCCTTGCATTTCTCCCACTATATTATTTTCTTCCATTAATTTTGCTACTCTTCCAGCCAACATATATACAAAAACTATACATCACTGACATTACTGTTGCCGATCTATAATTTGTTTATCTTTCTATGGTTTTTACCCTTTCCTTTTAGCCTAACTCCTACATTATTCCAGCTTGCTAAGAATTCTATCTTCTGTGCCATCTTATTAATGTATGATAATAGATTTAATTTTGTCCATATTTCCCAAATTCATCACCATCTCGGCTTCCCACCTATCTAAACCTCTTGCCTTCCCATTTTCTTTAGTTCTTCGCTACCTCATTCAATTTATTTTCAGTAAAATTAATATTTCCATTACTATCTTCTATGATTGATAACATTTAGTCCTTTATATCTAACATCTTTTCTACATCCATTGTATACTTATTTAAGACTGGCTCTAATTCTTCTCTAGAACTACACTCTTTGTCCTCATCATTTAGTAATACTATTTATCTCATCCTTACATTCCTCCTTTTAATATATTTTCAAATTTTTAATTCCCATTTCTTCCAATAATTTACCATTTAATTTAATTCTCTCTATATAATTATCTATTTTAGCCAACTTTTTTTTATTTAAATAGTTTTCCCATTTAATATTTATCTTTTTTATTTTCTTTGTTTTTAATAGCATATTTTTATTCTGTGCATGCTTTTCCCTGTCTTTTACACTTTTACTAATTCTCACTTTTCTATTAATTTTATTCTTCTGAATATTCTCTCCTAAATCCCTATTTTCTACTTTTTCTACTTCACAACACCTGTCCTTATACTCACCCCCAACAAACCTTTCCATGATTTCTTCTACTTTTATTTTTTATTCTTCTAACTTATTCTTATCATTTACTCTCCATTTATATCTTTCACTATCCTTTCTATTTTTATTATTATTTTTCATCACATTACTAACCATTTTTATTATAGAAAAATTACGATCATTATTACCTACTCTCTTCATTATTAAAAAAATTAATTTTCTGTACTTTATTTATTCCCTCTTTATCTACTAATATATAATCTATTGTGTAAAAAAATATGTTTTATAGAGAATATGCATTGTCCCTCATAAATATTTGATGAAATTCCAATGTTCAAGTTTGCTCTCTGACAAAGTCCAGAAGCTGCCTATTCTTGTTATCCAAGTCATCAATTTCTTCATTATGATCATTCATATCCTATATAACCATAATTTTCTTCCCACTTTTTTGAAACTTCCTTAAATAGATATTCATGTATATTATTATTCCACTTTATTATAGTTTGACTATCTCTACTGGCCATATATACTACAGCCACTATCCACTTTTGACTTCTTAACTTTATCTCAAACCCACAAATGTTCAGGACACTTTACAGTATTTAAATATTTCTTTGACATTACTCCTATACCACCACCCCTTTTTTCTTTTCATTTATACTTCTGCCATACCAAATTTTCAATATAGGTTCTACTTCATATTTTAGATGTGTTTCCACTACTCATAATACCTCAAGCTCTTCATTTTAACTGCTTTGTTTAATTCCAACCACTTTTGTGATCTCCTACCATCTTGCAAATTCAAATATTCAATTGACTATTTCTTTTTTATTATATTTATAGTTAGTTTGTTTATTATTAGTTTTAATGACCCATTCCATCTCCACACTTTTATTTACATCTCGATAAACTACATTATGTTTACTTATTACATCCCATCTATCCTAAATCTTTTTTCTAGTACTATGATTTAAAACCCTACCACCCCTTTATAAGTTTCCCAAAATATAATATTTTTCAGAAATCCTGTCCCCTAATGCTTCACTTGTTTTGCTAAATTCAATCCATCTTTACTGTATAACTCCTTCTTTGTAATAATTTTTTTTTACACATACACAAACATAACACTATTTCTAACACATACTTTTCCAATCTCTCATTTATACAACATGCCCTAACTAACATACACCTTTTGTCAAATCTTGATAGTATTTCAGTTATTCTTACTCCTTTTTTATTCAAACTACTAATCCATTTATTGTTTTCATTCATTATTTTCTTCTATGGCTCTGGCAAATTATTTGTTCCCACAATTACACAAATATCTCTACTCCCATGTTTATTTACTTTATCTGCAACATCCCTAATTCAAACTCCAGGCAAACATACTCTTGCGTATCTATTTCTATTTTCTCTATTCGATTACATATCCACATCTTTTCTCATAGTTTATTTCCCTATTATATCTGTAATCTCATAGTTTACTTTTCTATTTTATCTGTAATACTTTCTTCAATATTCTGACCTTTCTTATCTATTTCTTCATTATCATTTCTATTCATTAATTCCTTAATCTACTCACACTTTATATCTAATTTTTTTCATTTTATTTCTATATCCTTTATCTCTATTTTTTATTCTTTGTCTAACTATCCCCATTGCATGACTTATTTTGTCATTTACATCTCTTGTCACTCTATTAAACATATACTCCATTCTATGATACATATCTACATTTTCTTTAATTTCTCCTGACTTTCTCTTTAAACTATCTATGCTTAAAACCAATTTTTTTACTTCTTTTATCACATTTATACATGATCTATACAACAATACAAAATTTATATTCTTCTATTTTATTTAAGCCCATCAGATGGAATATCTTATCACATACTGTACACACCAACAAAGCATGCTTAGTTTCTTTCTGACCATTATACATACATTGTAATATACACATGCAGTCAATATTTCATTTTTTCCCAATATCCCTACTCTATATTTAAATTTATGATTTTTTTATCGCTCTCCAAACCTATTTATACAAATATTTTTTATAATGGAAAATGAGAAGCATGTGCTCCCTTAAAACTCACACCTCAACATTACCCCTCTTTCTCAAAATGAATCACTCCCTCACTTAAATTAAAAAAAAATTATTAGCATACCTTCTAATTTCTAACTAATCTTATGTATGTCTTAGGTTTTAAAGCTTCATTACAATAAACACATTATATATATTTTTTAACTATTAAAAACCATTCAATACTTAGACAATCCCAATATAGATAACAAGCAAGAATTTCAAATTGTTGTCAAGGCAACCTCCTTTTAACAATGTTTTTCTCAAATCTTTCCAAATCCAATTAAATCTATGTTTTTTACTCCACCTCTATTTTCTCATCCACTCTGTAAACAATTATTCCCCAAAAACATAATTTTATATCTAGTTATTATTAAAATCTTAATTTATATTGCAGAGGAAAAATCAGCCATGTCAACACATTCACGTCAAGATGTAATATGAATTGATAATTTTGTGATGTGATGTTATCCATGTAATTCACTGTGACTTATCCTTATATGGAATCAGACATCTCTCAACAACTATGTCCAGAGAAATCTGTTTATCACTTTATCTCCTCTTTCCATCCCCACTCTAAGTTTTCCCATATCCTGCTCTATTCTATTTTCACAACATAATCTTTGTCAACTCCATGGCCTTTATATATACCCCCCCTATCTTTTCCCAAAATTAGCATAAAATCAATAACCCACTTTCTGTATAATCACTTTGTTTATATTTATTCTTCCACAACATTATTTGTACTCTTTTTGATTTCAGGCATTTACATTCAATTAACCGATCCTAATATTTTCTATGCCTTCATTACACCACTTGCTGACTACACCACCCACATTTTTCCATTTATATGTATATTCTATTGTTTCTAAAGATCCTGTTCTAGCCTTAAATAGTAAACCACTTTCCTTGCTATTATTATAAATAAACTCTCACCCAATATTCTGTTTACTTATATATATATATTGTAACATAATTAAAGAATCAAAAAAAAAGATATTACCATACCTGAGTAGTCTACTATATATAAGAAATAATCATAAATTCAAAAATTAAATGATGATCAAAAGATATTATTATATCTGAGTAAAGGAGTCCAAATATCAAGAATTATAAGCAAATTATTATAGCAATGTATTATAACTCAGGTATACAGGCAGTAGATCTTATCCACTTTCCTCTCTTGGTTTGATGTTAAGTGCATGTTTAAACAAATACTAAGTGAATATGGTCTAGCAGGGCGCCACTAGATTATCTGAATCTAGACACGGTTATATCTGATAACCTTTCACATGTACCGGGTTTGAATCCCTTCCTGGTACTTTATTTATAATAAAATGGAAGATTTTGCTTTTTGAGCCATATCACTATAAGCACTAATATTTAGGTAAAAGTAAAACATCTTTAAACCAAAGTAGAGTATATTAGACATAAATCATTTCTCAGATCTTAGCATAACAAATGTGTTTCAATAGTTTTATAAGTTCACTAGCTCAGATTATATATAACTAATTTAGGATGGCAATTCACTCATCCTTGCATGAAATAGATGATGGGATGTGGTTATAATAATACTAAGAGATCACTAAATATTATAAAATCAATATTTATTTATGGCCTTTAAACAGTTAAACAGCTCATTAATTAAAACGTTGATGACGATGATGATGATGATAATAATAACAATAATGACAAGGGTTTCAACTACAGCTCTAGGACTAAGCCTAAACATAAAACTAATTTTTATAAAGTAATTCATAATTATTGCTTAATTTTAGCATATTTACTTATATCTTAAATAACTAATATTCAACCATTGATGATGATGAATAATCACACTTAACCAAGACTACACTTAATAAAATATATACGCCTCATTTAATAAAACAAACTAATATTTATTACTACATTTCTAACATATACATAAAAATTTCTAGATAATATGAAAATGACATGAATAATAATAATAATTGATTATATAACAATCCTCAGATTAATTTTAAGTTCTTCCCCCTTTCCCTTCAAATGTATTTTGTATTAAGTTGGACGTCACATTGACCATGATTTTCACTCCATGAGAAAAGTATTTTAAGAAAAAAATATTATCTGCTCATTAGCACACATACTTTAAAAATCCAACATGTAAATAGAATGTAAAAAAAAAATGTTAGTAAAATTGAAAGAGCAAGTTTTAGAAAAGAGTTTTAAATTATTTTCTCCCCCTCCCTTCCAAGCGCTGAAATCTATACTGAACTTGAAACAAAATAATCTAATATTCTAATACTACTCATTATTTCACATTCACTCCCAATTATACACATATAAAAATATTATTATGTATGTGCGTGTTTTATCCCATAATAACAAAATATTATTTAAAACCAAAATAATAATATATTAGTTAAAACTGAAATCATAATACCATAAAAAAAAAATTGTTTTACACATTAATATTTTTCATAACTGTAAAATTAATAAACAAATAATTTTGATACATTCAAGATCATTTATGAAGCTCAAAGTTATTTTTAGTAAGACATTCTTGTTTTAATCGATCTGAATGGTCTTTAAAAGTTCTTTAAATAAAATGTACCACTTTATTGCTAAAATGTTTATTAAGACTGATATCATAAAGAAAATAGATATAAAAGTCTATTCCGATCTTTGTTTGTGGCGAATTTCAAGGGTTCAAACTTGTCTTGTATAATGTCTCTATATTTCTGCAGCTACTATTTCCATTTTATGTGGGAACAATCTCTTTCTTGAGGTGTATAACTATTGATGCTGATGACTCTATTGAGGTTATTTGCTTTAGTGGACAATTTGGAAATCATTATATTAAATTTTCTTCTCTTCCTGTCAAGCATGTGGATGAAATACAGCAGTTGTTTTCCCATTTGTAAATTTTCTTGAGTTTAAAATCAGTTGTGGTAACAATTAATTGGACTTGATGATTAATATTTATCAGTAGATTAATTCATCTTCTTTGAATGCAGGTGAATCCTTCTATTAAAAACATCTTATTTCTCTGGTCAGTTGAAAGGTGTAGAATATTATTTTAGACACATCTTTTCTTTCCTATGTGATGTGCAGCTTCTCCAGATGGTCCGGCACCGATGGGACATACATATAATTTTTCTAGCAAGACATTTTTTATATTTTCAGCATTCAATTTGATAGTTTAACAATCTGAATCAATCACAATAATCATAATAATAATTCAAGACAGCTTTTTATATCCAATTTTTAGCTAACTTAACCAATCAGAGATAGCATCACTTGCTATTTTTGGACAAATTTGTTTTAATTAGATCTCTAATTTATTTTCAACTATATTATTTTTCAACTGAAAAGTTTAATCCTTTTTCCAGACACTTTTGTTTAAAAAAAAATAGACTCAATCCTTATTTCCTTTCTTTTCTTTTTAACATCCAGGTAACACTTCAAATCTTTGAGCTTCCTTCTTTAGATCTTGAGATAAGACAATTAGAGCTCTGACCCATTATAAGCTTCCAAAGTGAAACAATCATTTACAAAAAAAAAATTGCTACAAAGATCGATATCTGATTAAACAGATTTCCTCTTTTAACAAAAAATTGTACAAAAAATAATAATTTGACAGATGTAATACTTCCTTTTCTTTCAATATTTAGGAAATGTAAATTTTTGTATGTAATGTACACACATCCTTCATTCTTTCAAATCATTCATGAACTAACCTTAAATAATATGATTGCTAGCTTAGGAATTATAACCCAATTATTTAATTAAATCTGTAACTCTTAAATCCCAATTATAATTAAAGAAAATAAAAATAAAAGTATAGAATAAAATATTAGAATTGATCAAGCATAGGTTAGTTTTAGAGAAAGTTAAAATGTTTAATATTTGAAAAATAAAACAATTATATAATTTACACATACATTGCCTATATGTATGCATTATAACTTTGCTTTTTAAAGAAAAATTAAATATTAAATAGTTTAAATGTGTGTATTACCTTTCTATCAACACACAAACAAGTAAAGCATGTAATTGTTGACCCATTCTTTCTCTGTTTAAAGCTTTTAGAATTTTGATCTGGTAGGGTTTGAACTTGGATGCCCTACAGCTTCTTTTATGATTATATAAAAATGTGATGATGATTTTTGGTTTACCTTTTCTACATGCACATTACTATAAATTTAGCTAGTGACTAAATTGTAATGGCACAATATATATATATATATATATATATATATAGAGTAAAAATAGTTTATATATATATATATATATATATAAACTATTTTTACTCTCCATACTAGTTCTCTATCTCTCCAACTTCCTATTCTTTATTAATGCATCTATTCTTCTATCTCATTTCTTACCATTATGAAGTTTAATATTTTTTCCAATACTACATATTGTGAGATTGTGCAATTAATAAATGTCATATCTTCATCAGTAGGGACTATTTAACTTTGAATTAATGTATTTGAATTTCATAGATCAAATCCACTTTTTCTTCAACTCTTTTTTACTATTGAGCTAACAGACATTAATTGAAAAACGTTTTTATGTTTTTAAGACACCCCAATTTTTTTGCAAATTTATATAAATGTGACAGTCATTTATCATATAGTTGTTTTAATTTTTTCAATTTTTTATAAATACATATAAGGCATTAACCTTAATACTATGCACTTTGGGTTCTTTATTTTACCATGAGAGTGACCTCTACAAATCTTAATACAAGATTACAACTTTATAAAGATGAGTGACCATCTTATCTTCAACATACTTTCTAATTATATGGGCAAATCAAAGGATTTTGATATGAGAGTGTGAAACTAGTAAGTTCTTCACTAATTAAGTCCACTACCTCATTTAGAAATCAACATTCACAAAATCTTTCAATTCTCAATGATTTAATATTTGGATCGTATTATTAGAAATATTTTGAATCAATTTAAAGTTGTAAACATTAATTCTTATTAAGGGTATCTGTAATCACTTTTACCTTTTGGCCAGGATTTGTATAAGTAAAAAAAAAACATATTTCATAACCTCATCTTACACAATAACTTTCAAGTGCTATTTATATATGCTTCTCCAGGTTTATTACCTATTATACATTTTTAAAATCAGTCACGCTGTATCCAGGTTCAAAACTTTTCACTGGTGATAAAAATAGTTCACTTGTGGGAAACATTATGTAAAGTAGCATCATGAGACTTTTTGTTCACTGGCTATCAACATGAATGTTTAAAAGTTTTTTTTTTCTGAATTTTTTATATGAACAAGGCAAAACTCTCCATATAGTAGTATACTAGTATATGAGATGGTTTTCATATGATGCTTAATGGTTTAATTTGTCATATGTATAATATTAAGAATAGTTAGCTTCATTTTATTTAGCACAGTCTACAGTAAGTATAAAAATCAATGGTTAGCTTATAATATAGTCTATGAAATCTCTTTCTGCAGACTGACTTTTAAACCTGAAACTAACACATTTATTATGGAGCAATCATAGTTGTGAACTTATATTTTTCATTTTCGTAAGTGAAATGTAATAAATTGTAATAATTCAAACCCAGATTAACTTATTGTATAATTCAATCTAATAGCATGACTGTTACTGTATATTTTTGAGATCTTCATTGTATATCAACAAAGCCCTTTTCAGATTTTGGATGTGAGAATTAATATGAATAATAATGTACCATGATCTCTGATCATCTTACTCATATGTTTCTGGGTGCAATTACCTTCACCCTCTTCTAGATCTAGATCCTGTAAGCTGGGTAATAATATTATATCAGGTTATATAATGCTGAAAAATGCAATCTCCTAATTAATTTACTGACTCTTTGGAGATAAGCTTTTATAGCACTAAACCACCTGCTATCCATCTATTACTCAAGCTTAATATAGATAGATCTAGAATAGGATGAAAGTAATTGTTCTTAAAATCTAAAAATAAGCATATGAAAGGGACTGTGATGTTGTTCATATAATATTCAATTTGTACTTACTATGTTTTATCTTCTAGAAAATGGTCTAAACATGTCAGAAGGTTGGGAACTAAAAATTGATATATTAATTTTGATAACCTTTTTTATTCTACAAATAAATAAAGAATGAAAAAAAATGATGGTTTGAACATCTCTTAAAATTATGTAGCAATTGTTATTTTATATTAAATACAAACTGTCAATACTCTTGGTAAGCTATACCCTGAAGCTAATTAAGATTAATTAAGGTAGATTTGAATAAAGATTAATCTGCTTTATAATGCATTGTATTTGCTGATATAATAGAGATTTTTCACCAATAAACATGCAATACTTAATATTGAAAGTAAAGTAAGTTGAAAAGCAGGTTTTTAATAAATATCAGTGTAATAATGAATATTTCAAAATATGACTTTAATTTTTTAAAGTGATCCTTATATATTATACCGATTGGCCACTGTTTTTTGTCTCATTTTATGACTATGTTTTCGAAAAAAAAAAATAAAAATTACAAGCAGCATTTAAAAATCAAAAGTAATCTGGAAAATACTAAATCTAAGAATCAGAAATAAATCATCAAACAAAATGACATTATTTTAGGTTTAAGTCAAAAAAAATATTTTAATGCAAAGAAAAAAATAAAATGCAGTAAATATGTCAAGCGCTGGTGGCCTAGTGGTTAGCATAGCTGCCTTCCACAGCCGGCTCAGGTTTGCTTCCAGGTAAATGCATTTGACATAATGAAAAAAAAATCCAATAAATATGCATGTTTATTTTAACATAAGTCAAAACACTATTTCAAATCCATATTATACTTTAATAATATTTAGTTTGAATTACTAAACATGAACTTTGAAATATCAACTGTACACATACATTCGGAAATAAATATGAAAAAGATTAAAAGTAAAAAATACAATCTTTTATGAATTGCAATTACTCCTTAATTGCCAGAGACAGACAATGAAGATAATTTAAAGTGAAAAAAAAACATGTATTTATTTTGTTGTACATTAATTCAAAAACTTTATTTAATATATAAAAAAATAACTGAAATACAGTTGAGCTGCCAATTATGCTATATTTAATTACATGCCATCATTTGCATACTATCTAAAGAAAAATGTAAACAAACAAAAATGAAATAAACAAATAAAGAAAGCTGTTAAAATTCGCAAATTTTGTAATATTCAGCAATAACTTTTTCTTCTTTTCTTGTTTTATGTGACTATATATATTATAATCATCTGGGTTACAATGCACACAGCAGCATAGTTGTGTGTGTGCACATATGTATAAAGTAAAGGAAAAGTTGAAATAAACACAGACATAAAGTTTTGTAGATATTTTTTATTGTGCTTGGAATAAAATTAATAAATAAAGGGTTAAATAACTCTGAATTAAAATGGAATTTTATTACTAATTGAAACATTTAAAAAAAGGTCTAAATAAATAATATTATGCTGATTTTGAAATGGAAAAAAATCAAGCATGATTTATTTTATTTTTGTTTTTTATATGTCAAAACATTGACCAGGAAGAGAACCCTGGCTGGCTGCTTGGAAGGCAGCTATGCTAACCAGTAGGCCACCAATGCTTGACAAGCATGATTTATTTCTAAAAATCTTTTTATTAATGCTTATATACATTTCCTTATATATTTTCAAAAATCTTTGTAGATTTAAAATTCCAAAAGATTTAAGTTAAAACATGTAGATCATACGTTTGGTAAAATTGCTTTCAAAAGTAGCTTTTAATTAAAAGGGATTTGAAAGGATTAGTGATCTGTTTAAAAGCATATTTAATGAAATGTGTTGTTATTACCCAAAGCCAATTCTGTAAAAAGGCTGATAAAAAATATCAGTTCAATTTGACTTGTAGTTTTTGTAAGAGCTGGCCATAAAAGTCTGGCTTTAATATTTTAAGTAGGTGGCCAAATTAGCCACCTAATATGTTTGGATATTATTTTTTTTGAAGACAGTTCGTCTTAATATTTTTGTGAATTAGTTGGCTCATAGCTAGCTGCAAAATTGGCTAAACTATTTCATGAAGAGTTAGCTGCAGTTTGTTGGGAATTGTAGCAGAGTGTGGTGACAATAGATCTAGCTGCAGAAATGGCTGGCAGAATTATGCAGAGAACTGCCATGAAGATATAAGAATGCAAGCAGCAGCTTCATTAATTTACTGCCATTTTGAATCATGAAACTTACCCACTTCTATATTTAGTAGTCTGCTCAAATATGAAAAAGACAGTTTTCTGGCCTGAAGTCTGTATGTACAAGACAAAAGAAAACCTAAATCAAGACCAACTTACCTGTATTATAACTCTCTGATTATGACTTTCCTGAACTGGTCCCCATCAAGAGAAACACAGTTTATGAAGTAGTTATACATATGCTGCTGTGTCTATATCCAGAGAAGCACAGATAAATGAATGTACAGTGAGTTGTATTTTTTCAATATTCCTTTAAAAAGACATTTTGACTTAGTAACTTAAAGTAAAACAAACAAGTAACTTTTGCTTGAGTTTAAATCTACCAACATTATATATAATAACAAAAATTTAAATGATTTCTCTAGTGAAGTGACAGATATATAAAATGATTTTATTTTTCCTTTATTAAAAGAAAAAAAGAGACATTTTATATTTAGAGATCTCTATAATTAATTAAACAACAAGTACCTGTCAAACAAAAATTGATTTTATTTAGTTTGAAAAAAAAACAACAAGCAGTAATAGAATTTGATAACTGATTTTAAATTATATCTACATTTTGTTTATACACACATATATGTGTGTAATTTTCTGTATGTTTTCCAAATGGAATTAAACAGGAAAATATAATATTATTGTAACAAATTAAAATCGGATATATATGTCAAATTTAACATTTTTTCATCATTATTGAATATCAATTGAAATATATTAATTGTATATTATAAATCACATGTCAGTGTGCATATATATGTAAATCACCATATGGTACCTTGAATTTTGTATGTTAATCACATATATGTAAATCACAATGTGATCATTTGAAATTTGTATAGTAATCAAAATCAGAAAGCTTATCTATGTTTAGTATTATTTTTAGAGACCTTTATTTCATTTCTTTTATTATTTGTTATTTAATAAACTTATTCAGTTGTTAAAAATATTCCAATGGTTTTAAATATTTTGAGAATATTTGCTTCCATCATCTCTTGGTTGCATACAGTGAGTTTATGTTCTCTGACTAGATTTGAGCATGAGCTGAATATTTAAATGGGTATTATTGAGTGATTTAGGAGCATTCATCAAGATCAATCATCATCATCCTGATTGGTGCATAAGATTATATTCTTTAAAGATCCTGCACATTTTAGTTTAGTTTAGTCTTATTAGAAGTCAATTTTATAGTTAGCCAGTACAAATGACCAGAGCATTGATGATGATCAGCATATTTTAATACTCCAGCATTATTGTTTAAATTTTTGATTATTATATATTCTGAAGGGTGATAACTTAAGATGGTGCATCTAAATTATGTATAAATAATTGCCCTAAACTGGCAATGGCTAAATAGTTGGCCTGGTCTACAGAAGACCCATTTCCAATCCAGTCACCAGATTGACTGTTGATTTATATTTTTATTGTTCAAATCTAGTCACAATCTTGACTAGTGATTTATTGTGTTGTCGTTATGTTTTGGATTTGTAGATTATGAAAAGGCATTCGATTCTATACACATTTCTTCAGTGATTAAAGCATTGGATCATCAAGGTATAGATCCAGGATATTGTCATATTTTAAAGAATATTTATAAAAATGCAACAGCAACAATTAGATTACATAATGCTATTGGAAAAATCAACATTGAGAAAGGTGTAAGACAAGGTGACTCCATATCTCCAAAACTCTTTACAGCAGTGCTGCAAGAAGTATTTTGTGGATTAAAATGGGAAAATAAAGGAGTGAAAGTAAATGGAGAGTATTTAAGTCATTTAGATTTCGCAGATGATGTAGTTGTTTTTGCAAATAATGCTTCAGAGCTTCAGGAAATGTTGCAGGAGTTAGCAGATAAAAGTAAAAAAGTAGGACTAAAGATAAATGTTAAAAAGACTAAAGTAATGTTTAATCGATTTGCTCAAAATATGAAAATAAAGATTAATTATGAAGAATTAAAAGAAGTTAACAGTTACAAATACCTTGGTCAGATTATTAATACAGATGGAAACATAATGGAGGAAATTAATCATAGAATTAAACTTGGTTGGAGTGCTTTTGGTAGAAATAACTTGATACTAAAAGGAAATATGCCTATATGTTTGAAAAGGATGGTTTTTAACAAATGTGTTTTACCAGTTCTTACTTATGGATCTGAGACTTGGACACTTAATAGAAGAGCAATACAGAGACTTCAGACCACTCAAAGGAGTATGGAGAGATGTATGTTGGGAGTAACAAGAAGAGATCGAAAACACAATGTATGGGTAAGACAACAAACAGGTGTTACTGACCTTATTGAAAAAATTAAAAGATTGAAATGGAGTTGGGCTGGACATATTGCTAGAAGAGATGATAATAGATGGACAATTGAAATTTTAAACTGGATTCCAAGAGATTGTAAAAGACCCAGAAAGAGACCACATGTGAGATGGATGGATGAAATAAGAAAATGTGCAGGGGTGTTGTGGAGAAGAGAAGCTAAAGATCGGAGAAGATGGATTAAACCTGGAGAGACCTTCATCCTGCAGTGGATTGATAATGGTTGATGATGATGATGATTCATGCTGATGAATGTTTGGTATTCTGAGTATTACTTATGACTACTTATACTTGTTGATAATGCTGATTGGCGGATTTATAATTATATTTATAGTTGCTTTGAGGAGTAACTGGCTGATCTCTCAGAGGAATCTATCTCATGCTTTCTTTAATATATCTCATTACTTATATATTTTTTGATATTAAACATTACTTTAATATCAACATTTTAAAAATAATATCTTATTTAAATATTATACTTTTTGAAAATTTTAAATATTGTTGATTGGTGTTGATGATGATTTTTCCATCACCCCAGTTTTAGCCCTCCCTCATATTTACCCATACTGTTACAATATATTAATATAATTTCTTTGACTTATGATGAAAGTGCACAAGTTATATTGTTTCTTTATTATTATTTCTAAGTTTGATATTTTTTACTTTGCATTATATTGGATCACACTGAAGTCGTTTCTCTTTTAAAAACATCAAGAGAATTAGAGAGATCCAAATTTTTTAATAACAAGATTATTATTATGATGTTTTTTTTTTCTTTTTTTTCATGTGTCAAAGCATCAGCTAGGAAGCGAACCCAAGAACCCAGGGCAACTGCTTGTAAGGCAGTAAGAGAAAAATATCAATGGAACAAAAATATTGCCTTAAGCAGCATTTCCCAACCTGTGGTAGATATAGCCCTGGGGGTACACAGCAGAAAGTTGGGGATACAAAAATATTATTCATAATGGCAGAAAGCAAAAGCGATAAGGTGTTACAATTAAAATGATCTTATAATTTAGGTTTACAAAGAGAGTTGTAAGCATGAATAAATGATATCCAGATGAATCATTTCCATATAAGAAAACGGACATGGTTTTGAAAGCTTTCATTTGAAAAATCGTTATTAAAACTTTTAAACATACAATTCTGCACTAAAACATACTGTATACTTGAAGTTCAATAAACAATAGATATATTATATTCTAAGCACCGTTTATCAACAAAGAGGGACTTTGAACAAAATGTAACGTAGTTCACAACTTCACTGTATTTTACAAGATTAAAAATAAATATCAGCATTATTTATCTAATGTAAATGCAAATTTAAATTCATACAAGTACATTTATATAGATGGGTCCAAGCTAGTAATTCAAACTATTTCCACTCATAAATGCTAAATTATTAGTTTTTTTTCAAAACTGAATGAAATAAACCACAATAATTAAAAATATTATAGACACATCAAGATAAAAAAAATAAAAAATTTTCTTACTCTTATTTGTCAAAATTTTTTTTAATGAACTCCATTGTTTAATTTTTAAATTACATTTAAAATATTTTTTCTTCTCATAAATATTAAATTATCAATATTCTTAAAGCTAAATCTACAATAATTAAAAATATTGCACTTGGTATTTTAGTACCAAATATACATTTTAGAATTTAAAAATATTTTTTTAAAGTTCAATCAAATGTATTTCTAAACAGACATTAATCAACCAGCACACATGCTCTTTACTGCTATATTAAGTCACTTTTTTTTTGTTGAATATGAGGAAACTCTCGATCCAAGTCACATGATAGAGACTTAAAAACAATAACAGCTGCCATCTTATTTTTGTATTTAATTCAATTATATAGGCCAATCATAAGTATTTTGAATTTGAGAGCACAAATATTTTATATTATTTACTTTATTTCCTTTTTTTTATTATATTCATTGCTATTTTTTCAAAATATCTATCATGTGGCTTGGATTGAGATCTTTTCCATATTCAATAAAAACAATGTTAATTTAATATAATAGTACAGTGGGTGTGTAGCAGTTGATTACCATATGTTTAGAATTGCATTTTGAAGCTTTTCTAGTAAATGTTTTTTGTCAATTATATTAATTTCACCAAAATGCTCAATTAATTAGAATGTTATTGATCGCAGATCATTTTTGTTTGATGTCAGAACATTTGATTAATTGTCTATTGAAAAGCTGAAAGATTTAAGAAAAAGCTAAATTTAATCATCAAATATTATTAAAAGCAACTATTTAATAAATTACAATCATAAAATAAGAAGCAAGTAAAGTAATTGTGTTAATTTTTTTTCAAATTACAATATGGTCAAAAGATGAACTACATTTTTGTAATAGAGATTTTATTATTTCTTAAATTACTCTCAATTTAACACCAATAACTACAAACAATTTAGTTAATTATATTAAAATTTAATTTAAACAGTAGAGACCATTAAAATCACTCAAAGTTTTTTTTAATTTAAATTTTTATCTGCAACCAAATACTCTGATTATAAGTATAAGATAAAAATAAAGTTTTCCTCAACAATTTTAAACATTCCTATTAAAAATTCATCTAACTTTTGTATAATTCAGTTTGGTGAAAGACAGAACCCATGCTGTGATCACTGAAGAATATGACTCCTGATAATGTAAGATTATGTTGTAATGGTAATTAATCTAAAATCAAAATTTATGTTTGTTCATAGATAATAGATACAGTAATTATATAAGAACATTCTAAAGCGCAAGTGATTTTCCCACAATTCAATGGAAATGTTTTATGTTATATTTATAAAGATGAAATCTATGTTTTTATTTATTAGTAAAAAAAATTATCAAATATGTTTTTATGTTTTGAATAATATTATTAGTAATAAAATATAAAATTTATTTTATTTTTGTTGGATGTGATGAAACCCAATTAATGAGACAGAAATAGCAAACACCATATTTTTCAAGATATAACACTACAAGTATTTTCATTTTGCTACAAACATTATTTAAATTGAAGACTAAATATGTAAAGAATTAATCATAACATTTTACATCTTGACTTAGTATCATTTAATATTTTTAGACAAAAGTAAATAGTGGAATCACATCTTCAAAGATATGATCTAACCCTAACATTAAATGTGGTAACATTTTCTTTATTTCACTAATGATGTATATATAGAGTCTTTGAAGAATAAATTAAGTGTATTTCCTTATTTTTAAATTTAAAATGACATATTGACTGATGAATCGGAATATACATATTGTGTACGTGTGTGTATAAATTTGATGTTTGTGCTAATTATGCTTTTTTAAAATGCAATTTTCTATTTTGAATTAATTAATGCATTTGTTAATATATCAAAGTCTAATGTAAACATATACTGTTTTATATTTTTCTGTTGTTATATGTAACATTATTTATTGAATATAATAAATAAACTTGTTTATTTTTTATATAAAATGTAATGTGAGTATTAATGTAAAACATTAAATTTGAATAAACGAAGTGCTACAGAGCATAAAAAGTTTAACATTTTAAATACTGAGCTTATAAATATAAGTATAATAGTTTACTATAGAATTTGACATAAACACACCTGGTGACATTGAATTATTTAAAAAAGGGTATTAACCTTTCCTTCTCAGTCAGTTTATGACCCACTGACATATATTTGGGTGGTGAATTTGAAAGAGATATTAATATTTAATCAATAAAGTTTATCATAATTTCAAGGTTAAACTAATTTCTTATTGATAAAAACCTTTGATGTTTAAAGATAATTCCGTTTTGCATATGAAATGTTTGTATATACATACAATATTCTCTACACGAATAGGGTAATATTTTAAAATTACTTGGTATTTATTTATTAATAGTTTGTTTTATAATAAATAATATTACGTGGAAACAAGGTTTTAGATGAATCGTTATTCTAATTAACTAAATAGTAGGCAAATTAATCTCTCTCACGTACATTTATATGTATTTTTAATTTTGATTTATTACTTATTTACAAACGTAAAACAAGCAACGCGTTAATTATAGCCGAATTCATGAATATCTATTTATTTTTCACTGCTTTGTGTGTGCGTGTGTATATATATTCTTGTAATCCAAATCAACAATACACGATTTCCTAAAACGATTATAAAGTGAATTTGAGCATGGTTTTTGGTGGAAGAGATAGAGCTAATATTTATTATAAAAATTGTTTCAAAAGCAACCTAAAGATTCAATGGTGATTGTTTTCTTTGGGAAAATATGACAGAAAATACATTGGAAAGCAGCTAATAGACTCTAAGTTGAAATAATTCAGAAAAACAAAAGGTAATACCTTAAAACAAAGTAATAGACTATCAGTATATTCAATATATAAATATATTTGTGTTCCATAGATAGATAGTTTGTATAGTCAGTTCATCTGAGTTTAATGTTTTGTATTGGTATTTTATTTGTGAGTGAATTCTCTGTTGCTGATACGTTTCTTAAGTTTTCTACCAATTGAATGGTAGTATGTAGATTTGCTAATGGAATTCTACAACCAAAATATAACTCATGATATTTATTAATGTATTATATCATCATCATGAACCATTATCAATCCACAGAAGGATGAAGGTCTCTCTAAGTTCAAACCATGTTATCCAATATTTAGCTTCTCTTCTCCACATCACCCCTGAATACTTTTGTATTTCATCCATCCATCTCACATGTGGTATCTTTCTGGGTTTTTTACAATCTCTTGGAATCCAGTTTAAGATTTCAATTGTCCATCTATTATCATTTCTTCTAGCAATATGTCCAGCCCAACTCCACTTCAGTCTTTTATTTTTTTCAATAAAGTCAATAACACCTGTTTGTTCTCTTATCCATATACTGTGTGTGCAATCTCTTCATGTTACTTCTACCATGCATCTCTCCATACTTCTTTGAATGGTCTAAAGTCTCTGTATTGCTCTTCTATTAAATATCCAAATCTCAGATCCATAAGTAAGAACTGGTAAAATATATTTATTAAAAACGATTCTTTTCAAACACATAGGCATATTTTCTTTTAGTATCAAGTTATTTCTACCAAAAGCACTCCAACCAAGTTGCATCATATAACCAACAATATATCACATGATTATCATTTGCACATTAATATTCATTACAATACACATTAATATTTATTACAAATTATTTTATGCCATCTAGTGTAGTCTTTAGTAATCAGCAAGTGGAAGGAAATATTTGGGCTGGTAGTTTTATAGCATAACAAAAAGTGAAAAATGTTTGCCATGGAAAAATACATTAATTCCAAATAATCCAAATGCATTGTTCAAATAATGTGAAAAGCTTCTTGCTAATGAAAACCATAAACTAATGACTAGTCTGGAAATATTTGGATAGGACAGCACAAAGTAAGGGTTTAGTAAGCATGACCATCTGATATCTAACGTTTATTAAAACTTACACTAGATGGCGTAAGATTAAGATAATAAAGAAATGATATTTGTTGATAAAAGTTTATCACTACTGATCTTCTTAAACAAAATTAAATATAGCATCTTAATATTTAGAATTATCTTGTGATGGAATGAAATAGCTTAAAAATGCTAATTCAGTGCTAAGAGTTGCTTATTAAATGTGGATCATTTGAATATTACAAAGCCCGCATTATTATACCATAATTAATATTCAGAAAATAATTGCTTCATCTATTACATGTTAATATAGGAAAGTTTGACTGCTTGTTTATAAGATTGGAATCCTATCTTATGAATTCAAATTTAACAGTGTTATTAATAATTACAAAGTATCTCATTTAGAGACCTTTGAAGAGAGTATTATCTGGATCTTCAACTTCACTCTCCCAATTTTGCACTTATTCTGATGGCAGAAGCTGTATTAAAATTTATTAGTTAAAAAATGTTAAGAGGGCAGAAATTTATAAAAGTCTACAGCCAAAATAAATTTCAAACAAGATCTGCTAGAGGGCTAATTAGCAGAGAGCAATTATGGGGATAATTGTAAACGGAGGTACCCACAAATAAGCAGATTCATTATCTTTTTGCGGCAACTTCTTGCAGTACATGATTTTGCTTCTAGATATATATTGCAGGAACACTTCTGCATCAATATGACAAATGATATCTTCATGTGAAATTGTGAGGTTATGAAGTAGATTTTTATGTAAAGTGTGTTTCCCATATTTGTCAAATTTTGCTATAGCTGAATAGTTGAAACAATGTGAAATTCTGTTTTCTTTTAGGAAGAAAAGTTCCAGTGCTTAAAAGAAGTATCTTAGCAACAAATTATACTGAGAACAATACAAGTTTACAAGTGGTTTAATGGAAGTATCAAATTTCTCCATATCCCAAAAAACATGGCATAGGAAATTTAATGTCAAAGTAATACTGACTTTTTTGGATCCAAAAAGCATTGTTCTTTCAAAGTTCATTTGTAGGAATCATGGATTTAAAACTTATAAGATCTGAATCTTTTGTGTCATGCATTAAAGCAAATGTCCCATTTTATGACAATATAAAGAGTGCATTTTTCACCACCACAACACACTAGTGCACAATGCCTTGAGTGTTAAATAATTTTAATTAAATTTAGCATGGTTCAGCTTATCCATTAGCCATGTTTTTTCACTCTTGCTCTATATGTTTTCTTTTTATTCTCTTAAATGAAAAACTGCCTCAATTTTTTTTTTTGTGGAGTTAGAAGATCATGGTAATAAAATGAATATTTTGCAAGAGTTTCTGGACTACATCAAAAAGTAAAAGACACATATAGACCAGTTCATTTCATTAAATGAACAATATGTTAAAAGGGATTGAATTTGTAATACTTAAAAATAAATACACTTTATTGCAAAGTTATGGTTATTTTGTCATATTCCAAAACTTTTGTTCTTAGTGATCAGCAAATATATTGTTTTGTTATTATAAGTTACTTATATCTTTATAATAATTGAAATACAGGCTTATTATATACCTGTATATTGGTGATTATTTATCTTTTTGACATATATGTGTTTAAGTGTATCAGTGATATGAGATAGAGTGGTGAGTGGTGGGTCGTGTGAATGTCTGTGCTCATATACTCTATATATTATATCTTTATATTTATTTTTACAATTTATTCATGTAAATATTTAACTCAATATATCAGTGTTATGCTGAAAAGTAGTTACAATCTAGGAATCTTTTCTCTTTAGTGGACCTTTCCTTTCTATTCAATCATATAATAATTATTTAAAATCAAAAGTATGCATCATTATAATATGATTCTTTTTAAAAAAGTATTTTATTTTTAAATATATAAGTTGAAAATTTGCTACAATAGTATAAACAGAATCCTAAGGCCATATTTTTAATGCCATTTTAATACAGTTTTTCATAATATTAATAATAATAGTTATTCACTAGATGAGAGATTATCCAATAATGAATAATATTTCTGTAGAGTAATTTTCACTATGCAATGCTCATGCAAGATAGGGAATGTTTTCAGTCTGCTTTAAGCACTTTGTTGAGGGGTGTAATCACAAACATGTGACCAAAGACATATGAAAAAGTTGTATGATCCTCAAGATGCAGGTTTTGTGTTAAATCCACAATTATCAGATGGTCACCACAATAATATATATATATATATATATATATATATGTACAGACCACAAATCTATATATATATATATATATATATATATATAAGAGATTGTGGTCTGTGCCAACTGATGAGGGCTGATAGAGCATAAAGTGTGCATATTAGGAATCATAGATTATTTTCACATGACTTTGACTCCTTCATAAAGGGTTAAAGATGGATAGAAACCATTTCCTACCATGCATGAGAGTGGTGTACTGAAAATTAGACTACACAAATATTGTTCATTAGTTCCCCATAATATTTGGAATATTTTAAAAAAATAATAAATACAATTGTAAATTTTATAACAGAATTTGATAGATTTATGATGACTTAACATTTATTCGTTCACATTTTAAAAAGTCAGTTTAATAAAGAAAGAGTTTGTTAATATGTTTTTTTATTAACTAAGCTTACTTTCCTTTACATTATCAAATCAAAAATAAGTTGTTTTCATTATGTACTAGCCTTGTTATTTTTATATTTTCAAAATTCAAATAAAATTTTGTTTTAAAATAAATTTATTAAACATAGTAACATAGTAATATACAGTTAAACTATATAAAAATGTACATAGCATTCAGAATGAAACTTGAAAAAGTCAATGTAGAGAAAAGGGTATCTTAATAAGATTAAGAGAAAAATAAAACTTTCACCCAAGTATCATCATGTAGACTCACAGGCAAAAGCAGAGAGTCTCACTGCTTGACTTGATCAAGAAGCTTAATAAAGACACTTAGAGCCAAGTCCTGAGAAGGACCAAAGATGAGCCTGCAATGTGTCAACCATAAAGAAAATGTTATAAAGATAGATAATCTTATTGATGCAAATGATCCCTTCTTAAGAGTGTTAGAAACAGAAAGAGCATCCTTAAGATCCAGAAAGACATTTGCAACAATAAAGTCCCTAATCAACTTCAGAGCAGGACAAATATAGAAAATATGGAGTATTGTCACATCATATAATTTACAGAACTGACACTGAGATGAAATCTCAATGAAGCCTCTGCTGGTCACTAAAAAATAACTTATTGGGAGAGCATTTAAATTCAGTTTAATTACAAAATCAACATGTCTTGCTTCAATGAAAAGAAAACTTTATTTGAAACACCTAATGAAGTCAAAAAAGGAGCATAATGTGGACATTTTAATTTATAAATCAGCAATCCAATAACTTGAAAATGAAGGTGACTTAATACTAAATTTAAATCTTGAATGATTACAAAAATTGCCACCCAAGAGAACAATTGACTGATGCTGCATACACATCCCCACTGATTTGAAGTTTATTTAAATCAATGACTAATCTAAAATCCATTTAAGATGATAACTAGCAGTGAAACATATCTATTTTTCATGCTTTTCTAAAAATAACTCACAATTGACATACTCCAATTAATCCAACTACTATCGGACTGAATCATCACTCTTAAACCCCTATCTAGTGCTACCCTATTCATAAAACAGGGTTTGCAGAATTCAGGACAGGGAGATTTGAATATGGATTTGTTCGATTTAATGCACATTTTTATCCAGCATTATATATTTTATTACATCAAGTCATTGGTTGAAATTTAAAAAAAATATTATTACTTAAAACTGAAGTGAACACATCTCATATCTGACATCAAATAAGATATAACAAATTAAAAGATATCTTGGTTCAGATTCAAAATTATATAGTTTCTGTGTTTCAGAAACTAGTAGCTTTATATTATGAAAATACATAAAATTGTCTGTTGGATGAATGGTGCACAGGCCCACTTGATTTAGATTAAAAGAAACTCACTGATAGAAGCTTCCATTGAAACATTGGTGTCAAAATATTGATAGAATAGTACTGATTTGAATGTGCACAAATTTACACTAGGAGGCAATATTGATATAGTATGAATATATTTTTATATGAGAGATGCAAAAAGCAAAATAAAAATGTTTGGTAGATTGCAGTTTATGGATAATAAAAAATAGCCAAAATAGTATTTAATTGGGTTATAAATAAAGAACAGGCAACAAGATGGGTGAAGAAGGTGATCTGATATGCAGAAGATTTGGATAAAAAAATTATGTCAGTGTACTTATACAAAAGGTGGGATGATTGTATTAGAAGAATTGTTGAGGGTTATAGTGTTAAAGAATGGGATAGAAGAATAGATGCATTAATAAAGAATAGGGAATTGGAGAGATGGTGTACTAGTATAGAGAGTAAAAAGAGTTTAAATATATATAGAAGTAAGCAGAATATTGGGTGTGAGTTAATTTATGATAATATCAAAGAAAGTAGTTTCATGTTTAAGACTCCAACAGGATATTTAGCAACAAAGAAATATATACATAAATGGAAAAAATGAGTGATTTAGTCTGCAAGTTGTATAAGAAAGGCATAGATAATATTAGGCATCTGTTAATTGAATGAAAATGCCTGAAAACAAAAAGGGTACAAATAAATAAGTTGTGGAAGAATAAATATAAACAAAGTGATGATACACAATGTGGGTTATTAGTTTTTATGCTGGGTTTGGGAAAAAGATAATCGGGATTTAGATATAAAGGCCATGGAATTGACAAAGATTATGTTGTGGAAATGGGATGGAGCAGGATATGGGAAAAACTTAGAGCGGGGAATGGAAAGGAAAGTTAAAGTGGCTAACAAGTGTCTCTAGATGTAATTTCTGAGAAATTCCTGACTCCATATAAGAAGAAGCCATAGTGCATCACATCATATCACATCACATATTAATGGTTAATATTGAAAATATTTACAGACAACAATGATTTATAAATACATTGTAATAAATTGATGCTTAAAAATGCCATTGATGTAATTATCACTATATAAAGAAAATAGCAACAATGATAGAGATGGAGACTTGTTGATAACATGGACTAAACCATTAATACATTGTTGAGTCAAAATATGTGTCAGGAGACATGTCAAATTTAGTGTGTACAACTCAGATTAGTGTACTTATTAATAGATAAACAAAAATCAATTAAAATGTTACTTCTATATAATAACATGACCTGTCATTCTGGGGAAGGGCTTTTATAACACTATAGAATTTAGAATGCATTGATTACTCAATTACATAATAGAGTGAAGATAACTCTTACTAGAAGCAAATGAGTAAGCAAAAGAAAGGTCATGAAATATCATTATTGGTATTAGTTTTCCTGATTATAATGGTATAATAACATGTAGTGTTATAGAAATGTGATCTTAAAAATATACAGAAATTGATTTGATGTTAAATTCACATAGCTATTCAAGTGCCTGAGTTTGAAATCCTAGGTTTTTTTTTGAAAAAAAAATAGATATTTGCTTGAATATTATAAAAAATGTTAATAGTGTCTGCTTATTACATAAATACATTAGTTCCTAATTTGAATCCTAATCTTCAATGATGAAGACAATATCCAAATACCAATTGTATTGACATGGTAGATTTCATAGACTTATGTTATTAAATGACCATAGATTACTGAAGCTTACAGTAGATGAAAGTATTGGTGCATATGAGTAAATGTTTGAGAAATCATGTGATGTCATTGTTGCTGGTAGTAAACTTTCTAGCCAAAATAGTAGGACAGGTTTATATTTATTATAGAACTAAAGTCCTAAATTGTATGAAAACTATCCTAGTTTTAAATATGTATAGATATCCAAGTGAGTAGGTTTTTTAAACATTTTCAGATTAATAGCTTTGAATAATATCAAAGAGTAGAGGTGAATTCAAGGTCCATAATTTCATTAATTCCAGCTTTGAATTCTAGTTTTGACTAATGAAAGTAAAAATCAAACTGGTCAATCTGGAGACAGAACACTATACCATCAAGCTTACAAGATGGCACTAGTATAACATGGAAATAGTTGTTTTTGGAATAAAAAGCAAAATTGACTGTTTATGTTGTTAGAGAAGTATATAAAAACTGCTTATTAATTGGATTGATATTTCTAAAAAAAATAAGAATAAATGTAGCATACTACATATATAAAAGGAACACATTACCCAATGAATTATTACTATTTTTTATCTAAATAATAAAAAAAAGGTAAAATTTTAAATTACTTAATGATCAGCTGTAATTAACATGTGAGTATTTTGTCTTTTTTCCTTTTTTCTCATTTATAAGATGTTGAAGATACCTTAAGACATATCTTACAAGATCATAATTCTATTGTTGTAGGATTACTGTATAGCTCCTAAGCTGATGGATTAATATATATATATCTTTGTATTTACAGATGTCGTTAATGATTTCTTGGGGGGGGGGGTTATAAAATCCTCCCTTCCCCCAAAACAAAAAGGAAACATTTTTCATTTAACATTTAAATAGGATTAATACCACGATTACTGCTTTTATTGTTTTAAAGTAATTATACAAAATTTGATAGCGCACTCATATATATATATATAAATACATAAAATTGTGTGTTTACATGTATAGAAGAAACTCTTTATGAATTTATTTTTACGCTACTATTACATATAAGCTAAGATTTACAATTTATGTTAATTTTATATATAAAAGATTGTACTGCTTGTCTCAAAAAAAAAATTCACCTTGAAAATTAATTCCTTCAGGGTTAATCACCCAATTTAATAGCAGTGTGAGACAACAGCAAAATAAATAAAAATTCTTAAAAAAATAATGATCAAATATCAAACATAAATTAATGATCAGAAAGAAAAAAACTGAACATTGTTAACATAAAGTAGATTTTTTTATTTTTTTTATTTTTAAAAATAGTTTCTATGCAGTAAGAATAGTTGTCTGTATGCTTATTTATAAGAATCATTCGAAGTCACACTTTCTAATAGTCATTTGTTAATAAAGTTATAAACATTTTATCTCTTCTTAATTATCTAATTGATGGTAAATGAACTCTCTTTTATTTATGACTTACGATCATATATGGGTACAAAATTATTCATTGATATTTAAAATATGCAAAACATAACAGCAGGGATAATCTTATCTAATTCTCATCTAATCAGCTTAAACTTGTATTTGGTTAGGCAGACATTAATTCTATTGATGTTAACAATCGATAATAAATATTGACAATTAAATACTTAATAACGAAAATAATTGCTTCAGAAGTAATAATATATATATATGAATTCTCACAAGTCAGACTTTAGAGAAATCATTTTAATAAATTTGCAAATAACACACTCGCCTACAAATTTGCTCATCAAATCAAAGTAAACAAAGTTGTTAAAATTCATACAGTTAATGTAATAATAAATTTGTGTCACCAGTTCCACATAATTAATACAATACACTTCAAAGTATAAAGGCGATATTAGTAAATTCTAAATCTTAATATTGGCTATGCGCTTTCAGAGCCTGTTGCTCCACATTCATAGCCTTAATGTGTATTAAACTCGTATGCAAATTTATGCAAAACAAATGAGACCATCCATTTTTTTGAAATTGCAAAACACATGTTTTTTTCTATTTATAGCAATTATGTCACTAGCAAATAAGTTAACCTTATTGCTTTTCCTTTTGGCATCATTTCTCTCAGTACACACTATTTCAGCACTGGTGGGTTCAAATACATGATTAACCACCTTTTGATGATCAACGAATATAGAATTGCATACATTATTGTTTAGCAATATATTATATGCATATTTATGCTGAGACAACCCATTACTGACTGTGATGTGAGAATTTCATCATAATATATTGCACTGCATCCTGCTTTAGGGCATGCAATCTTGTATACAACCTGTGGCATTAATTCTAGATTTACGTTATCCTTAGAGATATTAATTATTCTGTTAATGTTTGGTAGAGTTCTAAATCCTGCATTAAATTCATTATGTAATTTTTTGACAAGTTTTTCACCACACTAGGGATGTACAGTAAACTTAGGTGTTGTTTATCTTCTTTGTTGTTATTCTGGATTGGGTTTTTGTAGACGAGCTTGATTACATTGGCTAATGTTTTATGGTTGAAACCTATTTTTATCAAATCACTGACATGACAAGAGGTATGTTTTTTCTTTCAGTTTCAAATTTGCATAAGTGATGGTTTTGAAACAAGAATGCTGAAAGACCCTGCCGAAAGACCCATAAATTTGTGTAAACTGGGAAATCATGAGAGTGGGTACATGTACCATCTTAAATGCAGAGGTTTGATTGTCATGCAATAGTTGAGTGCAGTGTGTTGTCTCTGAATATTTAGATCCAAGTAATTAATTGGGAATTTTGTTCATTTTCATTATTACAGTAAAAAATCAAACCTGTGAATATTTGTAGTTCATTATCAGCATTGTGATTTGAAACTGAGTTAATTAGTTTGCTCTTGCTAAGATCTCTAGTAATTTAATCTTTCATCCTTTTGTAATATGAACAATTAACTGGATGATCATATAAAATCCCAGAAACATGTAAAAATGGGCTTATTTCAATCTAATCAGGTGAGAGGGAGGGTAGTTATTTACACATTTATGTAAATAATTATTAGAATGGCCAATTGTATGAAGGATTCCAACATTACATATAAACAAAAGTTATCATTAATGCTTTTTCATAACATTTTACCAAAGTCCAACATTCAATTCTTCTTAATGGATCATTTTAAAATAATTTCATACTTTCTGTATATTTTATACATTTTTTTAATAACCGTTGAAAATTTATTGGTGAAACGTTGTTTTTGTATATCCATCTTGCAGATAGCAGAACAGTAACAAATATTCCTATCAATGCAACAACGTATGGAAATGTATGTAAGAATAATCAAGAATAGATAAAAAATGACCAAATATGTATAATTGACATCACTGAAAGAATTATGAAATAGAAGTGGAGGTGGGCTAGATGTTTTGTTGGAAATGTTTATAATAGATGGTCAGTAATTTTTTAAACTGGATTCCAAGAGTTTACCAAATAGCATAAAAAGAGAACACATATGAAATGACTGGATAAAATAAAGAGGCCAGGTGATGTGATATGGAAAAATAATCTTATAAGAGGAGAGGGGATCATTAATAATAGTTAGAAATGGTAATAATAATAAAGTTTATTATATCCTTAGCATTCCACATATAATAATTAGCAGTCATTTTAACTTTATTTATATATGAATAAAATATTTCCATGGATTGTTAGTATAATAAAGTATAAAGATGAGGTATCCACGTAAACAGAAATGACTTTTAGCTTTTGATATTGCTAAGAAATTATCAATTACTACTAATTGGCAATCTCTGAGACTAAACAAGTTTCATCATTAAACTATAATAGCTATTTTGTTGGAGAATTTTGTTTATTTATATATACATATATACAGACAAAACACATGTGGAGTTAAAATAGAAATTAAAAATAAAATAATGTAAAAGGGAGTGAGAAAAGTGAAACTGCATACTCAAAGAATAAAACAGAAAAATAGTAAAATATTTAAAAATTTATAATCTAAGAACTATATTAATGAATTGAAGCTAACTCAAATCTCATGTCTTCTACTAAGAAGTAATCTTTTTTTACAGACATCAGAAAAATTACAATTATTCCACATTTAAATTTTGATTGATATGCTTATATTGAGTGACCAAGTGACTTGGCACAAATATTTCTCTAAATAGGTTCAAGTGTTGGTTCCTAAATATCTAAACAAATCTTTATCTTTACAGATTGTTACTATTATATTTCCAAATGATAAATTAAATATGCAAATATTAGTGTAATCATATATTTTCTTCAAAAAAGTTGCTCTGTAGAAAAAGACTATAAATTAAAATTAACATTATAGTTATTAATATTTAAAAACAAAAGTTCATGTGGGAAATTAAAAAAATAATGAGTAAAAAAAGAAGATAACTAACTGTTCATTAAACAGATTTAAAAATATGCATTAAAATATTTAAAATTTAATGATTTTATGTTTAATAAATGATTTTCAATCAGTAACTAGTTTAAGGTTTCATTATTTGACAAACTCAATTTTGGTGTTTGTAAAGATATAATCTTAATGTATCTAAAGCAGCTTAAATTGCATTCATTCTTTGTATTTTTTACTATTATTTATCTCTTTAACCAGTAAACATCATATGATCATCATTATTTAGCTTATACAAGCTGTTTACACATAGTCTAAACTCTCCATGCAGTATCACTACTCAGTGCAAGCCTGAATATAAGATGGTTTGTGCAGAAAATCTCTATCTAGTTGCCTACTCATCTAATATCTTAGACTAGTTTTTAGCTTGTGGCTTTCATCAGTGAAGAGCCTTGGATTTGAGAGCACTGCATTTAGGATGCAACAATGTTTGTGTATAAAATCCTTATATAATGCCTACTGATTCAATATCCAAGGCTCATCACTAACGGAAGCCACAAGCTAGAAACTAGTCTGGGATAATGAATGAGTAGGCACTAGATAGGAATTTTATGCACAAATCTTCCTGCATCCATTGTTTACTCTGTCATGCACTGGGAGGTGCTACTTGATGGAGAGTTTACCATCTATTTATTTCCAGAAACAAATAATGAAAACATAATAATAAATAATTTTTTATTACATACTTAAATGTTTTCAAATTCTTACCTAGAAATATTATGAAAAAAATTTGCAGTGTAATATTTTTTTGAGTTGCAGATTATTTTAGCCCTAATTTTAAATGGTATTAGTCTACAATGGAAGGTTTTCTTTTGAGGCAATTATATATGAAGTTATAAATAAATTACATATCCACCTACATAATATATTATTTCAAATTTGAATCATTTTTCATCTCTTTTTAAAGCACCAATTGTATTACCTCTGTTTGCATATATCATGTTCCATATGCTATATAACTTAATATTTTCTTCTTGTACATATATATGTACTTGTATATAATTTGCTATTAATAAAGTTTATTTTATATAAAAAAAATCAATAATTTCAGAGTAACTTTATGGAACTATAGTGAATGGATTCCAAAAGAGAGATCTGGAAATAGCTTGAGTGAACCTAAATGTTATGCAGATATGCAAAATTTTTTATCATCAGTAGAAGCCACTTTCAAATGAGTAAACTATTTCAATTTCAAAAGAAAAAAAAATAAAATGACATAATACTTTTACTATTACAACTGCTATTGCCACTAATTATACATTGTATTCTATAAACAGCAATATTGATACATAAAAATCATTCCAGACAATTATTCCGTTTGATTTATGTTTCAGTGCGTTATTTTAACGTTTTCTGCAGCACACATTTCTTTCTGAAATATTTTAACACCATGTCTAATTCTAGTTTTCCAATGTATTCAAACATTTTCCATATCTTCTAATGATTACAATCACATTTCCTTGCAATGGTTTTTGGATAAGCGGTAATATGCAAACATGGTCCATCTCAGCATATAACTTTAAAATTATTTAAAGTTTAATTATACTTCTTATTACTTATTTCTTTTAAAGAGATCACATGACTTTTGACCTTTTTAACATTTGTTCACAATGTAACTCTTTATTAATTTAAAATTTTAATTGTGACAACATTTATAACAAACTATATTTTCCCTTTAAAACATTAGAAAAATTCCTTTGTGGTATTATCTAAATATTTACGAATTTACTATTTGAAAAAAAGAAGAAGATTGTTATTGGTAATTAATCATATTTCTTTAGATATTTAGAAGCAAATATCTTAAGACGTTTTTAATAATTGCTTGTCTATATGATATGAATGGTTGAATTCAAGCACATCTGAAAAAGTATACATCATTGCTTTTGATATCTTGGTAAAAGATTTATTGTTAAGAAAATGTGAAATAATCACTCATTTAACATTACATGTAGGCATACAATTCTTGGATTTTTTAAAAAATTTCCTAGTCTCTGTTTTGTTTACACATTCATTTTCCCAATTCCTTTTTAATTTTATTTCTGTATTCCTTTTTACATCCTTTATTTATTTTTGTCTTTATATGTGAATAATAAATTATTGATCCATCATTTTTTTATAAAAAAAAAACAACAAAACAATTAAATAATAGTTTATGAAAACAATAGAAAATACTTCTTCAAAAATTAAAGATAAGAAATAATTTCATGATTATTTACTATAATATCCTAACCATAAAGTATAATCTAGCTGATAGCTTTAAGAATAACTGAGATGGTGCAATTTAAAAGATATTACACTTTTTATTTGCAATATGAATGTATATATAAAATACAGTTTATATATAACACCAATTACTTAAATTAAATTCAAAATAAATAGTGAGTATTAATTATATCTAGGCAGTAGATTTTTTAAAAATTAAATAATTCTATGTAATCGTAAATTTGTTATAAAAAATGAGAAAATAAAATGTTAAAATAACATTTATTTGTTTATGATAAAATGTAACACTTCACATATTTCTGACAATATTAAGACAATTAATTAAAAAAACAACAACATCTATTTAAATTTAATGGTGTTTTTTAAAAAAACCTCCTTTGAAACTTATATAAAAAAAATAGGAGTAAAGTAGAGAAATTACATTTTTCCTAAAGTAATTAGAGATTTGAACTCAAACTTTTAAGCTCCCTTTAGTTATCCACTCCATATTATACAACCAATACATATACCCACACACATGTGAAAAAAAAAGATCTTCCACATTAGTATTTTATGCTAAACCAGCACTTATAATTTTGGTCTTGATCATCATTTCACACACACATATATAATTAGTGTTCGGTTTTTATATTAAGATTTGAAGATTTTCTAACTTAATATAAACTGAGCACTGGTTATATATGTGTGTGAGATGATGATCCGAACTAACTGACGAGTGCTGGTTCAGCCCAACATACTTATATTGGATATCGTTTTTCTTTTTCACATGTGTGTGGTCATGTGTGTCGTTGTTCAGATAACTAAGAGAAGCTTGAAAGTTTGAGTTTAAACTTTTAATTACACCTAGTTTAAAATATAAATACTATACATGTATTTAAATATTATACCTTTTCTAAAGTTAAAAAAAAAGTAAAAAAAAAACAACAACAGTACTTTAAACCACTATGACGTCATATGATCAGCATAAAAATATTCATACACAATCTGTCAACACAATAACAACTCTTTCCATACAATATTGTCATTTAGTTCAAGCCATAGTAATCAATGGATAGTATAAGGTTAATGCACCAAAATCCTTACATGTCTACTTATTCAATATCCTGAGACAAGTTTTTGACTTGTGGCTTTTATCAATGTGATGTCTTGGATCTGAGAGTATTGCACCTAGATCTTTGGATTTATTGCAATTCTTCAAAAGCCACATTCAATCCAGGTCTGAACACAGATCAATATTTCCACATTTGGTTTCTTTGGGTTTTAATAACCAGAATCACTAACATTCTTTGGCTATAATTGTTATTAAACCACCATAATATATCACCATTTATTTGCATTAGATTCTTAGATTCAAGTACAGTTCTTTCAAATCCAAGGCTTCTGTTTGATAAAATCCATAAGCTAGAAACTCTAGGGCTATTGGATGAATATATACTAGAGAGGGGTTTTGATGGTCTAACACTCTAGTTTCTATTGAATACTGTGGTTTGTGCTAAGTGGCAGGATTTTATGGACAAATTGTTATTGCATATCTTTAAAGTTTATCTATTAAAAAAGAGACCAAAGACATGATTTGTTGTTGTTGTTGTTGTTATTATTATTATTATTATTATTATTATTATTATTATTATTATTATTATTATTATTATTATTATTATTATTATTATTATTATTATTATTATTATTATTATTATTATTATTATTATTATTATTATTATTATTATTATTATTATTATTATTATTATTATTATTATTATTATTATTATTATTATTATTATTATTATTATTATTATTATTATTATTATTATTATTATTATTATTATTATTATTATTATTATTATTATTATTATTATTATTATTATTATTATTATTATTATTATTATTATTATTATTATTATTATTATTATTATTATTATTATAAACTATACATATAGATCTTGTGATTTCTAAACAAGAGAAGCTAAAAAAAACAGTTTGAAAGCATATTTTTCTACTATTTATTTTTATGACTTTGAGTTCAAAAATCATAGAAAGAAGATGATGAATAATGATAAATGATAGCATCATCATTATCATTTTTAACAATTATCATTCCACTGCTGAATGAAGAGCTCAAAATTTAATCCATTCTTTTTTATTTCTATCCTCTCTTCACAACAAGAAAGCAAACTTTTTTATACCATCAATCCATTTTACATGTAATTTTTTTACAATTTATTAGAATAACAGTTTAAGATTTCAACTTCCATTATATTATCTTCACTTTTATATTATTTAAAAAAAAACAAAAACATTTTATTTCTTAATAGTTGGGATCCACACTTCCTTGTAGACATAAATGAATACTAATTAAAATTCTTATTTTTAAATATTATTTTTAATCATAGCCATTTATTTTGATGTTTTATTATTGATATTAAAACAAATGATTAAGCATAGCGGGAGTAATTTCTCTTCCGAAAAAAATAACTATTACAATAATACAAAGTTGGTAAACATTGAGGTCTTATTAACTGCTGATGTCTGGGCAGTGTTATAAACTACTTGTAAGGTTTAAGATATTCACATCTTTATCCAGTCTTCTCAAGTCATTTACATAAGCTAGTTTCTGGTTTTCTTTCAACTCATTGCAGGCTAAATATTATGATGCATTATATTAAAGTTTATATCTGTGCTAGAGAAAATCTCTAGTTTAACAAATGAATAGGAATAATTATTACTTGTTTATCAAAAAGTTGATAAAGTAAAAGTTGGGAGAGGAGTAATTGACGCGTGGAAATAAAAATGAGACAATTTTCTCTACATAAATACACTTTATGTAATGAAGATATATATGAAAGATGTTGACTTGGCCAAACTGATGAATGGTGGTTCAGCAGGAAATGCATCTTGAGGGTTATTTGTCTTTTATTGTATCTTTATTTATATGAAATTATTTATGAAATAAAAAAAGAATGGAGAAATATGAAAGTTGACTATCTATATAAAAAAAAAAGATATATTACTACTCGAATCATATATTCATAAATTAGTGATCAATAAATGAGAGTCCAATTAGTGTTAGAAAAAAAATAATGTTTTTGTATTGAGAGAACATAGAAGTTTAAGCATCTTAAGTGACATATTGGCCAAAATTTGTAGACTCATGAGTCAAACACTCTATCCTGATTCAAATAATGCCACATGGAGTTAACCAAATGTTTTTATTATCAAGTTCAAACACTTAAATTATTGACCTGGAACAACAATCCATAGAAGTTTACATTCAGAACTCTACTCTTAAATCACTGCAATAAAATGAGAGGATAAAATAAGGAAAAATAATTGGATCCATCACAGTTAGCAACTAATTTTCTAGTGAACAATGGCTCCACATTCATTGATTTCTAAGAAAAACATGTTAGGAATATCGTTGATCTGTAATTAGAATAATCACTATGTTGATGTACAAGACTTTTTGCACCAGCCCCTAGGCAAACATTCTGAAATAAAAATGAAGATGTTTAAAACTGAACACATTCAAAAAGTAGCATATTTTGATTTATATGAATTGCTGGCATTTACCAATCTTCGAGATATGGACCTATGGAAATTATTTGAATTGGAAACATTTTCACATAAAGAATTCAAAACTGTATTTTATTTATGAAAAAAAAAACATTAATTATTGCATAAAGTATAATATAAATGTTGATGTTATTTACTTACTGGCCTATAATATTGATATTAATGCAGTCTTTATCTAGCAGAATTCCTTCAATGTGGGTATTCTTACAAAGAATAATCCACATCTACTGTTTCAATTTTTTTTTAATTGATGTGGAAAATGTTATCACCTGGAGAACATTTAATAATGAAAACATTGTCACAGGTAACATCATGTTGTAAGTGATTTTTTTTTATTACTTCCACTTTGGTAAACATTTCATAAATTGGCAAATCTCTCCATACAGTAGTGCCACCCAGTGCCAACCAGAGTAATTAATGGATGCCAGAGGCTTGTGCATAAAATCCCCATCTAGTGCCTACTCATCCAATATCCCCAGACTGATAATTAATGGATGTCAGAGGCTTGTGCATAAAATCCCCATCTAGTGCCTACTCATCCAATATCCCCAGACTGATGTCTGGGGATATTGGATGAATAGGCACTAGATGGGGATTTTATGCACAAGCCTCTGACATACATTAATTACTCTGGTTGGCACTGGGTGGCACTACTGTATGGAGAGTTTTGCCTTTCTTAATAACAGTTGTGCTAGCATAAGAAATGGTAATCATGTGATTAAATGATTTACCCTTCATAGTTTGGTGTGGGGGTAAAGGGTCAGACCCTGGGGTGTAAGATGCATGGATCAATTCTATTTCTGGCTCTCCAAGTACATGAACATTTTATGAACTCTCAAACAGTAAAACCATTTGATTATTTAAACAAAGAGCTTTGCGAATTGCTCAAAAAGCTTTGAGATAAATGCTTAGCAAGGGAAAGCATTTAAAATATCACTATCTGAAAACCACTCCCCCTCTGACCAATTGTTTCTTGCTTTTGGCACTCCTCAGAGAAGTTCTAGGGTAGCTTCAGACCCTAGATTTAAAAACACCAACACAAAGCCAGTATTTATCTAAGAGTTGACTAATGAGTAGAAAATCCAAAATTTTCAGACACCTAAATGTCTTAAACCCAGCTATCTAACTCAAATAGCTATATGCGGCTGATAGATCTTCAGTCAAACCATATATTAGAAGCCTTAGCAATATAACACGGCTTAAGACTAAAAGCAAAGACTAGAAATAGTCAATAAAAAAATAAAAAATAGGGTCATATATAAAAAATAGTCATGTGATATATGACTATTTTTTTTATTTTTTTCAACTATTTATAGTCTTTGCTTTTAGTCTTAAGCAATGCTGAAACTTCTAATATATGGGGTTGGCTGAAGATTTCTTAGCCTCATATAGCTATTTGAGTAAGTTATCTGGGTTTGAAGACATTTAGATGTCTGAAAACATTAGATTTTCTACTCAGTAGTCAACTCTTAGATAAATGCTGGCTTTGGGTTGATGTTTTTAGATCTAGTGTCTGAAGCTATTCTAGCACCTCTCTGAGGAGTTCCAAAAGCATGAAACCATTGGTCAGGGAATGGGAGGTGGTTTTCAGATAGAAATATTTTAAATGCTTTCTCTTACTAAGCATTTATCTCAAAGCTTGTTGAGCAATTAGCAAAGTTCTTTGTTTATTTACTGCAAGCTTAAAAAAGAAGTGGAGTCATGTGATATATAACTATTTTTATTCATTCCATTATTTATATTACTTATTAATTTTTTGAAGCTGAGTATATAATTAAAAATATTTCTCAAGCCTCCCCCCCCAATATTATTGTGTTACATAAGTTTATTGTTATTTATTTGGAATTTGATTTATGGCTTCAGGGTGTTATCAAAGCCTTAAATGTATCTTCAGCAACTGGCATGCAGGATCACCTTAATCCACACTACATGCGATAGCTAAAGACTAATAATAACTATAGAGAAATGATTTCCAGACTATGAAGTGTAATAAGGTCAGAGTTCAATCATTTAATTATTATTTGTATGCAGATCATTGAAGTTAACTATTGTCTTTATTTTATACACATGTATTTAGGTGATATTTAATACACTTGTTGTTAAATTACGTTTAAGTAATGCAGGTGGATTTATTCAAGCTTTTAATTAGCGTAACATCCTGGTCAAAGTTATAAAATTTATAAGAAGTTTATTACCAACCCAGGAATATTGCTGGTAGATACTTTGAAATGGATAATAAACATCACAGACAAAATTCCATCGCTTATATAAATATTAAAAGTAAATAGTTTTATCATAAATCATTATATAAATTTAAAAATACTTTTTTTTTATTTACAGGTATTTATATACATATAAAAAGTCCTGTTTATTATGTGTTCACAGTTCTGTAAAAAACGGAGCTTATATATAAAAAAAACTGTTTTAAAACTTTGAAATCAATATAACAGCAATTTAATAGCATCCCTGGCTAGAGTTTTACAGACAATTAATTAAACAAAGTAAGTAATTTGTCCAATAATGTTTGTTTCATCTTTGTTCCTCTTTCATATAAATCTGATATCTATATTCCAACATTAATTGTCTTAGTTTATACTGGCTATGGATAATATCAGTAATTCAGCACATAAAAGTGAACCATAAGTCGTCAAAACAAAACATCAATCAAAAGTTGCTTCTGGTTCCATTTTCCTGAATAAAATGTTTCTTTTTATTTGGCATCATAAAATTAATCACGTGTTTATTTTCATCAATTTTGTATATTGATAACATGATAACATGCTAGATCTTTATTGTCATTGCCCAATGATGGATAAATATATTTGTAGAAAGAATTAGAAGTGGAGTCTCGGGCCAATTCCTATTTGGAATTTGTAAACAATGCATATATAAATTTTATTTATCCAAATAGTGATTGTGGTATTATTTGAAATATATTCAGTAGAAATTGTTTACTTTACAAGATAATTTCAAGTGAAAGTAGCCATATAATGTTTAGAATGCATTATATTATTAATCAATGAAAAACCAAGAAATTTTAAAAGATATGCATTATTAAGAGAATGATGAATCTCTTGAACTATAATTGTATCAATGTTATAGTGAATAATTACCTTTATTTTGATTTTGATATACACTCAATATTAAGGTAAAGTAATTTTAGTGAACATCATAAGTGAAGATAATATTGGCCTATAGATGGTATTCCTGGCATTGCTAACATTAAGTAGTTATTTTTCATTTCTAGAACCAAGAAGTTTTACCTCTATGGTCTTGGGATGAATAATTCTCACAGTATTACCAAAGTTTATGTTAATAATTTTACTGTCTTTTTATAATGTACTGTCTTAATCAGGAGATTAACAAGATGAAATCTGGTTTTATGCAGAGACATTATAATTCACATGTTAATGCATGCTACATTCAGATTTTCCCATGGAAAGGCTATTATATATTCACCCCACCCAAGGGAATGCAATTAATAACTGTGATTGTGCATGGCACTCTAAGGGAAAAAAAATGGTTACTGCTATATCTAAAATTTATTAAACTTAGGAATTTAATATTTTTTTCTGCTTGTTTATAGTTTTTTGGCTAATATTTAATTAAAATAGTATATATTGATACAACACATAACGCCTCATTACTTTATATTGTTTTTTTTTTAAAAAAAGAAATATAACTGTAGCTTTTACAAATGGTCCACAATTTCAAAATTGCATTTAAATAGTATTTAATATTTTTAACGGTTTCTCCAATTATACCGCATTAGTAATTCTTTAAATTTATATTCTCTTAAAAAAAGGCTGTACAGACTTTTGCCATAAAGTTTAAACATAGTAATGTTGTTTGTATTTAACATCATATAAACTATAAAATATGGTAAATCATTATATATTCTATTGTATATGGTGTTTAAATTTTCAGAGTTAATTTGGTCATTAGCCAATCCAAACGCAGGTAAGACATTCTTATTTTTTAATTTAATAATCAATTCAATGATTTACTGCAGCGATAAACAAGCAACCATGATTTAAATAATCATTAACAGTAAGTTAATGCAGTCGTTTTGTGACATAAGTTTCATTAATTGCATCTTTGTCATTTAAATATCATATAAAATTCTAATATACAAACATTTCAATAATAATAATAATAATAATAATAATAATAATAATAATAATAATAATAATAATAATAATAATAATAATAATAATAAACATAATAATAATAATAATAATAATAATAATAATAATAATAATAATAATAATAATAATAATAATAATAATAATAATAATTCTACTTCTTCCTTCTCCTCTTCCTCCTCCTTCTTCTTGTTATTACTATTATTACTACTACTGTTATAAGAACTATTATTACTACAATAACTACTACTACTCATACTATTATTATTGTAACCATGTGATACAAAAATAAAAGGCTTCAATCATAGCAGCTAATAATAAACAAAGGAAAAACTTTTTTTTCTTATTTGTAGTACAACAGTGATCCATTTGATTCAGTCATTATAGTGTGATGTATTTGAGCTTTCAGTAGGACAGAGATAATCATGTCTTTAGTTTCAGATTAACATAAGATGTTTCAAAATTTGATCTAGATGGTATATTGAATGTTATGAAAGGCACATATAAAGACTTTGGTTTAGTAATCAATGTTAAAAAGAAGTCAAATTCTTCATCAGCCAGTAGTGTCAAAAAGACCTTCAGTACCTTTTGTTTGGATAGTTATTAACATAAGAATGTGAGCCAATTTAAATATCAATCTGTTGTGTTTACTTTGGACTACTCATATAAACACACATGAGTGTATATATATATATATATATATATATATATATATATATATATATATATATATAGTGTAGTATAGCTACTAGTTCTAATATGAATTGTTAAAGAAGGGACTGTAAGATTCTATATAAATTTTCCTATGACTTCCAGCTGTATCTTGGCAGCCTGCCCATGAGTAGGTACAATGACACTTCTGACTGTACTTGATAGCTTGCCTTGCAGTCCTAAATGTGATCTTGCCATGCTGTGTTAACCATTAGCAAAAATCACTATTGACTGGAGAATGATCATTGTTGTTAAGGTTACTGTGAGTTTTTGACCATACAGGAAGAACCAAGCTACTGTTATTCAGGTTTAACAGTTGTTTTCTGGAGTATACATAATGTCCTTCAAGGTTGACAGTTGTTTTCTGCCTTACTTTCAAAAAGGTGGATTAATTATTGCCAGATTCCCAGCCTTAATGGAATCATTTAGATTCAGTGCATATCATTGCTTATCAGCCTATCCTGCAATTAGCTGTGCATTATATATATATATATATATATATATATATATATATATATATATATATATATATATATATATATATATATATATATATATATATATATATTATTGGCTAGTGGAAATGAATGCTCAATCCAATCACAATAACAAATGAATCTGGTCTAGTCCATTATATTCGCAGGCATAGTGATATGGCACAATTATAGCTTTTTAAAAAGTTGGATTTTAATATTGCTTTGCTATGTAGACTCGGTATGATGTTACTACTTCAAACAAATTAAATGATAGATATCTCAAATCCATTATTTCATTTAATTTCATTTATTTTACGAAAGTGGCTCTTTGAAACTTTGCATTTATAACACACAATCACTAATTTCATTTAAGAATATTCTAAAAATATAATAATAAGATAATAAGACCCATCAATATACTTTATAATATTCTAAATGTGATATAATAGTTTTTGTAAAATCACATCTTTGTAGGAATGAACACATAAAATAAATGACATTACAAGCCTTGCTAAAATGTATTTTATGATAAACGAGATCATGACGTTCATGGTAGAAGCAGATACTGCTTAAGCTATCGATTATTTTACTCATAAGAATTTTATGAATATATGATACAATAAAGAACTACAAGTAGAGAAAGTGTTGAAGTCTCTTAAAAAATATATATATATATATATTGTATATAGAGGCTGAAGAACAGCATCATAATAATGTTAAACAATTTATATAACAGATCACTGGGTATTGCTAAATGTGGATGTATTCATTAGTTCTAAACTCATCTCTAGAGTAATATTTTTTGTCTTTTTGTTTTTTAATGGAGTTGAAGTTACCATACATATATGTGAATAGCTGCTGGTGTTGGGTTTTATGCTGTATAGTATTAGGTTGCCTCAGTCAAACACAGACACACTATAAACTGGCAATAATATTTCTCTGAAAAATATTAAAAAAAATTGCTAAAAATATTATGAAAAATTGAAAGATAAAATAAATAAAAAATTGATTTTTAGCTTCATAAATAATTTACTATTATTTAGATATACACAAATTAAAAAAAGATATTATCTCTTATCATTGTGCCTATTATACTTTTTATTATAACTTAAATAAATTGACAAATTACTCTATAATGTACTTGTATTTCAGAAAAAGGTTTTGCAACAGCTATTACAGAACATTACCAACAACCCCCACACATATAAAACAGCCTATTTTATATTATTATTGTAATATATAGGGTATATGAGCACAGAATTTCACACTACCCATCACTCTTCACTCTATCTCATAACACTGATACACTTGAACACATATATGTTGAAAAGATAAGAATGTAGAGTGGTGGGTAGTGGGACAGTCTTTGCTCATATACCCTATATATTACATATATTGATACAGGTATATAATAAGCCTGTATTTCAGTTATTATTATTGTAATAAAATTAAACTTGGTTTTTATTCATTAATATTTAGCGTTATGATTGTTTACTATAAACAAACCTTTTTAATATGGCTATGGGCTAATCAAGTCAGAATCAGAAATTCATAATGTTAAAAATCTTAATTAAGAAATTGAACATTGACTTGTGTAATAAATAAGTTGGCACATGTTGATTCAGATATAAATAAATTGTAAGAGCTGACAGTTCCAATTTGTATGCATAACACACTTTTTTATTTTGTATGGCACCCATAATAAATAATATATACACAAACAATAATAAATCTGATATTTCTTCAAAGTTACTTACACTTAATTCCAGGTACATTAACCTGTACTTTACATATTATTTAAATCTATTTATAAATATGTGTAATGCCAGCAGAAAGCAAAATGTTAAAAGTTCTTATTAAATTAGTAATTTGATCATGAATTTGAGTTTTTATCATGGATTTTGTTAAAAATATTTTTTTTTCCAGATGTCTCTAATACAAATTATATTGATTATATCTTGACACCTAAGTTGCAAGTTATAATGTACCTAACCTTTTATTGGATGACTAAAGTTCATCATTGAATAAATTAGAAGGTACTAAAAAGCTATTATTACATATCTTATTTGAACTAATTTTTTGCTAAATACAAGAGCATTTTATATTTTAAGCTTTCCTTTAATTCTATAATATATTTATAACATGTCTGAGTTTAAATGCAATTTATCCAAACCAATTCAAACACTTTTTAGCAAAACACTTTATTTGTACATATACATACACCTATGTTTCGACTGACCTGCAGTCTTCTTCAGAGCAAGTCTATTTTGATCTTTAAAAAAAAATGTTTTTTTTTTTTTGAAAAAATTATCCTGTACCCTACTTTAGGGTATAAGATAATTTTTTGAAAAAATATTTTTTTTTAAAAAAGATCAAAATAGACTTTCCCTGAAGAAGACTGCAGGTCCTAGGTAGGGTATAAAATAATTTTTTGAAAAAAAAAACGTTTTTTTAAAAGATCAAAATAGACTTGCTCTGAAGAAGACTGAAGGTCAGTCAAAACATAGGTGTATGTATATGTAGAAATAAAGAGTTTTGCTAAAAAGTGTTTGAAACGGTTTGGATAAACTGTATTTATAGGATATTACAGCAAAAATAAAGAAAAGTGTGATTTTGGTAATGTGCTTGAGTTTATTTAATACTAGACAAATTCAGAATGAACAGCACAGTGAATTGTGAAGTCTTCTTAATGTGCAAGATTCTAAGATGACTATCAGAAAACCTTGTGGTTTAGTATATACAGTGATTGCCCATTTTTTCATTATAACATGTTAACATTGTGTATTTTAACAACAATGAATAAATGTTTAATACATTAAATATTATGACTGCTATAATTGTGTACCTTCTTGTTTGCACAAGAAAAATCACAAGTTTTGGGATATAACTAGCTTTTATTTTATTAGTCTGATGAGTAATATTTATACTACTAGTATAGTTTGCTAATAGTATTATAATTAGCACATTTTTAATTGCTTGTCATAATAAATAATAACCTAATACCTTTTATTTTCAGAATGAGACTGAATTTAAACTGTATAGTTCATTTAAGCTAAGTGAGTTCACTGCAAATAATAAATATGCTTTATAGAATCAACTTATCTGACTGGAATATGTATTTAAAAAATTACTCAGGATAGATTGTTACCATATTTATTGTATAAAATATATTCTAAAATATTTGGCCATAATGTTGTTTCTGAAATTGCAACTCATAAACCTCAAAAGATTAACATGAATGTCTTGATAGATTCCCAAATGATTTACAAATTAAAAATAAAAAGCTATTTTTGTGAATCAGTAATAAACATAATAACTAATTTGCTCCCTAAAAAAAACTATTAAACAATAATATTTTAGTCTAACCTATTTTCACTTATCTTAATTGACATATGTCTGCATAAGCAATCACCCACACACACTCATAATATGTTAGCATATATAAGATGTTTCCCCTCATATTATTCATTTATAAATAAATTGCACATATAAAAATTATTTAAATCTTGAGCAAAGCAACATTTTTATCAAATTTAAATATGCAATATAAATAAAAACCATTATAAAATATATATTGACAGGTTGCTCAAGTACTTTTGATTAACTCAACAAATGACAATAAATAAAAGACATTTTATCATTACAATATAAAAAAATAACATTCAAAGATAAGAAACATTAAGTGTAATAATTTCAAAATGTATTTGCGATGTTGTTATGCATAAGGATACTCAATGACATAAAATAAATAAACTTTTAATGTTTATGTAGTAAAAAATGTTTGACCTATAGGAGATTCCAACAATTACTTCTAATAATTAAAGAGAAATTATTAATAAAATTTCAAAGTTACTGATTCATTTTTCAGTTCTTACTAATGTCCAAGTTGATACAACAGATTGCTCTCTTGTCAATAGTTTTGGGCTAAGGTGGCTGAACTTTGGTACTTCACTTTTTTGTTTTTACCATTTCAAATTTATTTCTGATACTCTTGATGAAAATAAAAGAAAACTTTAAAAAAATGATTAGTAGATTAGTTGAGGCTTGATGTGTGGATTATATACATCTTCTTCTTGCTTTGTTTTTTTCTTCTTCTCCATCCCTTTAAAGGTGATGAGTCTTTAATAAACCATTGGGTGAAAAAGAAGTCTCTGAGACAACATATGGTCTGGCTTGGTTGGCTTGAAATGCAGCCATTCTTGGGTCTTAAAAAAATATGAGTGTACAAACAAATATTTAACTCATGATAGTGAAGATTCTGGGGAAAATAGTGCAAGTTAACACTGCATTTTTCTTTTCTTACAGCTAACAAAATATATAAACACTGAGTTCATTTTTTTACAAAGTAGCCATTTATGCACTCTCCTTATAAGACCATTTTACTTTTCAGCTTCTTTTTAGGGACCAAATCTTTATCAATCCTTCCAGAATAACTTAACTGCAATAGTGTTCATGTATCAGCACATCTTCTATATTAGATAAAGCAATGTTTAACATTTTGCCTTCACTTCTTTCCTAAGTGAAAGATCTTGAAGAAAAAAATCAACACTATTCCTTAGATCTTGGAAAGAGAGAAAAAATAACACAGCAACTAATGACTACTGACTGACTGACTCTTTCTCTTTCTCACATAGATTTTTATATCACAGTTTTCTGTAACACCTCTAGCTTGGCCAAGTCAAAGTTTCTTCATCACCCCCCCCTCCAATATTATTTCAAACAAACCACTGCCATTTTAGAAAAAACTGAAGTCAAACTAATGACACTTATTGGTCAAGTAACAAAAGGAAAATTAGTTGCTCCATCCATTTGTCAAAAGATTACTTCTTTTTGACAATTTAAAATTCAGACAACAAAAAAAAAAGGAATAAAAATCAAAATTTATGTGTAATTTTAAAAATATCTGTGTCTCTGTTTACACATTCACACTTTGACTCTACAAAACACTTTGCAGGCTATTAATGTGTTGATCTTTAGATATTATCCCTAAACAATCTAGTCTAGCCTGTTTTACTTTAAAGAAAAATAAGCTATATAATGAAACTGCTTTATTTAATATAAGAGTCTAAAATAACTAACTATCTCTTATAATATTCATTTACTCAGTACTATTTACTAGTACATATTTATAATATGCACAAACACAAATATATATATATTCTTTTTTGATTTAATAATATATTGGTTTGGGAATGAGATTCTATTTCTACAATATATATATATAGTCTTGTAATCAAATATTAGTAATTAATTAATATTTAATTGAATATAAATATGACTTTTTGAAGTTCTAGTATAGTTTTAAAAAAATGTCTTTGATATAGTTTTACTTCAGCATTTGTAAATAAGTTGTTACTGTTAGTAATTGTTTTATTGTTATTTAGTTCAAGTTTATTTATTTATTATGATATGCTTTGTTTTGTAATAGATTGCTATAATGGCAATATATATATGTGTATAATTATGAGTGTGTGTATAAAGAAATAGTCATTAGCAATGGTATTTAAATTGGTAAATATTATTATATTGTACTTTTATTTATTTATTTATTTATTTTTTAAAAAAAAATTATAAAAGATATAGTAATATTATTCTGGTTGTTTGAATATTCAATTGGTTTGTAAATTACAACATAAATTTTTCAATGTAATATATATGTATATTTTTTTATTGACATTATTTTTTCTTTTATTTTGATATTAAAAAAAAAATATTTTAAAATTGCTAAACAATAGTGTTGAAGATTTTTATTAAATCAGCATGTGGATATTTACAACAATAGGAAGCTGGCTATGGAACGCTGGATATCGTCATCATTCTTGCTGGTGAATAAAAAAAAAAGGCATTACTTTCGTTCATCATTTTCTCCAAATTTTTCTTATAAATTTCCTTACAAAAAATATTGGATTAAGGATTAATACTAAAGATGATTGGCTAAGTGCAACTTTATCATTTGGGGTATTGGCCTCTCTACTTACTCATCAAACAACATTGGAAACTTCAGTGAAAAACCTCAAAAGTAAACCGGCATTCTTAAATAAGTTTAAAAAAATAGCAATCATAATTGATTGATACATTTTATTATAACTTCCAAATTACTTCGTGATCTAAAAATAATATTCAACTTAACCACATATATAATTGAATATCTAGGAAATAACTGAAATTAATGGTTTTAACAACAAGAAGCAAATCTCTTCATTTACTTGTAATATGTACATATTTTATATCACTTCACGCCATTTTAGGACAAATAAAATAAGGAAAGTACTAGAAATAGCTAGCTGATTTAAAAAGACTGAACACTAATGCAGATAGATGATGATAAAAAAAATATCTTATTTTTTTTTATTGTCTATTTTTTTTATTTTTTATTTTTATGTAACATTTAATATATCTTTATGAAAGAATATGCAACTGAATTCTTTAAAAACTAACTTACAAATTTCTCTTGAATGTTAAAATTTTAAGAATGATGAAAGTCGATTTTAGTATATATGTTTGTTTATTTATTTTAAAGACATTTTATAACTCAAACTTTGCAAATATGTTGTAATTATAAATATATATAATATTTTTTTTTTTACTTTTTATTTGATTCGTGCTTGCATACAGGTGTACTTAATAATAAAATCTCATTTGTCAATTTAAATTGGAAAGCAATAAATTATATTTTATTGCATAGGAATTGTATAAATGTACAAATTTATAGAACTGTATTTATAAGTAATATCATTGTTTAATAATTATCTTAGTTCTTCAATTATTATTCATACAATCTGGTTGCATTTATTCATATCCATTAAATCTTATAAATTAAAATATTTAATATTTCTTACTTGTGTGCATTATATATATCAGTGTCAATATTTCATATTCTAATCATTATCTTGATTTATATTTAAATCAGTTAACTTTTAAATTTGTTGCTGCAGACCTTACTTATTGTTTATTGAAGTTAAAATTATAGTTATAACTTTAGTCCACTATTGTGAAGTTTTTATCTTGGTATTATTAGTTGTAGAATAGCCTTAGTATGTCAGGCCTTATTTATTACAGTTATTATTATTACTGGATGGAGTGGATAAATTCCCCATCTGTATTGTAGTATCCATGAGTTGATAGTTCTTATATTTTCAGTGATTGTAATCACATATTCCTATGTACCTATTGTTGTTTTCGGTGAGCCTCTCCATATATTTTCCTGATGCGCTGAGACAAGAGGTCCAGACATCTTATTTTGCCTCAAATGTAGGTGTTATTTTAGAAGCCACCATGCTTTTGATATATTTATGCTAGTTGCATTATAGAGTCCTCTTTTTGGGTCGATCACTCATGAGATCTAATTAAAACTAAATTTTCCACCATAATAGGTGAGGTTGTTTGTATTTTAGTATGTAATGTCAAGATAAGTTTGTTTAAAGGATGTGATTTCTTTAGGATGCACTCAATTATGTTAGTGCTTTAAAGTATAAGAATGTGTGTGTTTTGTGCTATCATGATTTGTAATCATTCACAAACCAACCAACAATATTTTGTAATTGTAAATGTTTGAATTTACAAGCATATGGCCAGTTAGTACAATCCACACTTGTTATGTATATGTTATGATCATCCAGAACTTTTCTAATGTAGATGTAAATCACTTAGTTATATCTAAATGTTTATTTAGATGATTTACATTATGCAGACATTGAATTTATAACTTATGTGTGTATAAATGACTTCTAATAAATGGTTCATTCATTGAATTCATTTAATATTTGCTTAATTCAGTCATTTAGTTATTTGCTATTTATAATTAGTATTTATTTAAAAAAATGTATTAAAGAAATACATTTATAACTTAGATTATTAATGCAACAAGATATCTCCAACTTGTTTATTTATTTGTATATTTATTTATCTTCATAACAGTTTATACAGTCCATATGTAAATATAAATTGCAAATTATAAGTGTTACTGTTAAACCTTATACTTAATTTACATATAGAAAAATTGAGTATTTGCAAAACAAAACTATTATTATGTTTCCCAAATATGAATATATGTATATGTATGCTATTATAAATCTAAAGTCACAATGTTGAAATAAAACTGTATCATTTATTTTATATATCAGAATGATTTTGAGTTTTATTTTAGATTTATTTATTTCCTTTTTCTCTATTTTTAGTACTTCACTTCTACAAGCTAAAATATATGCAAGTATTAAATTATTTGTTAATTTCAATTGAATAAATATATTTTGGATTCAATAAAATTCCTTTTGTTCCGAATTATATTGGTATATAATTAATTGTAAGTTAAATTAACCCTGAGAACTAATTCGTAATGTATTCTAGTTAATGCTCTATATTATTAAGTTTGTGTTATATAGTCAGCCAAGGTAATAGCATATTTTAGTATATTCATTTTGAGGTAGTTTATTTTATCTTAATATATGTATCACATGCTATTAAATCAGTATTACACTTCTTATCTGTATTATATCTTAATATTGAGTTGAATGATGGAAGATATGTTCTTTCTTCTTGCATAGCATATGCATTTTATTATAATTGACAAGTTACTATGAAACCTGATTAATTTATGGATGTCTCATAGGTATATCTTATCCAAATCTTATATATATATATATATATATATATATATATATATAAGATTTCTATTCATTATATATATATATATATATATATATATATAATGAATAGAAATGAGGAGATAATAGAAATTACCAATTACTACTAATTACAAATTCCTGAGGCTAAGGAAGTTTCCCTCATAAACATATATTAGCTTTTTTTGGGGGTTTTTGAAGTAAAAGGAACCAGTAATTTTATTATAGATGTGATATGTTGGACTATTTCCATCATCTATGAGTGAATGTTGAATGTGTAGAAAATTTTAAACTTTATTTAAACTTTTCAAATACAAACAACTTGTTAGTAATAACACACAAACCTGTCTTATCTAATTGTGTTAATTTTAATCTTATAGTTTATAAGCCTTATTATAATTATAATTACATTCCAAAAAGATGAAGCATATTACTAATTAAATAAATTGTAATTATTTATTGTTATTGTTTTATTATGATAATGACAATGAAATGTCATTGTAGTAATGGTAGAAAATAATAGTACTACTACTATAATGTATCATATATTATATTTTACACATCATATAGTTAGAATGAAGGCTATTTAATGTTTATTTATTTTTATTATGTTTTCTTATGTAAATATTAATCTAATTAATTTACTCATGTTTTTTTTTTGTAAAAAATTTAAAATTTATAGATTTATATTGATGTAAATATATTATATTGTTGATAATAAAATTATCAATGTTTTTGAAATTCATATTGTCTTCAGAATTTTATTTGTTAATGTGTCGGACTGCACATGATTAATACAAATATATTATTATAATTATTGTTACAGAAGATCTTATTATTGATGATTATAAAAATTATACCATCCCAATTTTAAAATATTTAATATTATAATTATATGAAGGATATAATGTTTTCTGTAAATGTCACATATAAATAAAAGATTTTTATAGCATAATATGATAGGAAATGTTTCAAAATTTATTAAAATATTATGTATGTTTTTTAATAAAAATTTATAATTTGTTTTTGTTTATTGAAGAGTAGTAGTCAAATAGATGTAAGATTTTAAGAATTGATAATATATTCTAGTTATTTGTTGTTGTTTTGTGAGAGAAGTTGAATAAATATAGAATCCCTCATTATATTTAATTACATTGTATTAATTTGTTTATTTTTATTATTGTTAGAAAATGAACATGAGATGTTGAATAATTATAAGAGTTAGATAAAGTGATAATAAATAGAAATTTTAATTAATGTTAAATTTTAATGTTATTTTTTTGAAAGAATCGTAATTGATCGATTATTTTCTAATAAATTTATACATTATTTAATTGGATTATTCTATGTGTGTTATGAGTCACGAGAGTATGACGACGAGGAATATTTTATGAATAATGTAGTAGTAATATTCTTATGCCATATTTCCTCAATGTTAAACCAACAGTGTACCTGCTGAATGTCTCCTGCAAAAGTTTTATAATTTTGTTAGTATTTTAATTGAACCATATTATGAATAAATAAAAAACTAGTCGTAGTTTAAGTCGTAATCATAAAAAAAAATCTGAAAATCCATATTTAATTTGTGTTTTTTGATTATCTTAATTTATTATTTAAATAAGATAAATTATTTTAAATATTAATTTTATTAGATGTAATATGTTAGAAATATATTCTGAGCTAAACAAAGTGTGGTTGTTTTAATGAATATTGATTCGATAATTCGATTGTAAATTAGAAGTCGCACTTTTCTAAAGGTTAGCCGGATAATTTTTTGTCAGTGTTAGCAAGCAATTAAGGGTATAATATATTTGTATTAAAGCTTTAATAATAAGATAATTTTACAAATCCAAATTGCTAATATGGACCTCCAGAATTTTCATATTACTGCACAGTTCCAATAAATAAATTTTGTTAAGAAAAGTTTGGTGGATATAAGTAAACCGATTTCTTGGTTTCATTAGAAATAATTATGACTAATTTTATAATCATGTTCATATTTAATTAAAAGGAAATACATAACATTTTTTCTTGACAAAATAGTAAATTAAACATGAAACTTCATAGTAAATATAAAGATGTTAAGGCATTAGTTCAATAACTAACAAAAAAAACTTAAAAGTAATTAGTGAATTAGAAATGCAAAAAACATAGATATTCACTGATCATGAGATATTTTCTTGATTCACCGAAAGAAACATATGAATCTGGCAAATAATATTATAATCCTATTAAATCTATCAATAACATTCTCTTATATAATAATAATGATATTTTGAACAAATGGAAGGAGTATTTTGCTGTGTTTTGAATTGCGATACAAGAATTGAGATGATAACTTTTAGTGATATATCCATTTTACATACTCATTTAGATTTAGTAAAAGATATTCAGCTTAGGGAAGACAAAACTACTCTTTATGATATAAAAAATATAAAAATTGCAGGTCATGAAGAATTAATTAGAGAAGATTTAAAATATAGTGGAGATATATTAACTTCTAATATATTGGAAATTTTTAGGAACACATGAAACTATGAAATTGTATGCCATGATCATTTCAATACTTCTACTATATTCCAATCGTTTTGAAAAAAGAAATAGACAAGATTTCAGTAATAAAAATGGAATGTCATTATTATCTGCTATGTCAAAGATACTTTGAAGAATTTTGATAAACAGGTTATTTTCCAATCACAGTCTAATGGGGTACCAAAAGTCATTGTGGTATGAGAGAATTAGGAAGCATAGTTTTTGTTGTAGAAAGTACAAAAAGGTACTTGGAAAGGGAGAGTAAATATTATTTTTATTGAATTTGTCAAAACCTTTGATTCAGCCAATTAAACAAGTGTATTACACTGGTTGAAATTAGTTTATTGTCTATCAAAATTTATTCATATTATGCACCCACTGTATGATGAAATGAGAGGAAGTGTTTCCATTACAAGTGAGAACTCTGTCTGAAAGAAAACTGATGCTAAAGAAGTATATATACTTGCTACAATATTGTTTTCAGTTTTATGATGGTTATCTTTGGAATGTTTTATACGTGATTTAATCAAACAGAGTTCAAGATGAAATACAGGTTTGATCATGGTATTGTTAATTTTAATCATTAAAAAAATAAAAACAAGGACTTCAACTTCATGGATTTAAAAATTACTGTATGCTACTTAATAACTATTATTTTCCAAGTTCAAAACACAATTTAAAAAATGTAGGTATATATAATGTTAGAATGCAATATTTAAAAATTTTGGTTCAATAATTAATGTTCAAATAACTCAAATTTTTTATCTTCCAGTGATAAAATAATATTCCCCAACTTTTTCCTTGAATAGTTATCAATATGAGATTATAAACCAATTGAAGTACATTGGTACTATTATAATTGGAAAGATAGACTTAGATGTTGAGATGTATCACTGACTCCCATGTCCATAGCTGCTTTTAACTGGTTAAAAGATAGAGCATTACTTCAGAGAAAAATACTTACTGCATCTTTATTAGCTATATATAGGACTAATTATTTTTATTTATTGTATAGAACTGAGCTATGGAGACCATATGTGTGCATTGTAAAAGCATGTCAAATGTCTTGATTAAGGTTGCTATGTGTTGAAAATGTCAAATGATAGGTCTTTCAACTTGCTGGATTAATACTATTGAAACTAGTATTGTAAAATCACACCTTGATTGTGTAAAATTAATGAACCATAAAATAATTTGCACATTGATGTTTTAAGGTAACCTTGTACATGTCATTCAAGTGAGAGATAGACTATGTGCACATTATAATGATTATTTCAAAGACATTCTAAAGAGTTCAGTATTGATTGTTTCTATTGGAAAAATAGGAATAAAGACTAGAGTATATTTAAGCTATAATTATACATCATGTTGAACTATTTCAGTTTAAAAAGTTTAAGAAATTTAAACACAATATTTTAAAATCTGAAATAAATAGAAAAATTGACTACTTGTTCTATATGTGAAAAAAATTGTGATTCACTGATTGGTTTATATACTGATTACAAAACGCACTTCAAGTGCAGTTATTTTCTTTGAAATCGGAAGTCATACTCATTTAGTGGCTGTCATATATATATATATAAAACAAAAACAAGTTACTCACGTAACCTGCTATCACTTGTTATTTATGTTCAAAAGATGGCGCTTTACCAAAACCACCGAACAAGTGTAAAATTTGTTTACATAAACGAAAAAAGAGTCAGAATTAACTACCTCTTTCATTTGCTCACCCCCAGATCAGCTGATTTCAAGCTGGTTTGCTCTCCTCAGTGAGGGATAGAGTATAGTTAATTCTGACTCTTTTTTCGTTTATGTAAACAAATTTTACACTTGTTCGGTAGTTTTGGTAAAGCGCCATCTTTTGAACATATATATATATATATATTAAATTTACATCAAGAATATCATCATTACTAAAATCCTAATCATATTACTTAATGAAATAAAAAAAAAAGTAATCTGGGTAGATCAGAGTGACAAATCTTAATATAAATAATAATAATTCATTTTTTAAGGTACAAAATAAAAGTTCATAGCCAATTATAGATTACACAAAAATAGATAAAAAAACAGTGTGTATATTATATAATTAAAGATAGACACACACAAAAAATCTTATCAATATAATAAATTTAAAGTAATCATTAATGTTATTTAAATTCAAAAATATTATGGATTTGCTTAGAATATAAATTATTTTTTTAATAAAAACATAATTATATAAAAAGAGTGATCGAAATAAAAGACAAAAGTTAAGGACATTGGAACGATTAGGTTGAATATACCAAAAAAGAAACAGTCGGAGTAACGTGCACGTGAGATCTCACTACAAAAACAAAATGATATCAGAAAATATAATTTATTGATTCATCATCATCATCATCATAACATTATTATTAATATAGAGGATTTAAAACAGACTTTCAAGCTCTCCTCAGTTATTCACTCCATCTCACGCAACCAACACACATGACTGCATATATGTGAAAAAGATAAATGATCTCCAATATATGTAATTCGTGATGAACCAACTGACGAGTGCTGGTTTAACATGAAATACATATATTGGAGATTATTTATCTTTTCCACATGTGTGTGGTCATGTGTATTTATTGTGTGAGATGGAGTCGATAGCTGAGGGGAACTTTAATGTCTGTGTTCAAATCTCCTATAATTACATCTAAACTACAAGTATATAAATTATACTTGTATTTACATATTATTATTCTTATTATTATTATTATCATCATCATCATCTTAATAAAACACATTTTTATTTCTCTGAAAAATATACATATTAATCACTGGTGAATAGGATGCATTTTAATGTTTACTAAACACAAATAGCATTTTATTCATAAAAATCTAAGTTTTTCTCGTTAATTAAAGACAAAATAAATGTACAGCCTTCGGCAAAATCGCTAACAGAATTCGCATTGCTTGAGATAAACTTGAAATATTTTTTTTATTAAATATTTTTACGTTTTTTATTACATATTTTTAATAAAATCTGTCAATATGTACTTAATAAAAAACAGTATTTTTTTTTTGAAAATCACTTTATACATTTCTATAACGACGAAGGGTTTTAATGGGTCATAACTCTTTCTTGCCTCGAAAAATCAGTCTGCCTTGAAGCAAAAAAAAAAAGACGAATGTATTTTTTTGTGTGCCTTAATTTAACAGTTTGTTAGTAACATATAATAAAAGGACAGATGACAGTAAGCTATGTTTATTTAGCAATAGTATATTATTAAGACGGTTAACCATATAAAGAAATATATATAAAAAAAAAAAACATATATACTTGATAGCATTAAATCAAATAAAATGAAAATCTTAATAAAGCAGCACATATAAATCAAAAGAGTATAGTCACAAAAAGATATATATATATCTTTAAGCATTTAATGAATTTGCTAATTTAAGATTTATAACAGCCTTTGTAAAAGTGGGTATATAAATACAAAAGATTTGATTGGTTGTAGATATTTATTAGGACAATAGTCAATTTATTATATACATATTTTCACTTGTTTTTGATATATATATAGTACTTCTCTCACCTTAACGCATATATATCATAACCACCCAGCACCGAAGAGATTCAGACTAGCTTCTCTCGTTATGCATGCTTTTCATGAACGACCTTTACTCTTCAGGTGAGTTAATATCAAATTTTCGATTTTTTAGTGTATTCTATTCTAAACTGTACAATATTGCAACAACCCATCGACATAGAAAGAAAGACACCATCTTTTTTACTCTGCATGTGTTTTGCAAGTATACTTTACTTATCAGGGAACAACAAATATCAAACATCTAAATGTCTATGCTTAGATTGTCATTTCAATAACTGTTACTACAGCAAAGACATAAGTTTTAATTGCTTGCGAGCTAATAATAAGTCATTGTGCTACATCTACAAACATTTACATTATCAGATTATTTTATTGAAGAAATAAATATGCCAAAACAACAACTTTGACAATACATATTTTAAAATTTAGCAACACATATATAAAATAATTCCAGCACATATCGCTACCTGAAATAACTATCAAATATCAAATCATTTCAAACAATAAGAAATATTCAGCCGCACCATCTGTGAATAAGTATAGTGAATCGGGTTGGAAAAAATCACTTCTCTTTAGATCTCGATTTTAACTCAGGCTGCCCTTTTCACATCAAACTTACCCTTCAAGCAGAGAAGTATAATACCACAGATAAATGAAAATATCCATGGTACCTATAACTAGACCAAGGGTATATAAAGTATAACCTATGATCACATTTCCAGGCTATAGCACTTTTTGGCTGCTAGATTCAAACTCCCACCATCCAAAGCACTTTATGTGTTTTGAGACTTAACCTTAGGCACCAGATAACCACAAGTTATATAGGCATGCCCAGATGATAGGTATACAATGTAGTGCTGGAGTTATCCCCAAGTTAGCTTCTTTTCTCAATTGTGAGGGGAAATCTTTAAAACACTTGCTCAATACTCATAATTAAGTATAACTTGACCTATTAGTGAAGCAGTATTACAACCAGACAATAATTAAGCAAAGAAATATTTTATTTACACACACTCATAATTAAAACAGATTATAATAAAATTTTACATATACATACATATTTACACTAAAAAATAATAAGGTTGTCTTTTGATAGCCAATCATGACCACTTGATGGCATTGTTTATGTGTTAAAACACATAAAAATGCTGCTTTTGTGACCTACACTTATGGCTAAGAAAACATTTGAGTCGGTTTATCTTAGCCATTGCAGGCCACTTGATGGCTTTGCACAGAAATATTACAACCTGTTTTGTGCTTCACAATTTTGCACAATTTACTGATTGCTACCATATCATGTGCAGGTCTTTGAATTTCAAGTGGCTAAGAATTTTGATATATCCATAGCAGAGTAATTTCATTTCTATTTAAATCACACAGTCTGACTCACTTAGAATTGTCACACCATCCCCACCCTTTCCTACACAACATGGAATTCACAAAATTTTGGGAAACAGTAGGGCCAAACATGTTTCGGCCAAGCTCATGCGAAAACTCATGCTTTCATGAGAAATTATATGAGACATATACAATGGTGCACAAATTGTGCCATTTACTGATGTCAGTCAGGATCGGCAACTAAATGTATTCCATTTCTAAAAATAAAATAATAAAGACATAGTAGGAAGAAATAAAAGGATCAAAAATGTCATTAATACTAAGGCAAAATAGAAATTGCGTAATTAAAATCACCATACAGCTAAAGAAAAAAAGTTGCTGTATTTTAAATCTGAAAAAATTAAATAAAACATGTAAAAGTCTGAAGTTTTAAGGTTATTGTATTTTTTTTTTGTGTGCTGGTATGTTGAAAGGATCAAAAAATGTAATTAATAGGATTTTTTTTTTTAAAAAAAGGCAAAATAGACATCACATAATAGAAATAAAGCAAAAAAAAATTGCCATACAGTCACCATCTTTAAAAAAAAAAAGACAACGAAAGTTGAAAAAGTCAAAAGTTTTGGAGTGGGTTGAGAAATACTTTGTCTTCACTGAGACAAAAGATAGAGAACAAAGTTATGATTTTATTTTTAAAAAAAGTTAACAGAAATTGGTTTTAAAAATAAAAGTTTTAATATATCAGTGGTATACAAATAAAGCTAAAAAAATATTGCTTTATAGGCCAAAAAAATGTGGCCATATTTTTAAACAAAAAAAAAAAAAAAGAAAACAAAACTTGAAAAAGTCAAAAGTTTTGATCTTATTTTAATTGGGGGTGGGGGGGTGTATTGAGAAATACTTTGTAAAAGTTATAGACAGAAGTTATCTTTTGATTGTTTTTATTTTTATAAAAAAAAGGTAATAAAATTGATTTCAAAAGTAAAAGTTAAAGCCAAAAAAGGTCTTATTTTAATATTTTTTGAGGGAGGGGATTGAGAAATACTTTGTCTTCATTGAGACAAAAGATAGAAAACAAAGTTATTTATTGTTTGTTTCTATTTGTAAAAAAAAAAAAGAGAATAAAAATTGGTTTTAAAAATAAATTTTTAGTATACCAGCAATATTCAAATAAAGGCAAAAAAAGTATCACCTTATAGGCAAAAAAAAAGTGGCCATATTTTTAAACAAAAAGAAAATGAAACTTAAAAAAGTCAAAAGTTTTGATCTTATTTTAATTTGTGGTGGAGAGGTGTATTAAGAAATATTTTGTAAAAGTTTGAGGCAGAAGCTATTTTTGATTGTTTTTATTTTTTAAAAAAAGTAATAAAAATTGATTTCAAAAATAAAACTTAAAGCAAAAAAAAAAAAAAAAAATTGCTGTATAGCCAAAAAAAGACTAAAAATGAAATATTAAAAGACAGAGTACCAAAAAATTTACAGATTAAAAAAAGTCACCGTATTTTTGAAATTGCAACCTGGTAACATTACATTTTATTGTTTTAACACATAAACAATGGCATCAAGCATTCATGACTGGCTATCAAAAGACAATTAATAATAATTTATGAAATCAATATTGAAAATTACTTTGTCTGTGATTATTCAAGTTTATTAAAGTCTTTCATTTAAATAAATGTTGAAATATTTACAATGGGATAATGAGGATTATATTTGCCTCAGATTTTTGGATAATACATCACACTTTAATGAATACCATTCCTTGCTTGTTTCCTGATTTATCGATTACCAACTGGTTGGCCTTTTCTTTCCATCAATGGTTTTATCTTCTTATTGATTTTACAGTTTTCAATGAAGAAGAGAGATTTTCAGTAGTTCACATATCATGATATCGGCATGAGTTCCATGTGGAAATCATCTGATGGTACTAAAAATGGGAATCAAAAGCTAGCCACACACTTTGCTTACTGCACTGCATGCTGCTAGGCTGTTCTTCAGTGAATATAGGTAGATTCACCCTCATGCTGGAAATGTTGATGGTTTTTCACTGTCTACTCTTCTTTAAAAGTTTTATAAGACAGAAATATAGAATGATAATTTGGAAATAAATGTAATAATGACAATGATAATGAATGAATCACTTATTCCTTTTATATGTTTTTTTCCTCATTGTTTTTATTCATCATCCTTTGATCTAGTTTAATTAATTTTATATTTCCTTAGTTAATTTTGGTATTTTGTTCTAATCTAATTTTTTGCTTAGCTTAATCAAATGTTCAATAAGATAATGACTAGCCTTTTCCTTTGTTTCTTTAATAAGAGCAATGGTAATTATTATTTCTTTTTTATCAGCAAAGCAATCTTTAATGAATTGCAAATTTAAAAGATTTTTTTTCTTTTTACAATGTATATTTTTAGTTCAGTTTCAAATAATTCTTACAGTTACGAAAGCCAAATCAAGATATGGGGTATTGTTGCTGATGACTGAAATTAAAGCCATAACCTAACTATTTAATGATATATTGTTTACAGACATAATATTAATATAAAAATAAAATTTTGTGTTAATTTATCATAATAAGATATTAAGGTGTTAGGAGATATAATAATTTATATAAATGAAAAGTGCAATTTTTTTTAAACAAGAACTTTTTGCAATAGTTGTGTTTTTTAGAATAGCATCCCCGAGATTAGATATACAATGGTTTTTGTTAGGACAGGGAAAGACATTCAAAATATTAATAAACTGGATTTGATTGTTTGCTCAGTCTTAAATAAAGGAATTGGATATGTAATTGTAATATAAAATTAAATTTATTATTTTTTTAAAATACATCAATATGCAACAAAAATATTGATAACAGTTTTAATTTAGTTTGCCTTTATATCAACAATTTTTTATTATTCACATAAATTATCTGATAAAAATAAATAATTGTTAATTGCTATATATATACTGGATATTGGCAAAACATTTTAACATATTACAGTCCACAGATTATTTAAAATCTATTTTTTCTGATCCACCTAAGGTTGTATATCAAAAACATAGATCACTTAGAGATATACTTGTCAAAACAAATTTTATTAGTAGTTCTGTACAGGAAAAAGGATGTTCTCCATGTGAAGATAAAAGATGTTTTACATGTAAACATATTGTTGTGACAAAAGTGGTCTTTAGTACTAAGAATCGTAATTTTAAATGGTATATTCCTAATTATGTTACATGTAAAAGTGTTAATTTGATATATTTGATAGAGTGTAGTAGATGTTTAAACCAGTATATAGGTGAGTCAGCAAATAGTTTACATGTCAGAATGACTAATCATAGATTTGACATTTTGCATAAGAATAAAGATAGACTGGTTTCAAAACATTTTAACTTACCGAATCATTCAATTGATGATTTAAAAGTAGTGATTCTTCAGGATGGTTTTTCTTCTACAAGGGAGAGGAAACAAAAGGAGAGTTTTTTTTATTTTTAAATTCAAGACCTTAGAACCACATGGATTGAATTTGAACACTGGAACTATTATATCTCTGGGTTACCTGGTCTCCTAAATGATTTCTATATGTGAGTTTTTTTATGTGAAAATTTTCTTATATGAGGTTTTTTATGTAAAGATTGGTTATATGGATGTTTAATATCTGTGTTTAATTGGTTTATAGATAAATAATTAGTTATTATAAATTATTGTACTTTGCACTAACTATAATTTTTGATTAAAATGTATAAGTATTTTAGTTTTTAATGAATATTAATGTCAGCACAGCTATTTTTTGTATGTGAGCATAGTCTAATTTTTCTATGTATGCACATATGTATATTTTAATTTTTAATTTTGGATTTTTTATTTTTATATTTATTTTAATTTAAATAGAATTTAAGCTTGATTAGGAGGGAATGTAGTTTTTTTTTTTTTTGTTTGAATTTTGTCATTGATTGGGTAGATATTCTGTGTTAGATTTTGTGACCAATCAGGGGGGGGGGGGGTTTGTTAAAAGTTTTAATCTTTTCCCAAATCTATAATTTTTGATTATTGCCATTTTACTGTGTATTTTTTTTCTTTCTGATGAAAACCAGTCCTCTGGTTGAAATATAATATTATTTATTGGATTTATAAGTCTTTTTTTGTTTATATATATATATATATATATAGCATTAAATCACCCTACATGGTTAAGAAATCCAGTACTGCCCTCTGTGAACTAATATATAAATACATTAGAGTTTGTATTTATATATTAGTTCACAGAGGACAGTACTGGATTTCTTAACCATGTGGGGTGATTTAATGCATAATATTTGTATATTTATTTCAGCATAGTGTTACGCACTGGAATTATTATATATATACATGATTTTTTTTTATATGAACAGCAATTCATAGAGAACAAAGATTTCCAATATTAATTACATATTTAAAACAAATTTTGCACTTGGAAACAATTATTAATTTCTTGTCACCCAATTTAGAAACAATCTAAAATTAGATTTTATACACCACTTATGTATAGTATCATATTAAAAACAAGTCATTAGTGCACATGTTGCTTATAGTGCATGCAGACTTTCTGACAATCTGTAACATGTTTCCTTGCCTTAATTTGATTATTAAAATATAAGACCTGCATTTTGTGTAATTATTTGTAAAATAATGCAATTCCTAAGACCTATTTTCTGTATTATACAATAAATAAAATATACAGAGTGCACAGTTTTTCAAAAGTTATATATTCTTTATGCTGTCAAAATTCCTTATTTTTATCCAATGAAAGCCTCTCTTCAATTGTTCCCGAGACTACTACTAGATCAGAATTGTTCATACATTTCTGCAGAAGATAATATCTCCCATTTACAGAAATATTAATTGCAATACTTTCAGTTTCAATCTTTTAGTCCTATTTCTAGTTTTATCTGATAGACTTTATATAATTTTTTGAAATGATGAAATTCTTTTTTGCAAAAGCAAACCCATCATTCCAACATCTAGATGATATGAAAATTTTCAAGGTATTTCATTTTCCGTTTCCTCTTTTAATCCACAAAACATTTCCCATGATGTATCTATAATAGGTGTTTACAGATATGGAATCATTCTCTGTCTTACTCTATCAATATTAATATCTCTATAAAAGGTTTTGCATATATGGAATCACCCTGTGTTGTACTCTATTAATGTTATTATCTGTATCAAAGATTTTGGAGATATGGAATCACCTTGTGTTGTATTCTATCAATGTTAATATATTCTCAATGTCAACTATCTAAACTAATCACTATTGCAATATTTTGATAAATATTTTTTCAGATTGTAGCAATAACAATGGATTTATGAGACGATATTTAAAGCAAATCAAATTCATTTCCATTATCAACAAATCAAAGGAAAAATGCAACTTATCCTCATTAGGTTTTTCCTACAACTATTTTAATACTTGGAAGTGCTCTATGTTATTCAAACCTCACTAGAATTCATCTTATGCTTTGAATTGTTTTAAGTTCAACTCAATCTGTAGATGAGTTGTAATAATTTTAGTAAAAACTTGTCCAAACTGGCATTTCTATTAGTTTTCTCATTTTTAGCATTTATCTATTACTTCTATTTTGTTTTATCTAATAGTTTTATAACATAATCTGGAGCTCTGACATATTTCTTGTAAAAACGACTTCAGTGATTGTGAAAAATGTTTCCTATTTGATTATTTTTTAACTAACTATTTGAAGTCTGAAACACTCATAAAGCATCTGTAAAAATGTTATGTTAATATGGAAATATTCTATTTTACATCCATATATTATAATCAATAATGTTGAACTTTAACAAGTATTCTTTTATAATTTGGTAATCATTTGTGTCTATCTGATAACTCTTCAATTTTAATATTGTTTTTTCATTTATTTTACATTACCATATCATTATTGTCATATTTCATTCTTATTATATTTATGAATAGACATATGGTAAAACATTGTCATCAGTTGTTATTTTAAATAAATTTATGAAGTATGTCATGGCAAAGAGTATTCCATTTTTGTACTGTTTTGATTATATTTCTCACTTCTTTATTTTAAAAATTTGGAATTTAAAAAAAAGCTGCATAATTGTGACAGCTGATAGATTTTCTTGTTCTTCATAATTATAATATTATCAGTAAATCCGTTTACATTTAATGATGTCATTCTTTACACTTATAATTTAATCTTTTTAATTAAAATTCATAAAATATTTTTTCCAATATCAATGCATTGTGTTATACATTTTAAACTTTTATTCTTCTTAATTTTTTTTATCACTTTACAATTATATAAGTTGATGCAAGTTCATTTACATATAAATAAAAACAAACGGATGTCATTCCTAATTTTTGTATTTCACAATTTTTTTTTTTTACTGTTACCGCAGTACCTGATCAAAATTTAAAAATCACTATAAAATTATAAGCATTTCAGAAACAACATTATTCCTTAGATGCTTTTAACAGAACACATGTAAGTCAAATATAAATCTAATTCCAAGTGCATTAACCTATTTAATGTATCACATTTGAATGTTATATTTTTAGTTAAGGTTTCAATATGAATCACCAATTGCGTTTTTATTAAAGAATAGCTATATTGAAAGAGACTAATTTATAGAAAGTTATTCATAATACTAAGCATTCATATCATGTTGGTCACTATTACAAGTATTAATATAGTGTATTATAATTAATTATTGGACAAGCCAACTCTTCACACTTATTTATATCTACTTCATGGTATGTCAGATGTGATATGTTGGACCATTTTCCTCATTTATGAATGAATGTTGAATGTATAAAAAAAATTAAACTTTCCTAATATAAACAACTTACTAGTATAAAGATTAAAATTTTCTATACATTCAACATTTCACTCATAAATGATGGAAATAGTCCAACGTATCACATCTTATAATATACCATCATTACAAACCTTCAGACAAATAATGGTATGTCAATCTCTTTATTATATATTTTGATATTAGATTATTAACTTTTTAATGATAAAAATCTTAAATTCCTTTGTTATATGCATAAAGCAAATTAAGCTCATTTATAGTGATTGTAGCATTAAATATTCATGCTTTGACATAAAATTAATAACCATTACAATCTGAATATAATACAGATCTCCAGGACAAATGATAGAGGGGGTTATTCCTAAGATACATGTAAACTGCTTTATGGTATGTCAATTATTGTGTGCATATATGAGAGCCATAATACAAATGTATTATACTCATTAATTTCCATGCACATATTTTCAAATTCAATCAATTCAATTTTTTTGTACTATTATTACCCATTTATACTGATAAAAATTATTTTCAAATTTGTTTTATTTTTATGAACTGTCTTATCTTAATTGAAAATCTACTCATGAATTGCATGTTGTACCAGCAATCCATGTTGTACTTAATAATATAATACCAGCTATCTTTTTATTGATCTCATTATATCACATGCAATTTAAAAGTGCTGTTACTATTAATGAACTAATAAATATTCAGATGTACAAAATTATGCAGTACTGTGATGGTATTGTTGTACTTCAGTATTAAATTATTCTCTTACAGCTTCATTTAACACAATTTTTCTGGATTTACTTTCACTTAATAGAAAAAAGGGGAAAAAATAGTTTAATTTATTAGTTTCAAAAACACCTGAAGATGTCAGTATGGTCTAGCCAAAAAAATACTGTCTGAAAGATTTTCGTTCGCCATTTTAGAGTTAGAATTTTTTTTTTTTAAAAAAAAGTTGTTCTTGTTGAATGTGTGATACCGTAAGGATATTTATAAAAAAGTTGTATCTAAGTTTAATTTGTTTTAGTTAAGTTTGTTACTGAAGGTTTTTTGAATTTAAAATAGGTATTTGTTTTGAGAAAAAAGGCAACGTTTGTTTGGGAGACCTAACATTAGAAGACACGTGGGTATAGTTTTGATCAGGTGTGGGAAAAGTAAAAAAGTTTTTATTTTTTTGTATAAGTGTGTTTGAAGACTAGGTGAGATATTATAAAGAGGTATTTATAAAAAAACTGTATGTAAGTTTAATTTGTTTTAGTTAAGTTGGTTACTGAGAGTTTTTTAAATTTTAAAATAGGCATTTATTTTGAGATAAAAGGCCTAACATTAGTAAACACGTGGTTGTAGTTTGATCAAGCTTGGAAAAAAGTAAAAGTTTTTTTAATTTTTAGTATAAGGGTGTTTGAAGAATAGTAGAGGTATTATAAAGTCAAATATAGAATAGGTGACTTGAAAAATAAGAATATGGATTGCATTTGTGTGGCACAATGCATATATGATCGACAGAAAGGAGTTAGGCGAGCAGTAGTAGAGTGTACAGTGTGTGCTGAGGTGTATCATTTGAAATGTTTGAATAAGAATAGGAAGGATGTAACAGGTTTTTGGATATGTAGTCAGTGTGTAAATGTGGTTAAAGAGGTGAGAAAGTGGTTTTTAAGTGTAGGTAGTCTAGAGTGAAAGTCAGAGGAGAGGGAGCAAACTGTAATTAAGAAAGATAGGACAGAGTATGGTTTTAGTGGAGGGTCAGGAAATATGGGTGAAGGAAGTAGTAATGCAATGGAGATGGTTAGTCAGAGAATAAGTAAGATAGAGGAAGAAATGAAGGATGTAGAAATAAAGTTAAAATTGTTAGAGACAAAGTGTGAAGAGATAAAGGAATTATTAAGTAGAAATGATAAGGAAGAAATGGATAAGGAAATTCAGAAGGTGGTAGAAAAGGTTAAAGATGGAGTAGAGAAAGTAGATTATGAGGCAGTATTGATAGGAGATTCACTAATAAGAGAATGTGGGGATATAATTGCAAGGGAAAATAGAAGCAGGTATGTTAGTGTATGTTTACCTGGAGCAAAAATTAGTAATGTGACAGATAAAGTAAGAAAGCAAGGTAGTAGAGATGTATATGTAATGGTAGGGACTAATAATTTGTTAGAGCCATCACAGAAAGTAATGGATGAGTATGTAGAATTGATTAGGAATTTGAGAGAGATTAAAGAAAGAGTAGGAGTAGTGGGACTATTACCAAGATTTGATAAGAGGCATTTGTTAGATAGGGCATGTTCTATAAATGAGAGAGTGAAAAAATTGTGTGAGAGAAATAATGTTGTGTTTGTGGATGTATGGGATTGGTTTATTGGAAAGAGGGAGTTGTATAGTAAAGATGGCTTGCACTTAGGAAAACAAGGAAGTGAAGTTTTAGGGAATCTGATATTTAAAAAATATAATTTGGGAAACCTTTAAAGGGGGGTGGGCTTTTAAATTTTAATATTATCAAAAAGAAGAAGAATGGAGGGGATATAAGAAATAAGCAAAAGATGGTTGATTTAGATATAAGTATAGATGTGGAGAGGGAATGGTTTTGTAAGATTAGTGATAAGAAAGTTTGTTATAAACGTAATGGAGAAGAAAGAAGAAAAAGAATTTATAAAAGAGTAGTAAGGAAAGAAGAAATTGTTAAAATTGGGTTTTTGAATATGCAAGGTGGTAGGAGACCAGAAAAATGGCTGGAATTAAATAAAGCAATTGAAAATGAAGGGCTTGAGGTATTAGCAGTAGTGGAAACTCATCTAAGAGAAGAAGAAGCTATTTTGGAAGACATAGTATGGCAGGGTATAAACAGAAAAGAAAAAGAAAAAAGGGGTGGTGGTATAGGTGTTACATCGAAAAAAAAATTAAATACTGTTAAATGTCAAGAACTTTTGTGGTTTGAAATAAAGTTGGGTAGACAAGAATGGATTGTGGCTGTAGTGTATATTGGCACTGGAGATAGTCAAACAGTAATGGAGTGGAACAATAGTATATATGAGTGCCTAGTTAAGGATATACAGAGTTTTAAAGAAAAGGGGAAGAGAATAATTGTTATAGAGGACATGAATAAGCATATTGAAGAAATTGATGATGTAGATAATAAGAATGGTCAGTTTTTGAAGGAATTTTGTCAAAGAGTAAATTTGAGCATTGGGAATTTATCAAATGTATATGATGGACACTACACATGGTCTAGGAATAATGTATTTCACACAATAGATTATGTATTGGTAGAGAAAGAGGGAATAAATAAAATACGGAGAATTAAGGTGTTTGATAATGAAGAGAGAGTGTGTAATAGTGATCATAACTTTATTGTAATAGAAATGGTTAGTAATGTGATGGAGGATAGAAATAAAGGTAGAAATAATAGTGAAAGATGTGGATGGAGAGTGAATGATAAGAATAAGTTGGAAGAGTATAAAATAAAAGTTGAAGAAACCATGGAGCATTTGATTGGGGATGAGTATAAGGACTGGTGTGGTGAAGTAGAAAAAGTGGCAACTAGGGTTTTAGTCAAGAATATGAAGAAAAATAAAAGTAATAAAAAATGAGAGTTAGTAAAAGTGTAAAAGAGAGGAAAAAAGCATGCAGAGAATTTAAGTGTGCTATTAAGAATAAAGAAAGTGAAAATGATATTAATGCTAAATGGGGAAAGTACTTAGAAAGGAAGAAGCTAGCTAAAATGGATAATTATAGAGAGAGGATGAAGTTAATAAGAACTTGTTGGAGGATATTAATAAAAGTGGAAGAGATGGGAGTAAAAAATTTTGGAATTACATTAAAAGGAGAAATGTAGGGGAAAGAGAGATAGTATTAATAGATGATGAGGGAATAGAATGTAGCTCTAGAGGCAAGCTAGAAAAAATCTTAAATAGATATGTAATGGATATAGAAAAGATGTTAGATGTGAAGGAATTAGTGATAGAAAACATGAAAGCAGTTAGTAGTTGGAATATTAGGTTCACAAAAAATTAATTAAATGAGGCAGGAAGAGATTGAAAAGTGGAAAGGCGAGAGGTTTAGATGGATGGGCAGCAGAGATGGTAATGAATTTAGAGCATAGAGCAAAAGCAAAGTTATATCATGTTTTAATAAGATGGCGCAGAAGACAGTTTTTCCGGGTAGTTGGAGTAATACAAGAATAAGATTATTATTTAAAGGAAAGGGTAATGATCATAGAAAGTTAAATAATTATAGAATGATAGCAGTAACATCAGTTTTATATAAAGTTTTTGCATATATGGTAGCTGGAAGAGTTGTAAAATGGATGGAAGGGAATAATGTAGTGGGGGAAATGCAAGGAGGTTTTAGGTCAGATAGGCATATAGGAGATAGTTTGTTTGTAGTTACACAACTTATGGAGATGAGTAGGTATTCAGGTAGATCGTTATATATGAGTTTTATAGATATAGAGAAAGCATATGATAGAGTAAATAGAAATAGATTATGGGTAAGATTAGCCAATTTGGGAATGGATGAAGCTTTAGTAAATAGCATTAAGAAATTATATGAAAATAATTATTATACTTACCAATTAGGGGATATGGAATCAGTTAAAGTTAAAAATGGAGCGGGATTAAGGCAAGGATGCCCTATGTCACTGATTTTGTTTTTGTTGTTTTTGAGTGAAATGGAGAAAGCAATAAAAAGACTTGGAAGAGGTGTAGAGATACCATTATTAATAGGTGGCAAAGGAGTATATACTTTGTCAGGTCTTTTTTTTGCAGATGATATCTTTTTATGTGTAGCAATGGATATTATGTTGAGGACATGTGCAAGGGTGGGTAAAGAGATGGGGACTAAATTTAGGGAAGAAAAATCAAATATAATGATGGTTAATACTGGGGAAAGAGAGGACGTAGTTTTTTTATTGAGGGATATAAAGTTAAGTGTGGTGGATAGATATACGGATTTGGGAATCATCTTATGTAATCAGGAAAATTGCTTGGTTGAATGGGAGAAAAAAATGGTAAATGAAGCAAAGAAAAGAAAAGGTTTGGTAAAGAAACTAACAGTATTTTCATATAATAAATATGATGTAGCTAGAATTGTATGGAAGGGAGTTGCAGTAGCAGGGTTAACATATGGTAATGATGCATTATGTGTTAATAAAAGGGTTTTAGATTATTTAGAGAAAGTAGAAAGGGAAGTAGGAAGACATGCATTAGATGCAGAGATATGGACAGCAAAGGAGGCAATTCAAGGAGAAATGGGATGGTCAAGTTTCTATATGAGAGATGCAAAAAGTAAAATGAAAATGTTTGGTAGGTTGCAGTTTATGTATAGTAAAAGAATATCCAAAATAGTGTTTAATTGGGTTATGAGTAAAGGGCAGGTAACAAGATGGGTGAGAAAGGTAATGCGGTATGCAAAAGATTTGGATAAAGAATTTATATCGGTATACTTGTATAAAGGGTGGGATGATTGTGTTAGGAGGGTTGTTGAGTGTTATAGTGGTAAGGAAGCAGATAAAAGAATAGAAGCATCAATAAAAAATAGGGAGTTGGAGAGATGGAGAAGTAGTATGGAAGGTAAGAAGAGTTTAACTATATATAGAAGTAAATGGAATATTGGAATCGAGTTAATTTATGATAATAGTAAGGAAAATAGTTTATTGTTTAAGGCTCAAATGGGATCTTTAGCAACAAGAGAATATACATGTAAATGGAAAACTATGGGTGATTTAGCGTGTAAATTGTGTAAGGAAGGTATAGAAAATATTAGGCATCTTTTGATTGAATGTAAATGCTTGAAAGCAGAAAGGGTACAGATAATGAAGTTATGGGAGAATAGGTATGAACAAAGTGACAATACAGAAAGTGAGTTATTAGTTTTTATGCTGGATTTGCATAAAGATAAGGGGGATTTAGATATAAAGGCCATAAAGTTGACAAAGATTATGTTGTGGAAATGGGATGGGACAGAATGTGGGACGACTTAGAGTGGGGAATGGAAAATAAAGTGTCTAACAGGTTTATCTGAGCACAGTTGCTGAGATATTCTTGACTTCGTTTAAGGAGAAGCCAAATACATCACATCACACCACATCACATACAAAGGGCTAAACTCTGCCTATTACTTTCCTGATTAGTAGTTTCTTTTTGAAACTAAATGTAAATTACTCTGTTAATTATTTATAATGGTGAACAAAGGTATACTATGTGTAGTTTACTTAAATATTTGTGATTATTTATATAAAAATATATATACACTAATTATTTATAAACAACAGTATACACTAATGTTTCTCAACCTTTGGGTCATGATCCAATATTGAGTCGCATTAAATTTTTAATGGATCACGAATATGCACCAAGAAATAAAAACATAAATTTCTGATAGCAATTTTGTTTTTTACATTTTAAGAAAATATTAGTATTAATAAAAAAAATAGTATCTAATACTACATATACTTTGTGCAGTTTTCTTAAATTGAATAGTAAATTTGAACTTAAATAATCGTAATCTTAACTTTTGTGATTATTTTCAAAATATAAATGTTCAAAAAATTGCAAAAAAAAAATGCAACTAAAATTAATGCAGCAAAAGCATCAACCAGCGCCAGTGGTGGAAAATTTTTTACTTTTTTTTATACATAACTGTATGTTTATAATTTGAACTCAGTCAATTAAGTGTGATGATATTTAAGATTCACGCTCTCAGATATAAGTACTTTGGACTGGCTTAAATATATAGAAAGACAAATAAAGAAGACAGTGGGAGACCACTCTTTTCTTGTTAAATTCTTTGTCCCAGTGATTAAGATCTGATTGGTTACTAATAGTCACAAGCGCTTGAGAAGTTTGCACTCTCTCAATTTAATTTTTAATACATAACTTAAATAAAATTCTGTATAATTTATTTTTGTAATTTTTGCTTGTATTTTATTTATAAATAAAACATTATTTGAAAAGAAAACACTAAAAAAATGTGTTAAGCTTTTAAATTAAAAATATGTAGTTTAACTTTAACTTAACTTTTAATTTACAAATTATTTGTTCATTATAAATATCAGCTACTTGATCTCAATATATACATATATACAGTATCATGCTGGGTTGCTGAACTATTTCAATGAAGTCTATTGGGTCATGTGGCAAAAAGGTTGAGAAATGCTGGTATACTCAATTGCACTATGAATTTAGTGGAGTATGATTTTTTTAAAAAAATACAAGTTAAATAATATCTTTCTAAAAGTTTACATAATGTATGGAAACCACCAATCAACTTTGCTCTTAGGAAAAAAGTGGAGAAATCAGGAGGAACCCCAAAGATAAGTATATGCAATTTCTACTGATTGTTGCCTTTGGCAGAATGGCTCAGTTGTATAAAGTGTTATTTTAAAATTCAATACTCAAGAATCTAAGGGTCCAGGTTTGGATTCCATGCCTGTACTTTTATTGGTCAGGTCAAAACACCTGAAGAATAGGGAAGAATAATACTCTCAAAACATTGTGCACATGTGCTATTACTAAAAGTTGAATGTATTTGAAATATTTAAATAAAGTTAAATTTTTCTAAAGACATTCAATACTCATATTAGATTATGTAAATAGTCCAATATAAAAATATAAGTTAAATAAATTTGCCATAACTGTATAAAAACTGTGGTTGTAATCATTTGTTAAACACAGTAATATAGAACTTGTGTGATATTGTAATAACTATAAATAGTATTTTCAAATTTAAAATACTATTTCATGCCTTAAAATTATTTAATTTGCATTTTACAAACTAAATTAAGTCAACAAAAGTTTTATTAATTTTGTTTTATTTTATTGACATTGTGATAATCATCCAATAAGAAAAATAGTATTTTTCTTATATATTTCATTTTATATTTTTTTTTTACAATTTGAAAAGTTTAAATATGATTTTTAACCCTCTGTCATTCCTTCAACAATTCATTATTTTTTTGTTCTAATGTTCAACACAGAATTTAAGATTAAATCATTATTACTTATAAGAAAATAATAAATTTGACTGCATTTGATAGATATTTTTTTATTACTGAAATAATTTTTTCTATAAATATTTAAATAATGAGATTGTAATCAAAACAAAAAAATATACATAATCATTTCCAGAAAGATTATTTTTATTTTACAAAATCAACAAAATCTTCATTATTTGTCTTTTTTAAAACAAAATCTGAATAAATATTTATTTATTTCTCTTATATTCAATGAAATGTACTTTAAAAATTTAACATTTTTTAATATTCATTGCAAAATTATATTTTCTTACATGTTATAATAATTAGATTGTTTACATAGAAAACTAAACTTCTAAATAGCTTAAGGGCATGTTTACATTGTCCCCAAATATAAAGTTCTATTTTTGAAAATAAAGTGTTTCCATTCAAAATAAGTCATTAATATTTTTTTTTTGATTTCTAATACATATTGTATAAATTATGGAATAAAAATATCTGCAATTGTAATAAATTTGCAAATGAATACACTTTTGTTAATTCTAACTATTTTTTAAACAATGGCATAAAAATGGTGACATCAAAAACCAGTCATAATACAATAGGGATACTTCTCAGGGAGAAGCTAAATTCTTTTGTTTTGAGGAAATTTTTGATTTTCTTGCCATCTATAAAATTTTATTGAACTAAAATTTTATTTTATAACATACATAAGAAAATAGGCATATTACAGTATAATGCTTGCAGAAATTTTTACTAGGAGTGAATTAATGAAAAGCAATCTTTATGAAAACACTACTTTGTTTAAGGTTGTTTTTAGATTATAAACTTATATTTCAAATAAATCAAGTACAATTTAGTGATTCATAATATTAAATACAGGTTTTAATACTAAAATAAAATATTAACTATTAATACAAATGGCCACTAGAAAATAATGAAAAAACCATTGAAATTGAAAATGGTTAATGCCTTTTTAATATTTATTTTTAAATGTTCATATTTAACTTTGAAACACCATTTGTTTGTTTTTTACTTGGGTTAAGTTTTGTAAATAAGATTTAACAGACTTCTATCAAATGGTTTGCTTTTAAATTTTGCACATGTATTAGAAAATAATGACAATGCATTATGAAATAAAATATTTCAAATTGTTCCTTAGTTTATTTACTCCAAATGGTATTGACAGACTAAATTTTAAATGTGTTGATATCAGTTCAGTAAGATGTCAATAAACTTCACATGATCACCATTTCTTATGCTTGCTCTTAATTGTTATTAAAACAGGCAAAACTCTCTATACATATTGCCACTCAGTTCAACTCAGTGTAAGCTAGAGTAATAACAGTTAAGAGCAAGCATAAAAAATGATGATCATGTGATGTTTATTAACTTAAAACCAATATTGCCAAATAGGATAATGGTGGCTATGGTTATTAAGGAACCAAAGACACCAAAGTGTATAGGTACGGAACTGTGTTCAGACCTATATGACTATATAGACTGATGAACTTGGATTGACAATATTATAGTGTTTTCATTTTATGTCTCATAGTTTAGTCGTTAAGTAGAGATAAAAATGGCTGCTGTAGGGTTGCATTAAATTCTAAGTTCTAGGTGCAGTGCTCTCAGATACAAGGCTCTTTACTGATAAAGACCACAAGCCAGAAACTAGTCTGGGGATATTGGATGAGTAGGCACTAGATGGGTATTTTATGCACAGATCTTCTAGCATCGATTGATTACTCTGGCTTGCACTGAGTGGTGATACATATAGAGCTTTGCCTGTTTTAATTTCAGTAATATGTCTTTAACTCACACAAGATGGTGGTACATTATTTCTAAAAGACAACCTAAAAATAAAAATTACATGCAGTAAATTCAAATAGAAATAAAAATAAGTGTTATTTCTATTGATTGTAAATGTTTATTTCATTTTAAAAACATATTTCTTTCATAAACAAAATAATATTGGAATTGAATTTAAATATGCAGTTTTTTTTTCAAATAATATACAGATAGAAATATAATTTGTATTTGTTGGAATATTAGAAAAAAATATTTAATGACTCACAAATTAAAAATAATGTTTATAAAATATCTTCTAATAAAAATATTTACTTATTGGTCATTAAAAAGTCACAAAATCATTTTATTTACCCATATATGAGATTATTACATTTAATCTGAAATAAAAACAAGAAGAATTCAGAAATTAATAAATCCAAGTGATTGAATTAATTAACTTCTGAATACCCTACGCTTTCTTTTATTTGAAGATAAATTTAAAAATGCAAATTGCAGTTGAAAACAGTTATTTTGCACCATATTAATGCACAGTGAATAAAAACATCTATTATAAAATATTTTTAAATATATTATTTTTCCTATTTGTTTTACTTTTCTGCAATTCATTTAATTAAATTTTTGTTATACTTTTTTATTAACATAACAGTCATTATAATCTATATACTCATATAAACTTAAGTAGTGTTTGACAATTCTTGTCATTCAATCATCTGACAACTTATAATTTTATTATTAATTGCTCATCAAAGAAAAAAAATCAAATATTAGTTGCAGTCCAATATAACCATGACATTTGGTTTCAAGGCTTCTATAGAAAAGCAAAACCTGTCATAATACGAAAAGTTGTAATACATATTATCAACAACCATATAAAAATTGTAAACACTTTTAATATATGTACATACAATATATATATATATATATATATATATATATATATATATATATATATATATATATATATATATATATATAGAGAGAGAGAGAGAGAGAGAGAGAGATACATGGATAGATAGATAGATAGATAGATAGATAGATAGATAGATAGATAGATAGATAGATAGATAGATAGATAGATAGGCATGCAGGCAGGTAGGTAGACAGACATATATACAGATAGATAGATAGATAGGCATGTGGGAAGGTAGATAGACAGACATCAATACAGATAGATAGATAGATAGATAGATAGATAGATAGATAGATAGATAGATAGATAGATAGATAGATAGATAGATAGATAGATAGGTAGGTAGGTAGGTAGGTAGGTAGGTAGGTAGGTAGGTAGATAGATAGATAGATAGATAGATAGATAGATAGATAGATAGATAGATAGATAGATAGATAGATAGATAGATAGATAGATAGATAGATAGATAGATAGATAGATAGATAGATAGATAGATAGATAGATAGATTATAATGGTATAATTTTAGGAAGTAGATATGAGATAGAGTTAAATAACTAAAGCTAGGATTTTAACTTAATAGATAAATATTTTACTTATATTGATAACTAAAATGTAGGTAATAAAATTTTCTATTAAAATAGCATTGGCTTATAATAACTAGTGTGCACATATTGACACTATAGGTAATGTCAAACAATGTACTTATCTTGAGTTAAAGAAAGGTATAAGTTCGGTTTAGTTTTGATGATAATAATTTAGTACTGTAATCATTAAATTATTATGATATATATTAGGGATTAAATCTAATTAAGTTAACTTGGCAAGTATCATTCAATAATTATTTATTCTTTTGCAGTTTAAGGCAGCTTCATTAATTGAATATATAAATGTAATTGTATGCTTTATATAACACTATACATAAAATTATTCTTTAACACTTGTATAAAACATAAGTTAAATAAAATTAAGAACAAAACTTGGGGACATAACTGAAATATTTGGCATGCAAAAGTTCGCTATTAGAAATATAGTAGTTAAATAGGTATAAGAATTTGTAGGTAACCAAAATGAGGGGAAGATAACACTATGAATTTAATTGTAGTTCTTGGAATAAAAAATACAATTTATCCAACAAGTTTTGCGATCTAACTCTTTTATATATTTGT